>CM050167.1:267641282-268241282 GCA_027410445.1 Discoglossus pictus | reverse complement strand
ATGAGATTTACAGACTATGGTATTCTCTCTGCATTTCCTGTAAGTTTCTATGAAGTTTAAATAGGTTTTGCTTTATATTATTTCATGCAAGAACAACTTTTGTAATGTTTAAAACATGCTCTTTGTAATGCATGAAAAACAATTATATTCCATGACTCTTTAATGCATATTAAAGGCTGCATATTGCCTCTCCTTAGTACTGTTTGCAGTGGAAGGCGGCTCCCTGGGGCTCGACAGAGCACCCCTTGTCTCAGCGGAGTCTGGCGGTGTTTGATTGGCCGTGGTAGCAGCGGGCTGCCGTGGGAGTGGCAGATACATTCGGCTTGGCATGCAAGGGCGCCATTTCCTCGTTCTGCAGCCAGCCCCCATGCAGATCCTCTCCCACCCTTAGTTTGGTATTGTAACAAAGTTTTGAATATGTTTTTGGCATATATAAAATTATTGTATTAAAAGACATATGCAAGTGAGCTGGGTTACAAATGCATCTGAGAGAGGGGAATTAGTAGTGTATGATTACATTTATTTGCATGCACTATGTGTTTTTAGCTTTGCATTAAAAAAACTGCTGCAGGTGATGTTCACACCCCCAGGATTGAGCTAGGCTTCTGAGAGGGTTCATCTTTGTAAAAGTGTACCCTGTTGCTCAGCTTTGCAGCCACTCAGCAATGCTGTAGATGAGACTGCTACACTGGGTCCTTAAAGGACCATAAATCGACATTCAAGTTAAAGTACTTGAGCGGTTACATGATTGTTCTTTAGACATACACCCTCCCAGATAAATTATGATAAATTATAACTGTACTGAAAACAAAAGTTTCAGCTTCTTCCTATTCTAGCCTTTTAGGCGAATAAGCATTTATGCTTCATTTATGGTCCTGCAATGACCTGAGGAAGAGAACGTTCATGGTCTGTGCATGTGTCTCTCTGTGAGTGAGTCCATGCAATTCACTGGGCTGGGAGAGATCTCAGGGGCAATTCACTGGGGCTGGGGGAGGTAATGGGGTAAATCACTGGGGCTGGGGGGGGGGGTACAGGGGCAAATCTCTGGGGCTGGGGGAAGTATCACCTGCAATATAGGTGAAGGGACACAGACCTTGTTCTGGGTATTACAGAAATCTAAAGGAAAGCTGCAGCTCAATTAATAGAGCAAAAAGATATGATGCATTATGTATACTAATTTTCCCTGGGATTTTCAGGGGGTGTCAATATTGATAGAAAATAGTTTGCAAATGCAAGAAATTCAGCAAACTTTAGGGTAACTGTGTATTTTGATATTTTTTCATGCAAACAATTTTTTTCATACACTACTAATTCTCCTCTATCAAATGCATTCATAATCCAGCTCACTTGCACATACCTTTAAAAGCTGGAATGTAGATTGTTTTCACGTGTAAAAAAAAAAGAAGAAGAAGTAGAATCACTGACATATTATTGGTTTTAGGGAGTGTATGTTTGATTGTAACTTTTCACGAGTATATGTTAATTGTCACAGCAGGGGGTAGAAAGGGATGTGGCCACCTATGGGCATAGCCACGCGTGCCCGTGGCGTGAGGTCAATGCCACTGGCCGGGCTCCTCCCCTTTGTTGTTATATTGCTATTATTGTTTACAATTCTTAAGTATGTAATAAACGTTGTTGTTCTCCCAACCTGGTTTCTCATCTCATTACAACCCAAGTGGGTATCATAGTTTAAATGTAAAGGGGAAGCACAAATGGATTTCGCTGGGTCAAGAGTTCATCAAGGCTCTATATTCTATACTGAACTGCCAAATCTGACAAAAAACACATAACCATTTATGTTATACTACAAGGATTAAAACATGCTAAAAGCCAAGAGTTGCAGATAGTACTCAGGCTATTATAATTCCAACAATGTTACACCCGCATGACCATAAAGAAAACACAGTACTGTACAAATTTGTATAAATAAATAGAATAAATAAAATACATAAATACTGTGCATCATTTATAGGCCTTTTCTAAATCTATACAGGCCATGGTCTCTACCCAGGCAGATTGCTGTTATGCCCAATATATTGATCAGCTAGTGATTGTTTTTGCCCATTAAGAACAATATCTAGACCATGAGCAAATTCTAGAAATGGGGCATATCACTGAAATGTACTGTTTACTGCTTCCCATATTTTACAAGATGGAAACACCCTGAATCACTGAATCTTAAATATGGTTCATCATTTAAAATCCTATTTAAATTGGAATATATATTACTGCAATGACTACAGCATGTGTTTATGCCTCTATCTTATACACTAGAATCATTAAATAAAAAAGATGCTTTTATCTGAAAATAAAATGCAGCCTTGTGTGAAAAAAACCACCTATTTTTTCCTCTGAAAGCTGAAGGCACACTTGCTTCCCATTAAGGCTCGCCAGGACACAGTGGAAGGGATATGATTACACCCCTGTGCTGCGTGTAATTATCCAGCTAAAGCCATCCCAGCTGTGTCATTAGGAAAATTGCTATTTATTCTCTGACAGCAGATCAAATTCTCCCAATAATTTTACTGTTCAGTTTAAATAACTGTTTTTGCGTCTGCCATAAAAACATGTTCTGATCAAAATGTGGAGAGCTTGGTATTCAGGATATATATGCAGCCCAAGCTCAGCCATGCGGCAAACAAACCAACAACTAAAGTGCAATTAGAGGAGGTGGCTTCTATTAATTGATCTGTATAACTATTTAAAGGGACACTGAACATGAAACATAGTCTATACCAGTATTTACCCAAATGTTTGCTAATAGATCACTTAAAAATTTACCAACGCCTTGACGGATAACTTGATTTACTCCCATGGACCACCTACTTATTTCTCTAACTGCTTGTTGATAATTGTAATGTACTGGACACATTATAATAAAGCCTAAGCACTTGCAAAATCATATCATCAGAGCACTTTTTGCATTTTATATATTTTTATAAATTTTCTCAATTAAGACCAAGCGCGGACTAAGGACAACTGTGTGGGAAACTGGTCTATACATTCTGCAAGCCACTTTATCAGCTTATTAATTCTTAAAATATACACATTTGACTCTATTTATTAACAGCCTTATTAAATTGCGATTCAGCAAATTTAAAAGGGCTCTATATAAGCACACAGCATATTTTTTTTACAGAAGTTTTTAGTTAGTGAAGACCTTGCTTTTGGATAGAAGATCACTAACTAAAAACTTCTATAAAAAAATATGCTGTGTGCTTAAATAGAGCCCTTTTAAATTTGCTGAATCACAATTTAATAAGGCTGTAAGGTTCTAAGGGGCAGCTAATTGCATGCTTCTAATGTGGCAGAATCCATCAATTATCATGGTGTTAGATTGCCTACAGTCGTTTTGCATACTCTGCCACAAAATAGCACACCGAGCTGCACATTGCTTTACCCGGTCTCTCAGTAAATCTCAAGAATGATTTAGTATAGAAAGAAATGGTTACTATAAAATGACTGGTTTTAAGCCTTGATAAAACAACCAGGGGGATTTTCCTGTTTCATTCCTGCAGTAACCAGTAGGAGGCGTGACAGTGGCTTGCCAAGACTATCTTCAATTTGTTCTTAGGGTGAGTGTTAGATTCAGGAGTTAAGGTTAGGGTAGTGGCAGATGATAAGGGTTTAGAGATAAGGTAGTGGAGAATGATAAGCTTTGCATAGTAAAGTAGTGGCGTGCTGTGCACTATTTTACTATGTAAAGCTTATCATCAACCACTAGCCTAAACCTAACCCTAACAACAAACTGAAGAAAGTCTTGACAAGCCACTGTCACGCCACCTATTAGCTGCTGTACACCACTACTGGTGGTGATGAAATAGGAAAGGTCCCAACCAGTAGTCTAACAAAACTACAACTGTCTCCAACATATTTATTAATATATATATATATATATATATATTTATATATTGATCTGAGTGTGTATGTGTCTGTAAATATATATATATATATATATATACATATATATATATATATATATATTATATTATATTATATATATACATACACACTCAGATCAATATATAAATAAATATATATATATACACAGTATCTCACAAAAAGTCAGTACACCCCTCACATTTTTGTAAATATTTAATTATATCTTTTCATGGGCCAACACTGAAGAAATGACACTCTGCTACAATGTGAAGTAGTAAGTGTACAGCCTGTATAACAGTCTGCATTTGCTGTTCCCTCAAAATAACTCAACACGCAGTTATTAATGTCTAAACTGTTGGCAAGAAAAGTGAGTACACCCCTAAGTGGAAATGTCCAAATTGGGCTAAATTAGGAATTTTCGCTCCCCAGTGTCATGTGACTCGTTAGTGTTACAAGGTCTCAAGTGTGAATGGGAAGCAGGTGTGTTAAATTTGGTGTTAACGCTCTCACACATTTCATAATGGTCACTGGAAGTTCAACATGGCACCTCACGGCAAAGAACTCTCTGAGGATCTGAAAAAAAAAAGAATTGTTGTTCTATATAAATATGGCCTAGGCCATAAGAAGATTTCCCAGACCCTGAAACTGAGCTGCAGCACGGTGGACAAGACCAAACAGCGATTTCACAGGACATGTTCCACTCAGAGCAGGCCTCACCATGGTCGACCAAAGAAGCATGTGCTCAGCGTCATATCCAGAGGTTAACTTTGGGAAATAAAAGTATGAGTGCTGCCAGCATTGCTGCAGAGGTTGAAAGGGTGGGAGGTCAGCCTGTCAGACCATACACCGCACACTGCATCAAATTGGTCTGCATGGCTGTCGTCCCAGAAGGAAGCCTCTTCTAACGATGATGCACAAGAAAGCCCGCAAACAGTTTGCTGAAGACAAGCAGACTAAGGACACGGATTACTGGAACCATGTCCTGTGGTCCAATGAGACCAAGATAAACATATTTGGTTCAGATGGTGTTAAGTGTGTGTGGCGGCAACAAGGTGAGGAGTACAAAGACAAAAGGGTCTTGCCTACAGTCAAGCATGGTGGCGGGAGTGTCATGGTCTGGGCCTGCATGAGTGGTGGAGAGCTATAGTTCATTGAAGGAACCATGAATGCCAACATGTACTGTGACATACTGAAGCAGAGCATGACCCCTTCCTTCAGAGACTGGGCCGCAGGGCAGTATTCCAACATGATAATGACCCCAAACACACCTCCAAGACAACCACTGTCTTGCTAAAGAAGCTGAAGGTAAAGGTGATGGACTGGCCAAGCATGTCTCCAGACCTAAACCCTATTGAGCATCTGTGGGGCATCTTCAAATGGAAGGTGGGGAAGTGCAAGGTCTATAACATCCACCAGATCTGTGATGTCATCATGGAGGAGTGGAAGAGGACTCAAGTGGCAACCTGTGAAGCTTTGATGAAGTCCATGCCCATGAGGGTTAAGGCAGTGCTGGAAAATAATGGTGGGCACACAAAATATTGACACTTTGAGCCCAATTTGGACATTTCCACTTAGAGATGTACTTACTTTTGCTGCCACCGGTTTAGACATTAATGGCTGTGTGTTGAGTTATTTTGAGGGGACATTAAATTTACACTGTTATACAGGCTGTACACTTACTACTTTACACTGTAGCAGAGTGTCATCTTTTCAGTGTTGTCACTGATATAATGAAATATTTACAAAAATGTGAGCGGTGTGCTTACTTTTGTGAGATAGTGTATATATAATTTGTTTGTCCCTTGTCCTCCCCTCCCAGATTTTATTTTCGTTCCTATGCCGTTGCTACTAATTTTTATATAAATGTATTGGTCCTTGCTTTAAAAGCTGTCAAAAAATACATGAGTTCTGATTGCATAAAAAGCCTGTGTTCTACAACTTGTCTTCAGAAAAGATACATAGCAGATTACATTTTCGGTGTCTCTCTAGTTATGAAAAATCCTAAATAATACACTAAAATAGGGACAATAATATATTTATGTAACCAGTCTTACAGCCCTATTAATATCCCCCAGTGTGTAAAACCGTAGCCCGTAACGTAGCCCGCAAGCTTTACGGCTATTAAAATGGCCCCGTAAAGCAACCCGCTAATGATTTGCTGGGTAAGGGCAAAAAAAACCTACAGGATGTAAAAATCTGAACTGTGCAGCCGCAAATCCTTTGATCTGTCAAGCCTGTAACTGTTACGTTCCAATCACGCTATTAAATTGCGAGAAATTCACTGGCGTTCATACCCGTAAACCCAAAAATGGAGCCAAAAAGCCAATGGGTACTAGAGAGGTCCACTAGGGGGTAAAGTCCTATCCATAACACTGTAAATGCAAATATCAACACAATACTGTACTTATAATTAAAGGGAAAGTGATGTTAGGTATTACAATTATTAGCACAACATTCTCAAGCTCGCACATCTGCTATATAAAACACTTTTTTTAATGTTTAATTTCCATGTTATATCGATCCCTGCAATCATATTAATAATACATATAATGGAACTCGCATGGACTAGAATATCATATTTACTGCTTTATTAATATTGCAATATTTCTGGAATGTGGGTCCGATCTCAACTCGTAATTGAAACCCGTAATGTTTTGTTATCTTACCTCCATTTTTCAGTGACGTAATAATGACGAACTCATTTGCCATTGGCTCTTACTAAACCAATAACTACAGGTTTGACTAATTGATCTTGTTCACGGCCACACATCCAACGTGCAAAAAAATGGTTTACGGGCTTGCGTCTCTGGACGGGTAACTCGCGGCATTGTGGAATTTAATAGTTCTGTAATGCAGCCGATTTTCAAGCCCACGGCCTCTGCGGTCTTGCCGATGCCTCTACGGGCTTCAAATTTAATAAGGCTGTTAGTCTAGCTTAGGCTATTCTTGAGCATTCAACACATATTGGATCTGGGGTAACACTTTTTCCTAGATGTTTTGCTAATAAGTCAGTCATTGTTATTCCACCATACGCAAGTATATAAAATAGACACCAACGGTTCTACAATGGGTTATACAGTTTTTCTGATTTAAAGGTTCAGGAGAATTCGCCCCTTTATTAGGTACATACATAATATCACAAACTGCTAATTGTGAAGCAGGTGACATGTTCTATAGCATAGTTTCATTGTTACAACCATCATTTTATTAATGTTATTTTTTTCCATTGTATTTGATTCTATATTGGGGGGGGGGGGGGGGATTTAATAAAGAAAAGATTAATAAAAAGCAAACTATGGTCAAAAGGTAATTAAAAACAATCTACTTATTCTTTGATAATTGTATATTTTACATGTTTTTTTAAGATCCAGGTTTGATTATTTTTATGAATTTGTCATTAGCATCATTCATTTTGGAAAGCGTAAAACAAGTTCATTGAATTATGGAACAAAGATATGCCAAATTATCTAACATCAGAAACATGAAAAAAATATGTCACTAAAAGCTCAATGTGAATAGCAACTACAGATAACGATTACAAATTATTTTTTAGATTGTACACTACGCCAAACAAAGTATATAATATGGTCTTATTAGACTCAGATAAATGTCGTAAGGGGTGTGGTCCAAAGTGTGGTCATGTCCATTGGTACAAAAATTTTACCAGGACATCTTAAATATGATTTTAGAAACAGAGCAGACTGAAATAAAAATAGATCCTTTACAACAATGAGTTGGGTATACAGATTCTAAAGTGCAAAACAAATACTAATTTGTCACATTTTTATGCACAGCTGCAGGATTACTGGCAGAAAAATGGAAAACTAATTATATTGTACAGTGCAATGGTATTTTTGTTATATTTGGATCTGGGAGGCAGAAGAGTTGGCACAACAAAAGCAATTTAGCAATGAGTATGAATAGAGGAAATAATTGCAATATAAATAAAAATACTAATAGGGAATTATTAATATTTGGAATTCGTCTTAATCAAATACTATTACAATTATGAGAAAAAGAGAACATGTGCATAAATATTCTTGATGAAAGGACAATGAGCTTTGTTCATTAAAAAAAAAAAAAAAAAAGTAATCTTCTTTAGAACCTTTTCCAGACTTTAATTAAAAAAATAATTATCTCTTACAAGGCTCTACAGTCTAAATTCACTTAAGTTACAATATCAAACAATCAGAACACTTTTGATAATTTTTTGGCATTAAAATCACAGGGAGCATTGAACCAACGTGTTTATCCAATACCCACTTTGGGGAGTGTCAGAAGTATGAAAAATAAATATAACTTTACAGTTTTGCACCTAGGGCAATTTTTACTAACAAGGTCCTCCCTTCAAAATTCATTGAATCAAGAGAAATATTTTTAGAAAAAGCTTCAAACCATTAGAAAGTCACTGTAAGCAAGTATGTCTCAAATCATTTGTGGAAACACACACCAGCTTTGGATTTATAGTGCCTTGCAAAAGTATTCACCCCCCCTTGACTTTTTACCTATTTTGTTACATTACAGCCTTAAGTTCAATGTTTTGTTAATCTGAATTTTATGTGATGGATCAGAACACAATAGTCTAAGTTGGTGAAGTGAAATGAGAAAAATATATACATAAAACTCATTTTTAGAAATAGAAAACAGAAAATTGGCATGTGCGTATGTATTCACCCACTTTGTTATAAAGCCCATATAAAGCTCTGGTGCAACCAATTCCCTTCACAAGTCACATAATTAGTGAAATGATGTCCACCTGTGTGCAATCTTAGTGTCACATGATCTGTCATTACATATACAGACCTTTTTTGAAAGGCCCCAGAGGCTGCAACACCTAAGCAAGAGGCACCACTAACCAAACACTGCCATGAAGACCAAGGAACTCTCCAAACAAGCAAGGGACAATGTTGTTGGGAAGTACAAGTAAGGGTTATGTTATAAAATAAAATATCCAAATATTTGAAGATCCCCAGGAGCACCATCAAATCTATCATAACCAAATGGAAAGAACATGGCACAACAGCAAACCTGCCAAGAAACAGCTGCCCACAAAAATTCACGGACCGGGCAAGGAGGGCATTAATAAGAGAGGCAGCACAGTGACCTAAGGTAACCCTGGAGCAGCTGCAGAGTTCAACAGCAGAGACTGGAGTATCTGTACATAGGACGACAATAAGCCGCACGCTCCATAGAGTTTTGAGTTTGCGAAAAGGCATGTGGGAGACTCCCAAAATGTATGAAGGAAGGTGCTCTGGTCTGATGAGACTAAAATTTAACTTTTCGGCCATCAAAGAAAACGCTATGTCTGGCGCAAACCCAACACATCACATCACCCAAAGAACACCATCCCCACAGTGAAACATGGTGGTGGCAGGATCATACTGTGGGGATGTTTTTCAGCAGCCGGGACTGGGGAAGTGGTCAGAGTTGAGGGAAAGATGGATGGTGCTAAATACTGTGCATGATTTAAGGCTATGATGGAGGTTCACCTTCCAGCAGGATAATGACCCCAAACACACTGCTAAAGCAACACTTGAGTGGTTTAAGGAGAAACATGTAAATGTGTTGGAATGGCCTAGTCAAAGCCTAGACCTCAATCCAATAGAAAATCTGTGGTTAGACTTAAAGATTACTGATCACAAGCGCAAACCATTCAACTTGAAGGAGCTGGAGCAGTTTTGCAAGGAGGAATGGGCAAAAATCCCAGTGGTAAGATGTGGCAAGCTCATAGAGACTTATCCAAAGCAACTTGGAGCTGTGATTGCCGCAAAAGGTGGCTCTACAAAGTATTGACTTTAGGTGAATAGTTATGCACTTTGACTTTCTATTATTTTGTCCTATTTGTTGTTTGCTTCACAATAAAAAAAAACAAAAAGTTGTGGGCATGTTCTGTAAATTAAATGATGCAAATCCTCAAACAATCCATGTTAATTCCAGGTTATGAAGCAACAAAACAGGAAAAATGCAAAGGGGGTGAATACCTTTGCAAGGCACTGTATAACACACATTTGAAAAAATATTTTGTTTTTATACACCTTTCCAAACAAAAATTGTCAAAGAAAGGAGCTGTCATAGACAAAACTGGAGATATCATTATCCTTCGCTGAATACAAACCCTTTGTACAGAATTAGAATTATTTTTGAGCGCAAAACTCCTCATAGATTATTAATCATCTCCTAGTTCATCCTGGACTCAAATATTTCCAGCCATCACTCATAGCTCCCAGTCATATACAAGTGCAACCATTTTTTAGAGGATTTACAGATACTCTTAGGTATCCAAGTCACCACAGTTCCTTCCAATTATTTAAAGAGGCACATATTAAAATCTAATGCTACTTAGGTGATGGGTAGGACATAGCCTTTCCATCAGAATTTCATATTCTAGAGAAGGGGTCAACAAACATATCAAATATAGAACTTAGTGACTTTTACTGGGAAACTACCAAGACTATTAAAGAGTCAGGAACATGTATACATTTATAACTATATGTAAAATAACCGAGCAAATTAGGAGACAGAAGTAGTCTTGTAGCAGCTGTTCCTTGGCTTTATTATGCTCTGTTGTAGGGTTCCTTCAAGGGACATGGAACAAAGGGCAAACCTTGAGAAGAGAAGGGACCTTGCATATAAATGTTTTTACAAACATTTAAAAGAGCAGACTTTAAACATTACAACGGTTGTTTTCAGCATGAAAAAATATTAAGTAAAACCTGTTTAAACTTCATTGAAATTAACAGGAAATTCAAAGAGCATACCTTAGGCTATAAATCGCATTGGCTGGAAGAGGACAAGCCCACAATAGAAGTTAAACTTTTGAATAAGTTTTTGTGCTCTGATACATTTATCGAAAATAACCCTCTTTCTGATGGAACAAAGAGAAAAATCCATGTCCCTTTAGGCAAGTAGTTTGGTAAAAACTTCACCGAACCTTAGCCCTAAGCGTACATTACATTGGGAAATTCTATCTTGGATTGCTAGTCTGCCTATAATTTGAACAGGATGGTTGTCCTCCATTGATTTAATCTTCTATTGTTGTATATTAAAATGTCCTTTTAAATTATAATTTTTTCAATCAAACTTAATAGAGGTCATATCTAATAAATAGTTCCTCTCATGTTTCTAATCTATTAGGAACAAAGGCAAATGGTCTGCTGGCATTAAAGTAAAAGTTATACAATAAATAAAAATTAAAGACTGTCTTTATTTTAATTTGCTATTACATTATCATGTAATTCTATGAATATGATTCTTCCTTTGCTCTTTAATTAAAGTTAGCACATCTCTGCATTAGTGTGTCCAGTGTCACTGGCTTACAATCACTGACCAAACAAAACTATGACTACAACACTCCTACCCTTAAAATGAACAGCTCAATTCTGAATTAACGTTTTATTTAACAGCTATTGTGAGATAATAAGTATTATACCCAAACTAAGGCTCAACATAACCATGAGCTTAGCTATGAGCCATTAGCGCCTAAAATGTTACTTCTAGTTCAAATTTATTGTGTTTATTCTATATATAATTGTATTCAATCACACTGCCCTGGATATTCTAAAAATATTGTTGTGGTTTGGTATATATTTTTACCCCTGTATCAAATAGAATAGAACATCTGTGCAGTAATGCTAGTGTGTGTGAGCTGATCAGAGAGCAGGTTAAATGTGAGCTTGCATGTTTCTCTGAATCCAGGTAGGGATTAGTGGTGTACAGCATTACATTATTTTGTGTTTGAAGTACAAATTTTAGGATGATAGTAAACAATATAATATGCCACACTTAAAGGACCACTGTAGTACATTTGAAAGTAAACCTAATATGTTTGTTTGTTGGACAGGAACTATTAAAAACAGTATTGTATGGTTTCTCCTCAGTCAGAGCTGCGTATCTCCACCTCTAGTAGCCTTGTCAGGGGGTATGGCTGGATGTACCTAGGGGACAGGCTATCTCATGAAGCTTGGAATCAGGCTGGACTATGATGTAATTGGTACCACCCAGTAACATCACTGGTCCAAAACCATTGCCATCACAAAGGTAACAGCGTGCAGCTGCCCCATTGACCCCACCCTGTGACCTTGCAAGAGCCTTCATCGCTTTGCCCCCTTACTGCGCGTGCTTAGTCTGAAGCAGAACACACTTTTTATTTTAGTCCAACTTCCAGGTAGAGCTGGTCAAGCCCCTCATAGGCACAGATAGGTGGAGAATAGCAGCTCAGCTTGAGGGGTTAACAGACACATTTAAAAGTAAGAAATAATAGAGAGATGTATTTGTTTTAAACAGCATACTGGTTTGCCTATATATATATATATATATATATATATATATATATATATATATATATATATATATATATATATAACTATTACTTGTAAATGCACTACAGTGATCCTTTAACTGTAGATATCATAACTGTATATTTTCGTTCCATACTTAGGATTGGCTTCAGTATTAGTTATCACACACATGTTGCCCTTAGAGGTTGCTTTTTTAGGTTGCTTTTGTATTGTATTGTTGCCTAAAAAAAACTATTTAAATTAACATTAGTATCTGTAAATGCTCTTGATATGAGTAGAAGAGTATTCCCCTGATTTTTATTTACTATTCAGGAGTGGAACGAAGGTGAGAGAGGGGATTTGTTGACTCACTGGTGGAATATACTGGATTAAAAAATATATAATATACAGGTGTTGAAAAACAGCAACTAATAAATTAGTCTATAATTATACAAATATGGGTATCTTTAGCTACAATCGCTTTTGTGGCTATATTTCCTCATGTAACTTTTCATTGTTATTTTATATGTTATTTACCTTCTTAACAAAGTAGCACACACCGCCATCTAACACAACCTTGTTCTCTTTTTCAAACTTCTTTAGAGATTGAAAAAAAAAGTAAAGCTTTTGACTGCTCTGGCCTGATTTCGATATCTTATGAGAGGGGAAGCTGCCAGCAATCATGAAAGAAGACATTAATTTCATGCAGATAAGTGTAGACTGAGTTTCCACAGAATACTAAAAGGCCACATCAAGACAAATATATTTAAAATTGATTGAGGTAGATAACATTTTATTTTAAGATCTGAAAGTCAGTCTTCATATAAAGAAAGACTGGAATTACTGGTCTTACTGGAGATTCATTTCTAATAACAAGAAAACATAATGGAATACAGGAAGGGGCCCAAAATTATATATATACTAGCGAATTGCCCGTCAAAAAATGACGGCAATGAAATTGTAAGTGAGCTAATGCTGTTTAGTGTGTAATAATGAAATATATAATACATTAATAAATGAATATACTTTACCTATTTTAAAGCATTGTGTGGAAGAGCTGTGAATGTGTTTTGATGTTGCTGCAGCATTAGTGGTGTGGATCTGCTGTGTAAGCGTGCTGAATGTGTGCAGTGTAATACTGTGCGTGCGCGAGCCCAAACCGTTGTCGTGTACTTCCGCGTAAAATGGCGAGTAATGTGTGTTATACGTTTGTATCGGAATATCCGTAGGTGTTTTGTGGTGTTTTGCGAGTTTCTTGTGGTGTTTTGCGAGTTTAGAGTGCTGTAGCCTCGTTTTCGTTTTGTTCGGCGGCCATTTTTTCTCTCGCTTCAATTTTTTTTTAGTCTCTAAACTGATTTATTTGAAGTAAAATCGAGGTGTAAGTTGTATTTTTGAGGTGCTGGGTGCTCCCTCTTGGTGTAGGTAAGTTTTTTATGTATGTGGTGTGTGTATGTATTGTGTTTTACATTTTGTAATGTTCGCGAGTTGCGTCCGAGTGTTGCGAGTCCGTAATGTGTGTGAACGTGTGTCGTATGTTGTTTGCGAGTGTCGTAATGTGTGTGTCGTACTGTTTGGGTTGCGACGTGAAGTTTGTGAGGGTCGCAGTTGCTGGCAAGGAGCGCCTTCGGCGCTCCATGCCAGCAACTGCGGCCCTCGCTTTGCGAGGTCCTCAGGTGCTGGCATGGAGCGCCTACGGCGCTCCATGCCAGGAACTGAGGCCCTCGCTTCGCGAGGGTCCTCAGTTGCTGGCATGGAGCGCCTTCGGCGCTCCATGCCAGCAACTGAGACCCTCGGGCAGTGCCCTCGCTTCGCAAGGGCCTCGGCTCGCTGCGCGAGCCGCGGCCCTCGCTACGCGAGGGCCGCAGCTCGCTACGCGAGTCGCAGCCCTCGCTTCGCGAGGACCGCGGGCTCGCTACGCGAGCCCGCAGCGTTAGCAACAACTCATACGCTCACAACTATATATGTGATATATATATATATATATATATATATATATACATATAAACCATGAATTGAAAACCATTCATATTATAATTAATATGGGTTGGTTCTAATACATGAATGGTTGTAAAACTGTGGTTGTTGACCTTATGGATCTGGGGACTAGCAGGTTACCTTCCAATGTTCATGGGGACCAGTTGTGAGAACCAAAGGTCACACATGTGGCATATTCAATTTCATCTAAACTTACACTGCTTAGAGTATATTTTAACTGCAGACACGTTCATCAATAACCTATCTATAAGTGTGACTAATGGTGGTGGTATGTTTAATTTGTTAGACCTTCCTCATTCCTTTTTGTTCCTGAGGACTGGCAGATAAGATCTTAGGGACAGGCTGTTGAGAACCAGAACCACTGATCTAAAATGACTTGCTGCTTGACAAATCACTCTCCTGTAAGCGAAATCACTGTGCATTACTACTGTCCTACTGCTTGTGCCATGACAGTAACCAAATTGTGATCTGTACATATGTGGTTTCTGTTTTGTGCGGTCTGTAATTCTACAAGAACATTACGCCAAATAATCATTTACCTGCAGAGTGGCAGGCTATGAGGTTCCGGGTAAGGATTTTGACATTATCAACCCTAAAGGATTTTAGAGTATAAAGTACGGTTGAAGAAATGCAATTTTGTGGTCCTGGGGTTCTGTCAATTCTATTTCAGCCAAAAAGGATTTTGTTTGGGAAACACCGACCTGTGTATTCACTTAAATAATTACCACACCGATATTCCCTCCCCCCTCCTCATCCTCAACCTCCCTCCTCATTCTAAACCCCTCTCCGCATTCTAACCCCCCCTCCTAATTCTAAACCCCCCTCCTCAACCTAAACCCCCCTCCTCAACCTAAACCCCCTTACCTGCTACACTTACCTGCTTCTGCTATGGCCTCCGCTCCGCTCCTTGACCCGGCGCGCATGTGACATCACATGCACGCCACGTCATTAGCATATACCGGGTGACCCGGCGCGCATGTGACGTCACATGCACGCCACGTCATTAGCATATACCGGGTGTTTGAGGATGGACGGTTGAGGAGGTGGTTTGAGGAGGGGGTTGAGGATAGGGGGGTTGAGGAAGGGGGATGAGGATGGGGGGTTAAGGAGGGGGGTTTAGAGGTTTGAGGATGGTGGGGGTTAAGGAGGGGATTTGAGGAGGGGGTTGAGGATGAGGAGGGGGGTTGAGGATGAGGAGGGGGTTGAGGATGAGGAGGGAGGTTGAGCAGGGGGGTTGAGGAAGGAGGATGAGGATGGTGGGGTGGAGGAGGGGGTTGAGGATGGGGGGTTTGAGGAGGGGGTTGAGGAGGGAGGTTGAGGAGGGTGGTTGAGGAGGGTGGTTGAGGAGGGGGTGGAGGAGGGAGGATGAGGAGGGAGGTTGAGGAGGGGGTTGAGGATGAGGAGGGGGTTGAGGATGAGGAGGGGGGTTGAGGATGAGGAGGGGGGTTGAGGATGAGGAGGGAGGTTGAGGAGGGGGGTTTAGGTTGAGGAAGGAGGATGAGGATGGGGGGTGGAGGAGGGGGTTGAGGATGTGGGTTTGAGGAGGGGGTTGAGGAGGGAGGATGAGGAGGGAGGTTGAGGAGGGGGTTGAGGATGAGAAAGGAGGTTGAGGTTGAGGATTTTGCTCCAAAGTTCTTTATTTTAAATTTATTTTTTCCCCCCTGAAACTTCCTTCTTAAAATGAGGTGCGTGTTATACGCCGGTGCGTGTTATATGCCGATAAATACGGTTAATGCAATATTGAATAGTAATTTTTTTAGCTCATTTTATTATAGCACATCTATGCATTTTAGAACAAAACTCTATACAAGTAATCTGTAACCAAGACTATTAGGAGCCAGAAAAAAAATTGTAGGAACATTGGCTTCCTGGATGTCAAGATCTTTTATATGTATATGTTGTGTTACAAGCAGTTGTTCAGTATACAATTGAAAAGTGAGGAGCAATTCTCAAACATTTTGAATTTAGGAATCATGTGCAACCACTGTTTTAAAAACTGCATTTTGTATAGGATTATCTGAAAAGGTGGTAGACATGGTTGAAGACCTAACATTATTCTTAAAAGCAAGGGGAAGTTTAACTACAAAATTTGAGGCAAACTGCAACATTTTTGAGGTTTCAGATTGTGTTAAAGACACACATTCTACAAAAGGGAGCACAAAGATTGTGACACAAGTGAGAATCGGTAAAAGTGGGTTGTGGCATCATATACGTGATTTTCAAAGTCTAAGCAAGAGAGAAGATATCACATATATAGTTGTGGATCTTGGGATGTTGGTAATGTTTGCGAGGGATGCAACGGCGAGCCTTCGCGAAGCAAGGGTTGCCAGCCTCGCAGTTGAACTGCGAGCCTCTCTTTGAGAGGCTTGCCAGCAGCCCACTACTTAGGCTGCAATGAGCGCCAAAGGCACTCATTGCAGCCAGCAGCGCATTACTTAGGCTGCAATGAGCGCCAAAGGCGCTCATTGCAGCCAGCGGTGCAGTACTTAGGCAAAGCAAGGCTCGCCAGAAGCGCCGCTCTATTCAAGCACGTAACGCAAAATTTCAGAAACAGCATGAAAATGAGGCTCAGCAACTCCAGGCTCGCAAAACTTGCAAAACACTTACATGACCAATGTCAGGCATACAGAACTTTGAAAATAAAACAAACACCAGTCAATGCGCACCACACACACACAGAGGAGAAAGACAAGGGGAAGGGACAGGGGGATGCTGCAAAGAGACAGATGGGCCCTCATTTCGAGCCACGCGATAAGTGCTGAAGGTGCTCATTGCGGGGCTCCCGCCATTGTTGACGGGCAAGTTTCTAATAGAATAGAATATTTGAATGACAATTACTAAGAGTTATGGGCACCACACATACAAAGTGAGTAATGGTATGAACCTGATATGCCAATGAATAAGAGCATGTTTAGGAGAATATGATGCCTTCCAGTATCAGAAAGCAAAGTTATTTGACGCATAGATATCTGTTTATATTAATCTAATAAAATGAGCGTAAAACAGTGATCGATAATAAACAATATGCTAGATTTGCCTTAGTCTGACTAGTGAATTGACAGAAAAGTGTAACGACTCTTGGAAAGTCTCCTATCTTATAAAGTTATACACTCAAAAGAGTGGAGATAAAAGCACATCATTGTTGCAATACAGAAGGTGCAAAAAACAAAGGGACAGGGGCCTTGACAATATATCCCACTCCTTTCTCACTTTAAGGTCATTTTTATGTAGCAGAAACCACTTATTAATCATACAAATAAACTTCTGCAATGATTAAAAGTTGATATTTTAAATGATTTATAGACAATTTGAACTACAGTGGCCCTTCAAACATTAGTTCACGATCATGAGACTATGTTAATAATTATACAAAAATAATAACTGAAAGCAATTAAACCAAACACTGTTTTAGCTTCAAAACTGCATTCATGATTTTGTGCTATGGCAGTACAGTGATTAGTTGTGTTTGGCCGTTTCAATGTAACTCTGAGGCTGTGGAGGTATTAGTGGTCTTTAAGGTTGGATATACCACACTGGTTAATACACTATCGGCAGGAGACATCATGAGCTGCTGATGAGGAAGAGCGGCTATGTGTTTGTGTGGAGCATGTGCTAATACATCTGCAGGACTTTTAAGGGCACTGTAGTGTGAGATAGCTTGGATAGAGCCAGCTATTACATCATGTAGCTAAGCCCCTGACATACATCTCTTAGGGGACTCTATTTATATCCCATCACAATCCTTCAAGGGTGAGAATGGGCATATAAGCAGGCTGCAGGGAGGGGTATAAATATCAGCAGCACTGGCTTCAGTGGCCTTGGATTTAGCTTGTGTGGATCTTTCCTTTCGGGCAATAAGCCTGGAGCTGCCAGGAACATCAGAAGCAGCCCAGAGATTCAGTGAGGTGGGAAAATCAGTGGCAAGAATGATAGGACAGCGACGGTGCAAGGCCGTGAGCGTATGGAAATGGACCAGAGTCTGGCTGCTGAGCAGAGAGTGACAATGACAAGCCATCTGCTCCCTCCGTCTCTTCCACAGCCTGTCTGAGCCAGCTGAATGCTCAGTTTGATGAAGCACACTTCTTAAGAACATGCATACAATGCATATAACTTCCACAAAAGTTATACACAAACGTGCTCCAGGAAATCACATACAAATCTAGCACACAATAATGAAAAATAAACATAGAAAAAAGCACAAATTCATTATCTGATTATTAAATAAACAGAAGTAAAAAATCACTTTACCCTTGTTATAAGCATGAATATAAATATGATATGCACACAGCTATGTATATAACCACACTAAACATGCCCCCTCACCGTTATTCTCCAGAAAACATTCCTATCATTCCAGATCTTGTCTTGCACCTCCACTCACATGTCTGTGCACATTGACATGTTTGACACAGACACAAGGAGGAAGAGCCCCATCAAGTCTCACAGCCACGCATTGCCAATCTGCTATGAGCAATAACACTAACAGGTAAATCTATTTACACACACCTGTGACGAGTAATGTCCAATTGCACCCTTCAGTTTCCTTGTGATAATTCAATGGAGCATCAATCACATTTTGTTTCTTATAGCAGTGTGATATTAAACCAATACAGCAGAGGTATCATATCATTTACAATTACTGATAATAAGAACTATAGCAAATTAATGTTTTGCAATTTATCATAATAATCTTATATTGACATTTGCAGTTAATATCTGTTAACCTTTTTGATCCAACCACCAAGCACTGATATCTCTTTGTAATGGGGTGATTAATGTCCATAATGGCTGATTATCCCTGGTACTCTGAGTGTATTGTTTACAGTGTAAAGCCATATGGAAAAAAAAAAGATTAAAGATGCTCAGACTCCAGAAGGAAAGAAACTAGGCTGATAAGACTGATTACTCCTTGGCTTCTGAGCATGCTCAGTTTGGTGTAAGAATATATGTGTGTATATATATATATATATATATATATATATATATATATACATATATACATATATATATATATATATATATATATATATATAAACATATGATTACTCCTTGGCTTCTGAGCATGCTCAGTTTGGTGTAAGAATATATGTGTGTATATATATATATATATATATATATATATATATATATATATATATATATATATACATATATACATATATATATATATATATATATATAAACATATATATATATATATATATATATATATAAACACACACACACACACATATATATATATATATATAACCATATCAGTTGACTTTACAGTGCAAACATTCTTGCCACTCTTCCCATGCAAGTTCTTTAAGCAAACACCTCAAGGACTCATACATTATGTATAAGGAACACCAGCATACAGTTCTGCATCTCATCCCTTGACCTTGAAAGAAAACATCAGAGAATGGAAATGATGAAGCAAATGCTAATACTTTTATTGCATCAGCTGTCCAGTGGTGTAAAACAGTCCAATCCCATGACCAAGGGCAATGGTGGCAATGGTGGCTGACATATTTGTCTTAAATTGCCACAGACTGAAAAGTACTGCTTTACTATGGACAACTTAGTATTGAGAAATACAAAAAAATGACAACTGCAAGAAATATACAGCTTATTGACATTTCATATACCAGATTATATGCAATGCTTAATTGCAATCAAAGTTTCAACGTTAATGTTACTTTTAATGAAACCACTAGAGAAGTAGATTAAGCAATGCTTTATGATAGAAAGGATGAGTTCTAGGATCTTGATCATGTTAAGACATTACACATGCCAAAATCTGAATACACTATTGAAACAAAAGAAATTCCAGCATACTAAGTACTTCATGCGACATGGTTGCCACAGTTGCAGTGAAAATCACAATAAGGCATAGAGTAGATAATGATTTTTTTTAATGTAATGAGCTATGCAACAGTTCTTAATTAGAGCAGAATGCTTAGCAATGACAGCAATTGGCCATAAACCAGTTCAGCTAAATATAACACAATGCCCACACCTGTCAGTGTCCTTACATATACATCTTCTCAAGTCACTGTCTGTGCTAGTTGGACACTCACAGATGGTAATGATGGATTTTCAGACATATAGGCCTTGCAGGGATCCTCTTTTAGAGTAGGAACATGTAAACAGCTACATGTGATATGTCAGACAAAGCACCCACCATGTCTAGGAGTCACCTGCAACCTACATTCCTTTAGGGTGTTAATAATATGTACAGTATTTGCCTTGGGGTGATAACACCAGAACTGTGCACATCTAACCTGTGTGACAAGAGTTACAAGGACAGAGAAATACACACACTGCCTAGCAACCTTGTCATCATGTATTAGGAACTAATAAAGTAGGAAAGGAGTGCATGCTGCAAATCAGTGATATTATGCGTTGAATTATGAGCCCTTATCAGCAAAAATATGGTTATACATTTCACGAGCAAGCTCGACAAAAATATTATATTTCCATTTCTAGTCTCAAAATATTGGAATGGTACACCTCTACTTCCGTCCTCCCCTACTGGATCACTACCTTGATGTGTTGAAGGGCTTGTGTACTTCAGTGAAACTGTGAGCTATACCATGGACAGGTCATAGCAGAGAGGTCAGACAAATTGCAGTCCACTGGAGAAGGAACTGGCAACCCACTACAGTATCTTTGCCATGAAAACCACATGGATAAGCACAACCAGACACATGATGTGTCCGGAGTCATGTGGTCCATAGGGTCATGGAGAGTCAGATACAACTGAACAACCACAGATACTAAGTATATAAGTAAATGTAATGATATGTATGTAAAAGTGGACATAACAAGAACTCACACATACACACTTTAAAGGCTATATGTGTATAACAATAGCTTTCTGAGGCAAACCAGCATTGCTCATGGATGACAAAGAATACACCCAAGATTGTACACTTCTCTACAAATTCTTCAATAATGACAGCTGTTACCAACCTCCAAACATGACAGACCAATACAACTCTGGCCTTCAGAAGGTCTCATAATAATAATAATACTAATAATGTTCTTCTGTTAATCTGATATGACAGCAGCCGCAGACAAATCACCATACCTTAATAAAATATAACATACTATGAAATAAAGAAAGGCCTTGAGATACAGTACACACACATATAATAATATGGATGGAGGTCATTAGCCAGGGCCCTATATATTTCTATTCATTTATATACATTTATAAAAGGCAAATGCAAAACACATACTATATATTTCCTTATATGTGTATATATATCAGTGTATTTGTATATCATTGTGTGCAGTACTTGCCCTGTGTGTAGTATGTATCCCCCATTACCCCTCACATTGAGGGTGATGTCAGTGCCTGTCCAGCCCAGGCATGCAGGCTATGTACTTACAGCTCGTGCTCATGGTGCCGGTGTTTCATCCGATCCCAGCAGCTCAGGGGTCCCAGGCAGTGGTCCCAGGTAGTGGTCCCAGGCAGTGGTCCCAGGCAGGCAGTCAGTGGTCCCAGGCAGGCAGTCAGTGATCCCAGAGAGGAGTACCAGGCAGTCAGGGGTCCCTGGCAGTATTGTGGGTCCCAGGCAGTATGGTGGGTCCCAGGCAGTCAGGGGTCCCTGGCAGTATTGTGGGTCCCAGGCAGTATGGTGGGTCCCAGGCAGTCAGGGGTCCCTGGCAGTATTGTGGGTCCCAGGCAGTCAGTGCAGGAGATGTCTGCGCTCAGCTTCTTCTTCTACTTCTCCTTACAAATAGCAGCAGCTTCCAGAGGCTCCCAGAGCAGCCATCCCCAGGCACCGGGAGGTAACCTCTCCCACACACAGGTACAAATAGGAGAGAGAGGCAGGAGCAACACACACAAGGAGCAATGGGGAGGGAGATAATGGTATAATGTAATGAGAAGAGGGAGCGAAGGAGAGGAGGACAACAAAAGGGAGGTGAGACTAGTGCATGTGAGGTGAGGGATGCTGACACACACACAGTGTCACATACACTGACACACACAGCACTAGCTGTCAGGTGTGAGAGCCCTATGCTGGAGCCTGTCCCCCGTACTTGTGGGTGTGGGCTGTGCTGAGGGGAGGTATCAGTGCCTGTCAGTGCTCACTGCTCCAGCAGGACTCAGTCCCATCCTTCATGTGCTGGGAATCCTCCAAATCAGATTCCTCTTCCATAATCAGCACACAGCAATGTTACTGTATAATGGGCAGAGACCTGGCTGGGGCCACAATGCCATGATGTGCTGTCACCTACTGGTGAGTTGTTACACAGCTCCCCTATGTGAGTGCAGCCAGAACTAATCATCTGCACAATCATATCTCCAAATGGCACACTGTGCATAAGGAGCTGGGATTAATAGAGGTGATTGCTTATGTTAATATTTCATTCTGATAAAAAACTCACAACAATAGTGTTTTATTATTACATGAGTTACCAATATCAAGTTAAAAATAACATTATAAAGAATACAATTGTATCTTGACTATATCATATACATAGTGCTCAGATGCACTTACATTTACAAAAAAAAATACAAGAAACCAGTTATCTAAGTGCTTTAAGACATTAAACATCTATTTATAGCAACCACATTAGATAAGTTATGTTATTTTTTTAGTTAAATATAAATGTTGTTAATAGTATTGTAAATGGGTGACCTATGCACTGTATATAAAAAGGAAATGATCAAAGCAGCAGTGCAAATCAATATCTTTTGTCCACTTGGTCATTGACAAGATTTGTTACTTTGCATATATTCAATCGAACAATGATCAGAAATGATATTGGCTTAGTCTGGGTTCAGTGATATTCAATCTTTAATTTAGTCAGTAAAAGCGCACATGTGTGGTTGTACATGAAACATAATGGTAAAATCACTGAAAGACTTTACCTTCTAAAAATAATTTCCTCATTATCAAAGGTGCATTCAGGCGACCCTTGACATTCGCGGGTTTGACATTCAAGATTTTACTTTTTTGCTCCTGTTTTCAAGCGAGATATAACTTGTATTCAACTAATTCTAAAAAAGATAAATGTCATTAAAATCGTAACATGGACTCCTCTCCAATATAAAGGTATTCTGTTTTACCCTTCTGTGTGATTATGTTATTGGTTTTAATACTTTGTGTATCTCTGATTGACTCTCTATTGGAAAGAAGTCCATGTTATGATTTAATGACAGTATGTCTCAATAAACTTGCTATTTAACCATGGTTAGAGTTATTCACAGATTCTCCACATTCGCAGGGTCCCTGGGAACGTAATCCCTGTGAATGTCAAGGGTCTACTGTGAAGTTGCAGTTTCTCGGGTCCCTTAATGGGATTAGAGTTATTGATAGTAACAGAAGTGTTTTGTCAAGTAAAATAGAAATATATATTCTAGGAAAGACAAAATGTAATGTGTGTTGTTTTAGAGAGACTTACCACTTAATTCACTAAGCACCCTACACTGTTTAGGCAATCTAGTAATATCCCAGTTCAGAGAACCGACCGAGGAAGCATGGAAAGGGGTATTTTACCTATCAACAGCATAAAAGCATGTCATAATGTTGTTGTTGTTGTTTAGTCATTCAGTCATGTCCGACTCTCTGTGAATCTATGGACCACAGCATGCCAGGTGCATCTCTCAGTCACTGTCCCCCTGTGCTCCACCAAGTTCATGTTCATTGCTTCCGCCTCTGTCGTCCCCTTCTTCTTGTGCCTTCAATCTTTCCCAGTATCAGAGTTTTTTTCTAGGCAATCCTGTCGTCTCATGATATGGCCAAAATATTTTAGCTTCAGCCTCTCGATCATACCTTCTAGTGAACAGTTTGTCTTGATTTCCTGAAGTATTGATTTATTGATTCTCCTTGCAGTCCAAAGGACTCTAAGCAGTCTTATCCAACTCCACAATTCAAAGGCGTCAATTCTACGGCGCTCAGATTTCTTTATGGTCCAGCTCTCACATCCGTATGTTACTACTGGGAACACCATAGTTTGAACTATGCAGACCTTTGTTGATAGTTTAATATCTTTACTTTTTACTAGCTTGTCCAAGCTTGCCATAGTATTCCTCCCCAGAAGCAAACGTATTTTAATTTCATGACTACAGTCACCACCTGCAGAGATCTTGGATCCAAGGAAAATACAATCTGTCATAATGTCACAGGACTTTATAAAGCTTATTGCATCTTCCTAATAAAGTTTCAATAAAACATGGAGCAGAGAAATGTAAAAAGTGACACTATAGTCTCAGATTTGTTATCATGCATTCAAAGCAGCACGTTTCATACTCTTTAACATTTGTGTCATGAAAATTAAGTTATATTAAGGTAAGAAAATGAACACTATAGCAACACAGAAATGAATGAAAACCGGTATGTATGATTCTTGAGAGAAATTGTAAACAAGGACTCACAGTGGGTCTGGTATGTGTGTTTGTGTAGCTAGTTTCACATTTAAGATTCTCTGCCCATCTGTCTCCAGTTATCTGTAAGGACACGATAAGATGACAATACAGCTAGTTTCTCCCTTTACATCTTGTACACTATTAACCACTCATTATTCATATAAAAAATATGATGTTCGCAATTTGTCTCCTTGAAACTACAGGCATATTGTGAAAAAACGAACAGGTTACCTTTTCTTGTTAGAAATGTGCCCTTATTCTATATTAATTATTATTATTTTGTATTATTATTATCGTTTATTTGTAACCCGCCAACATATTCAGTAACTCTATACATGGGTTACTATCAAGGCAAAACAATAGCAGCATTAACATATTGCAAAGGATGGAGGGCCCTGTCATTGAGATTAGAATCCAGTATCCAAAGTGCTTTCCCAAAACCATGCAAACTAACAGTTTAAAACAGTACCCAGTTCCCTTTACTAATAATATGATTTTTCACTGAGATAGTCATGTTAATTGTGATGGACTGCTAATCATAGTCAATCCAATGACTTGCTAACTGCCAAATCAAAGGGTCACTTCTCCATTCTAATTCTCCTTGATCTCTCTGCTGCCTTCGACACAGTTGACCACCCTCTTCTAATCCAAACTCTCCGCTCATTTGGCATCCAGCTCTTTCATGGTTCACATCTTATCTAAAAGATCGTACATTTAGCGTCTCCTTCTCTGGCACCTCTTCTTCACCTCTCCCTCTGTCTGTTGGCGTTCCTCAAGGTTCTGTCCTAGGCCCCCTCCTCTTCTCCATCTACACCTCCTCCCTTGGCACCCTCATAAAAACCTTTGGATTTCAGTATCATCTCTATGCAGATGATACTCAAATCTACCTATCTGCATCCGATCTATCCCCCTCTCTTCTAGCTCATGTTTCCAACTGCCTCTCTAGCATATCCTCCTGGATGTCTACCCGTCAACTCAAACTCAACATGTCTAAGACTGAACTCCTAATCTTTCCACCCTCTACTACAGTTTCCACTCCCCAAATATCTCTCACTGTTGACAACGCCATCATCACTCCTACCTCCCAGGCCCGTTGTCTTGGGCTTCTACTGGATCCCGCCCTCTCTTTTATTCCTCACATCCAATCGATAACAAAATCTTGTCAGTTTCACCTAAAAAACATCTCCAAAATTCGTCATTATCTTACACAAGACACAGCTAAAATTCGAATACACTCGACTCGACTACTGCAATTCACTCCTTGCTGGCCTACCCATCTCTCGTCTGTCTCCCCTCCAATCCATAATGAACGCCTCCGCTAGACTCATCTTCAATACCAAATGATCAATGTCTGCAGCTCCTCTCTGTCAATCACTCCACTGGCTTCCCATAGCTACCTGAATCACATTTAAAATCATGACCGTGACATATAAAGCCCTCAACAACAATGCACCCCCTTATATCTCTGCTCTTGTTTCAAAATACTCTGCCAACCGCCCCTTCGTTCTGCTAACGACCTTCTTCTTTCCTCCTCTCTCATCACCTCCTCTCACTCCCATCTTCAAGACTTTTATCGTGCTGCCCCTACTATTTGGAACTCCTTGCCTCGCTCCATTAGATTATCTTCCTGCCTCAAAACCTTTAAAAAATTACTAAAAACACACCTGTTTAAAAAATCATATCACCTTCAGCCTTTATAATTACAACTGCACACTCCCCAGCTTAATAACACTTACACCCACAATCTACAGTACAACACACATACACCTCCAATTGACTAAACAAATTGCATTCACGTTGCCATTTTGTATTTGTCACCCTCTTGTATCACACCTAAACCCTTAGATTGTAAGTTTGCGAGTTTTCAATTGTGTCTCAGTGTCTTGGAAACAAGCACTATGTGCATTTGATTATATGCTCAAAAACAGGGCCCTCCATTCTTTATAAGGTGTTAAGTTTGTTTTTTGCCATGTACTAATCCCCTGTACAGCGCTACGGAATATGTTGGCGCGATATAAATAAAGATAATAATAATAATAATAATAAATCCATAACATATATCACAGACTCACAAAGACCAGCGATCTGTGGACTTAAATGACCCTATTGGTAGTTTACAGTATTCAAAATTGTACTAATACTCAGTTGGCTGCAATTAGTAAATAGGGCACAAATTGTTCCAGTTCACTCATTATGCAAATGGACCATGACATAACTGAAGCCACAATGCTATGCAATTAGGCTAAACACCCTAACTAGTATCTCACATATTTTATCTCTCATTTGCATTGCAAAAAAAGCATCAGCTTGTCTCGTGTGAGCTGCAGCAAGTTCTATCCAGGTATTTATATAAAATACACAAAAATAAATAATTTATATAAATTACACATAATAGGAATACATTGTTGAACGTTCAGAAATGTTCCCTAACTGCTTAATATGTAGAAAGTGCGTATATGTTACATAAATACATAACTGCCACACCCTCAGTGAAGAAAACATGGGGGTTTGAACCTCTTTACCTCATCTATGAAGAGTTTTTAATTAGATCTTTAAAAATGATATCACTGATTCCTTTTAGTAGTCGATCACCATCTCCATATAAGGTGCTTCAATCAAATGTGATTTGGCCAATTGAATCAGGCTCTATATAAGCACATAGCATATTTTTTTACAGATGTTTTTAGTTAGTGAACTTCTATTCGAAAGCAAGGTCTTCACTAACTAAAAACTTTTGTAAAATAAAAATATGCTCTGTGCTTATATTTGGCCCTATTAATTTGGTCAAATCACATTTGAATGAGGCCATAGGAGTCCACCAGGAAGCTTTAAAGTGCCACAGCTGAGGTTATAAAGGTAGACTGATTTAAAGCTATAGGATATACTAATAGCTGCTATATTAGTTACATGTAGTTAGCATTTTCCTACAGGAAACTTATATTGGAGTTTGCAAAATTATTATCTGTAATCAGCCTTTCTGATCCAACCACTAAGAACAGACTGATAGCTCTTAGTAATAGGAGAATTTGGCCAATAATTGCTAGTTACCCCTGCACTGAATCTATTATCTGCAGAGTAGAGGTATGTGAAAAGAAAAAAACTGGTCATGATCACTCCCCAAGAAGTAGATTGGTCTGAGCATGCCCAGACATTTTTTTTCTCACATGGATTTACACTGAAGACAATAGATTCAGATCTAAAGGTAAATAGCAATTGTTGGAAATTATCTCCCATTAGCATGACATATCATTCTGTCCTAAGTGGATGAATAAGAAAGACTGATTGATAGGTAAAATCACGGATTCAATTCACTCTTTTTGATAACATCCAAATGATAAAATACTTGTTATTACCTATAGGAATAAATTATATATTATCAGCCTTATTAAATTGTGATTCAGCCAATTGCATAGGTCTCTATATAAGCACACAGCATATTTTTTTACAGAAGTTTTTAGTTAGTGACATTCTATCCAAAAGCAAGGTCTTCACTAAATATCCTCTGTGCTTAAATAGAGCTCTATTCAATTGTCCAAATCACAATTTAATAATGCTGTATATGTATACCTCTGATGTGTCACTTTTAACAATCAGTTCCCCATCTTCATTAAAATTATAGTTCCCTCACGCTATCTATCCATTCATTGGCCCCAAACATTGGTTGGAAAAGTGCTTTCCATGTGGCCTCCATCTTGTTCTCAGGCGTGGCAAATTATGCCCCTTTTCCCCTTGCGCTATAGCCCATAATTTCACTATTTTTGCTATGTATCCAACAAAAGAGTTATTGGGTTTTGCAGACAATTTGAAGCCTTATGGCCCCCATAGACTGGACAGCAGCACTTGTGTTTTTTTACATAGCGATGAAATAATCTCTAAATAACATAACTGGCCACTCCTGCTTACTGTTGGTATAACTTTAAGTTTGTGGAAATTATTTTCCATCAATGTAATTAGGATATAATTGGAAACATGGAAGCAATGGAAGGGCAACCACAAGGAGCAGTGTGTTAGTGATCCTATCTCACACATCTGAAGCAGTACTTGAAATAGAGTCTGATTAACCACAAGAGCTGGCACTCAGCCACACATACCTCCCGGCGCCCTACACAGGAGGCTATCTTCCAATACATTTCTAAAAGTGATTTATAAAATGTCAAATGTCCTCAGTATAGCATTTACATTCTGCAAGCAATATATTCTTCATGGATGGGTTTAATATTACCTCAAGCTTACTGTACATGTGGTTGGAAAATAAAATGCCACTGAATAAAATAATGATAAGTACAATGAAAGTCACACATTGTCATTTATGTATTAAAATTGTGAGTATACATGCTAAACACACATATAAAAGTATGACACATAACATATTTGCAATATGGCTTTTTATTTGATAATGTATTTAGAAAGTTAGAAATAAATTAACCAATTTTTTATGTGTTAATGTGTATATGTAATTAGTCTTTACTATGGCAGTCATCATTTGTTTGAGATGCAACCTAATGCAATTTTTTTTTATAATTTCCTTTATTCACATAAAACTACATTCATAAAAAGTCCAATTTACATACAAGTAAATCTTATAAAATGTCAATAATTTTACATATTTACATTCATACCTACATACATACAATGGAAGTCGGCAAATAACTAGAAATTGGATCCCATAAATCCCGTTTATTATTTAATTGTTTTTTCATAGATTGTGTTAGTATCATTTCTCTCTCTAACTCACGGTTTCTTACTACAATACCTTTAACTTCTTCCCAGGTTGGGATTTGTTTATTGTTCCAATATTTTATTAAAGTCCATTTGGCTACCAACAAGATGTGAATTATTAGATATTTGTTATCTTCTATATCTAACTGAAGGATTGCAAATTTAAAAGAGGAAGGAATTCCCCTACCAATTATTGTAGAGATCTGAAGTAGGCAATGCTTCCAAAATGCTTTAATCTTTTCCCAGTCCCACCACGTATGTTTGTGTGTACCCAAATTATTTTATTTACAGTTAAAGGAACCCAGTACCATCTATGTATGGGTTTAAAAAAAAGTTGTCTATATGAGGAGTAAGGAGAAGAGTGTTTAGTTAGTTTAAAGGCCATATTCCACTTGTCAATTGGCCATGTTCTTCCTATCTCTTCTTCGCATTTAACCATCCCATAATATTTATTGACTTCTGTATAAAGTATTGATATATTCTGACATTTAGAGATAGTATGGGATTCTATATCTTTCAAATTCATATTTTCAAATAGGGAATATTCTCTCAGATTATTTAATGAGAAGCCCCACTTTTTGTAACGCCGTCAAGCTAAGTTATCTTTTTGGTAGGGAATAGATCTTGCAGTAGGGAAATGTTTATCAAAGAACCTTTTTTATAAAAATCACCAATAGTTCTTATACTTCTCTCCCTCCATATTGACAAATTAAAGTCTCTATTTCTTTATGATAGTATATCGATTGAGACGGCTGGTGAAAGTTTATTATTCATCATCCATTTCTTTCTAGTTTTATACCAATATTTTAATAAAGTTTTAATTCCTCTTGAAATCAATTTTATTCTGTCTAAGTCTATATCCGGAAGCCATATGGCTAAATTTAAAGGAGTATCAGACATAAGAACTTGTTCTATATCCTTCCATTTTGTCCTACATTGCTCATAATTCCATAATATTAAATGCGACAGTGCTATGTCCTTTATTGCGGGGGAAGCTAAACCTCCTTTTTCAAAACTAATTTTAGTTGTTGTCAGATTTATTCTAGGTTTTTTTCCTAGATAAAGATAAATATAATTATCTATCATCCTTTGTATAATTTTTAATATTGAGTTAGGAACTATTTCAGGGATACTCCTTAATATATAGGTTATCTTTGGTAATATAATACAATATATTAATAGTTTTCCTGTCGGACAAGAGAATTCAAATTTCTTTAATTTACCGCTTTAGATTTCCTCTAAGTACATTTCGCAATTCAAAAGAGAATTCTATACCCAGATGTTTTATAGATCTTTCATTGCGATTAAAATGATAATTCTGTTTCAAATTAGTTAATATGCTGTGTCTAATTCCTCTCTTGAAGAAGTTGACTTCATAATGTGCAATATGTTTTCATAATGTTTAAAATAAATAAATATAGTCTTTGATGTTTTAATAGTGTATTCAGTTTTATTTTAATGATGACAGATGTAGTCATCCCTCATGACACTGACTCAGCTAAATATGTGATTTTCTCTAAAAAAAACATTTTATGTTTCTGTCTCACAATGTTGCTAATAATATTAATTTTTTAAAGTTTTTACCACAAATTGGTCCTTTAATGTTTCTCTGCATTCATTTTCTCTTCCTACCCTTCAAAGCAGATAAGCAGAAACAAAAATGGGGGTTTCCATTGCAGCTTACATACAAACATTATGTTTGATGTAATAATAATAACAATAATAAAGACTATATTATTTTTTTTCTAACTTTTTAAATCAGTTATTAATCAAAATAATATAGTGCAAATAAATGATTATGTCAGCTTTTATATAATGCACTTAAAAGTAAACTTAAAGGGATGCTGTCATTCCAAAATCATGTTGTTATTCTTAAACTGCATGGAAAACTCCCAATACATTTTACCACTGATTTTTTTTAAAGTAACTAATGAGATATTTAGAATTGTCTTTGTGACATCATTATGCAAATGAGCCACTCCCAAATACTAATGAAATGTTCTGATATGCTAATCAGTTCCACAGTCAGTTTGTTTTGTGCTGGCAAAAAATATATTCCACAATGTTATCATGCAGTTAGATTTCCTCTCCCACATATTTGAACCATTGTGGACTAATTAGCATAATTGCACATTAGCACAAATGAGTTGCACAAACAATGCTGAATATTTTTAGAGGCTGTTGAATTGTTATATCAACTGTGAGTTGTATTTTAATAGCTATATGTGCATACCATTGTATTCAAGTTTCCAACTGTTTACCTCATGTAACTTATAATATACTAGCGAATTGCCCATCAAAAAATGACGGGCATAAAATTGTAAGCCAGGCAATGCTGTTTGCCACACAATGTGAGACTTTTGCTTCTCTGAGAACCTCTCCTCCCGCCTACTGTATGGCCCGCTCATTGCAGGGTTCATTAATCTGCAAGTTTTGTGCTTGGGAATGCCATGTGTGTCTTTCCAGCATCTCCCCCGTGTGCCTTCCCTGTGTGTTTCTCTTCTGTGTGGCACGCGCTGACTGCCATTTGTTTTAAGTCCTGCGTGCCTGGCATTGTTGGTGTAAGTATTACTGCCGTTGTGTATTTTCGAAGTCCCGCGTGCCTGGCTTTGCTCAGCCTCGTTTTCATCCAGTTTCAGAAATGTTTAAGTTTTTCGTCTGCCATTTGTTTTAAGTCCTGCGTGCCTGGCATTGTTGGTGTAAGTGTAAGTGCTTTTGCCGTTGTGTATTTTCTAAGTCCCGTGTGCCTGGCGTTGTTCGTGTAAGTATTACTGTCTTTGCCGTTGTGTATTTTCAAAGTCCCGCGTGCCTGGCTTTGCTCAGCCTCGTCTTCATCCAGTTTCAGAAATGTTAACGTTTTTTGTCCGCCATTTTTTTTTTCTCACTTAAGGCTCAAAATCTCTTGCAATTTCAATCCCAGTCTTCCTGGCTACCCCCCCCCCCCCCCCCCCCCCCCCCCCGTTTGTGTGTAAATGGGTTTTTCTTGTTTTTCGTGTTTTTCGATTTGCGCGGGTTGGCCGTTATTTTTCCACGGTCGTATTTTTTCCCCTGAGCTCGCATGTGCGACGGGGCTGCTGGCTGCAATCTAAATGCTCATTTCAGGCTAAGACCCGCGTGCTTCAATGCCTCAACTGCTTGCCTCGCTTCGCAAGGCTCGCAGGGCAAGGAGCGCCTTTGCCACTCATTGCCTAAGTCCTGTGAGCTTGGAAGGCTTTAATGGCTTGCCTTGCTTCACGAGGCTCGCAAGCGTGACGACAAATTGCAGTTTGACAATTATAATATGTGATAATGTGGATACAGATATAATGTAGGACCCATTTAATTCCAAGCCTTTAATTACCTTCATACAGACCATATATCTGCAGGTTACAAATTTGTCACAGTTACACATGTATTTAATCAAGCCCACAATTACATGTTCACAGTCCAAACACGCAAACCATGAACCTGTATGTGGCATTGATCATGATTAATTAAGCAAGCCTGTAAGTTACAATTTAGACAGAGCCAATAGTAAATGAGGCAGTCATCATGACATCAGTAAAACATGGAGTTTAAACTACAATCAATTAGTGTTTAGAAGTCTGGACTCGCAATCCAGAAATGTAGGAATCAATAAATATTAATAAAGCAACTGTTCTAATCCATGCGGGTTCCATTATATGTATTAACTGTTTGATTGATCTATTTAACACAGAAATAAAATGTAAAATAAAATATTTTTTATTGCAGATTTGTGAGCTTAAGACTATTTTTCAATTAGTTCTAATGCCTTTTGTCTTTTCCCCCGTATTTTAAAGTACAGTAGTGTGTGTTTATTTGCTTTTACAGTGTCACGGACAGGTGTTTAACCCACTTGCAAGTCCTATCTAGTGCTTGTATAATTTTTTGATACATTTGCCATTTTCGCGTTTGAAGACAATTGCGGGCTTGTTGAATTGCTGTAATTGAATTGGATTAGCACTGATAGCATTTACGGGCTTGACACAATTAAAATGGGGCCATAGTGTGTAACCACAAATAAAAATGGCCTAAAAATAATAATAATACATATGAATTTTACATGACTGATATTATTGTAGTATCAAGATTTTAAATAATCAGTTTGATCCTAATTATACAAGTTATGTTATTCCAAGACAAACAAAAATACGGTTATATTATGCTGGCAATATTTCAGGTTCTAAACTAGTGGTGGGCGGCAGTTATCCTTGGGACTGCATTAGGCTAATAGGCATTTCCCAATCCTGATCTTTGTAGTGGGAAAATATGCCTCTCGTCAACAATACACAGTCCATTATTCCTCTTTAAAATGTTCACATAATACTAAGTTGTACTTCTCACTATCTACAGTGGGGGGGGGGGAGTATTTGATCTCCTGCTGATTTTGAACGTTTGTCCACTGACAAAGAAATGATCAGTCTATAATTTTAATGGTAGGTGTATTTTAACAGTGACAGACAGAATAACGGAAAAAAAGAACAAGAAAAACGCATGTATCTGATCTCCTATCAATCAGCAAGATTTCTGAGCTCTCCAAGGATGTCAGGGACAAGATTGTAGATCTACACAAGGCTGGAATGGGCTACAAGCCAAGCAGCTTGGTGAGAAGGTGACAACAGTTGGTGCGATTATTCGCAAATGGAAGAAACACAAAATTACTACCAGTCTACATTGGTCTGGTGCTCCATGTAAGATCTCACCTCGTGGAGTTTCAATGATCATGAGAATGGTGAGGAATCAGCCCAAAACTACACGGGAGAATCTTGTTAATGATATCAAGGCAGCCCGGACCATAGTCACCAAGAAAACAATTGGTAACACACTACGCCCTGAAGGACTAAAATCCTGCAGCTCCCCCAAGGCCCCCGCTCAATAAAGCACATGTTCAGGCGTTACGACAGCCAGATTTGGGGGACAATGCTCACCCCAATTCTCTCTCTCTCTATACGTTGCAACCTTTTGTTCAGATCTCGGCATCAGCAGACACTTCAGATGACAGCATCGTTTCTGAAGAGACAGGCACCATCAGACCTATTTTCTTAGGATCTAAGATTCACACACCATGTACCTTTGATTAGTACAAGCAGACTCCGACACCACCATTGTTTAGTGTGTCCAAAATCCGACTGGCCACTTCTTTATTTTCCAAAACACATTTTCAGATGACACAAAACACCAAAGACTTCCCCCCAGTTCTAGCCCATCCTCCTGGGCATATAGCTTGCTATCCCCCCTCACCCACATGATTTCCAGATGTATAGAGGGGTCTGGCTTTCTTGTTCTCATTACACATTTTCTCTCCCATAAAACTAGCTCCCCCTTCATGACTAAAGCCAGAGCCTTCACACGTGGCCGATCGCAGGGCCATATAAATTCTCTAGAATCTTTAACCATTTATTACATAACTGTATTATCTACGCATAGCCTACTATAGTACTTCTAATACAGATACATTATTTTAATGTTAATCAATGACAGTACTATATGCACTTATTACATTCATGATATAACTACATGTATGCATTACACCCATGATATAACTGTTCAGCAAGTTGTTAGTACCTTCTAACAACACATATAATAATTGATTAACCCCAAACAGTCCAGTGGGCCCTTCTGTTCATAACAGCAGGCCCGTCTGAAGTTTGCCAATGAACATCTGAATGATTCAGAGGAGAACTGGGTGAAAGCTCTTTGGCATCAACTCACAGTGTTTGGAGGAGCAGGAATGCTGCCTATAACCCCAAGAACACCATCCCCACCGTCAAACATGGAGGTGGAAACATTATTCTTTGGGGTGGTTTTCTGCTGAGGGGAAAGGACAACTGCACCGCATCAAAGGGACGATGAACGGGGCCATGTACCATCAAATCTTGGGTGAGAACCTTCTTCCCTCAGATATGGCATTGAAAATGGGTTGTGGATGGGTATTCCAGCATGACAAAGACACAAAACACACAGCCAAGTCAACAAAGGTTCAAGAAGAAGCACATTAAGGTCCGGGAATGGCCTAGCCCCATAATCCCATAGAAAATCTGTTGAGGGAGTGGAAGGTTTGAGTTGCAAACGTCAGCCTCAAAACCTTAATGACTTGGAGAGGATCTACAAAGAGGAGTGGGACAAAATCCCTCCTGAGATGTGTGCAAACCTGGTGGCCAACTACAAGAAACATCTGACCTCTGTGATTGCCAACAAGGGTTTTGCCACCAAATACTTATTTCCCTTTGACCTGCAAATCAATTTATAACTTTTTTGACATGCTTTTCTTGTTTTGTTTTTGTTTTTGTTTTTATTCTGTCTCTCACTGTTAAAATACACCTACTGTTAAAATTATATACTGATCATTTCATTGTCAGTGGAAGAATGTTCAAAATCAGCAGGGGATCAAATACTCCCCCCCCCCCCCCCACACTGTATACCTCTATTACCAATTAATGTTATTTCTTGTAGTGATTTTGCTATTTTGCTTTGGGTACAAAAAAAAAAAAGGTTGAAAGCACCATGACTCAGGGGACCATGTGAGGCCTTCAAGTGAAATAGGTTGCCCATCACTAGTCTAAATTGTGAATTTCAAAGTCCTTTTTTGTAACAAAACACAAAGTATTTCTAACAACTTCTAATATAGCATAGCTGGCCTGGGCTGTAGAAGTGCTGCATCTGATGGGCACAGCGGTACTGCTTTTATGGTATTGATTTACACACAGAATCACTTTCTCTCCTCTAGGTTAAATGTATCAATGCTCAGCTTGAAATGCTAGCTGTGTTGCACATTTAAATGTAGGTTATTTATGACTGGTGTTAATGGAACAGTAAACTTCCAAATGACTAACTCGCTTATGTTTTGCCTGCATTTAAAATAGTATATTTCTTTGCAATAAATTTAAGCACTACAAAGGAGAAACAAATCTATTAATTCTGACAAATTTTAAAATAAGGTGTGTCGGGCTCTGCTCCAGCTCTGTTATGGAAATGTATGGGAAATCGTTTATATTTCCTGTAAATTAATTGGCTAGAGTGACACTCCTAAATCAGAGTTTGTGAGTGAGGTCCAATAGTGCTGCAAAACTGGTTCTCCACAGCAGTACAATTAAACTGTTACCTTACTATTTTTTATAGAAAAATGATTTAGTAATGTGTAAAGCCCCCCCTTTTGTTATTTAACAATGTAACTATTTTTTATAACCCTCTAAAGGTATTCTGTGACCACATCTGCCAGTGGGCCTTTGAAAACTGCATATGCTGCTTACCTCTTTTTCTGGGCAGAAATGTATTCAGGAATGTAACAAAGTATTCATAATTGTGCTATTTTATTTATTTAATTTCCCATGAAAATAGGAATGTTATGTATAAATATAAACATCTAAAAAGCATGTATTAATTGGGGTTTATTGTATGCTGTTAGTAACACCAGTTCAGGATTATTTGGTACCCAAATACAACATCATGTAATAACCACCTCTCATATAGACTAAATGCAATGAGATGCAGAATATAACACTACAGTGACAACACTGGTGGACATAGTAACTGGCTTTTAGTGGGTAATGACACTTCTTAAAACACCATAGTCTATAATTGTGCTAATTATCAGATGATTAGACTTTTTGTTAGAATATATGTACTGTATTCCATGGTATCTTCGCAATTTTGGCTGAACGTATTACTGTATTTCATTAACTGAATTTAAAACATCACAAGACTGTAAGTAAAGTTTACAATGCATGTACATGTATATCTAAAAGGGAGGTAAGATGATAATATACAATTATAAAAAATAAATTTCAGCTATAGTTTTTTGTTTGTTATTATAAATGTTTAACACATTAAGAGCCACATTAAATTCCAAGCCAGTAACTCCAATGTGAAGCTAGTAACGGTTGCATGCTTGAAATTTGGCCGAGTTATGGTGCTATTAAATTAGAAAGGCTGCGAGCTATGAGCTGGAGACGCAAAATCATAAACCATCTAGTGGCCGGCGGCTTTGCGGGCTAGAACGTAATCAATAAAGCCAGCCTGTAGTTACGGGTTTAGATGGCCAATGGAAACAGCGATCGTCAGCATTGCGTCACAAGAAAATGGAGGATGGATTTCAAAGTTTTACGGGGTTCAATTACGATCTACGAGCGAACCCACATTCCAGTCACAATGCAATATTAATAAAGTCGCAAATATGATATTCGATCACATGCGAGTTACAGTATATGTATTAGCACATTGATTGCCGGGATCAATATAACACAAACCATATGCATGAAATAAAGTATTTTTCTGAGCCGATTTGGGGGCTTGAGAATGTTGTGCTATTACTTCTAAGACCTAACATCACTTTTAATATTAGTACAGTAGTGTGATTTTAGCTAAATTGAACAAGTAGTGGTTACGAGCTTGACAGATCAAAGGATTTACAGGCGCGAAGTTCATTGTTGCTCAACATGTAGGCTTTTCTCGGCCTTGCTGCGTGTTAACACGCAAATCGACTACGACCTGCGTTACAGGCCTAATTTAATAGCAAAAAGCCCTAAGATCTATGTTAAGGGCTACGTTTTGACACGTTGCCCCAATTTAATGTGGCCGTAAGTTACTGAAAACACCCAACAGTAAGGCTAAGAAAGCTAATTGATATGATTAAGGATGCTGTAATTTCAGAACAGGCTAGTCACAAAACTAATTGGGATACACTCACTAAAAACAGATGCCATATTTAGCATTAATCCGGGAAGCCAATTAACTAAAATTAACTCATAAGATAATGATTTGCAATCACACCAAGTCAGAGTAAAAATATGAATTGCATTATTGCAAAAGGTGCATAGTAGATTTAAGATAAGTGCTATAAAGTACAAACAAGCAAAGATAATGTAAATGTCGAAGCGTGTTCCATCTTTTCTTTAAATATCCATTGGCATATGTTATTCTTTAGTTGTTACGTCATGTCTGACAGTCATCCACTGCCCCTTTGGGCTCCATCAAAATGATGTTCTGTGCTTCAATGACCTCATCTATCCATCTCCACCTCTGCGGCACCCTTCTTCAATCTTTTCCAGTATCAGAGACTTCTCTAGGGAATCCTGTCTTCTCATGATATGGCCAAAATATTTGAGCTTCAGCCTTATGATCATACCTTCCAATGAACAGATTGGCTTGATTTCCTGTAGTATGGATTGATTTGATCTTCTTGCAGTCTGACAGCACAATTCAAAGTTGTCAACGCTACTGTGCTCAGCCTTCTATATGGTCCAGCTCTTGCATCAATATTACTACTGGGAATACCATAGTTTTTACAATGTGGACCTTTGTTGAAAGTGATATATCTTTACTTTGCAATAGCTTATCCATTCTTGACATAGTTGTCCCCCCCCCCCAGAAGCAAACATCTTTTAATTTCATGACTGCAGTCACCATCTGAAGAGAGCTCAGAACCCAAGAAAATGAAATCTTTCACTGCCTCCACTTTTTCCCCAACTATTTGCCAGAGACTGAGTTTGCTGTTTTCCATGATCTTCAAGTTGAGCAGCAGGCCAACATTTGCACTCTCTTCTTTCACCTTCATCAATAGAAACCTTAATTGTTCCTTATCCCAGCAGTATTAATTCCAGCTTTAAATTCTTCCAGTGCAGCTTTACTCATGATGTATTCTGCATATAAGTTGACTAAATAAGGTGACAATATACAACCTTGTCGTACTCCTCTCCAAATCTTGAGCCATTCGGTTGTTCCATTGTCGGTTCTGACTGTGGCTTCTTGGTCCACATTGGTCCATCTATTGTTTGAGCCAAGCTTGCAGGATCTTAAGCATTGCCTTGCTGGTATATGAAATGAGTGCAATTCTTCAATAGTTGTGGCCCTACTTTGTTTGGGATTGATATATATACTGACCTTTTCCAGTCTACTGGCCATTGTTGAGTTTTTCAAATTTGTTGGCATAATGCAGGTAACACTTTCACAGCATCATCTTTTAGGATTCTGAACAGTTCATCTGGAATGCAATCAACTCCTTCAGCCTTGTTATCTGCAAGGCTTCCTAGGGCCCATCTCACTTCACTCTTCCAAGATATCTGGCTCCAGCTCATTGGACAAACTGTTGAGGTTATCAATGCTGTAATGATCATTCCTGTATAGATCTTCTGTGCATTCCTGTCTTTATCTGATCTGCTTCTGTTATATCTCTACAATTTTTATCTTTTATCACACCCATTTTGCCCTGAAGTTTCCATGCCCTCTGTTTCAGAAGGCCCAATGCCCTATGTTTCAAAAGGTTCCATGCCCTCTGTTTCAGAAGGGCCCATGCATTGTGTTTCAGAAGGTTCCATGCGCTCTGTTTCAGAAGGCCCCATGCACTCAGTTTCAGAAGGCCCCATGCCCATAGTTTCAGAAGGCCCAATGCCCTTAGTTTCAGAAGGCCCAATGCCCTTGATTTCAGAAGGCCCTATGCACTCAGTTCTAGAAGGCCCCATGCACTCAGTTCCAGAAGGCTCCATGCACTCAGTTCCAGAAGGCTCCATGCACTCAGTTCCAGAAGGCTCCATGCACTCAGTTCCAGAAGGCCCCATGCACTCATGCACTCAGTTTCAGAAGGCCCCATGCCCTTAGTTTCAGAAGGCCCAATGCCCTTGATTTCAAAAGGTTCCATGCGCTCTATTTCGGAAGGTTCCATGCCCTCTGTCTCAAACGGCCCCATGCTCTCAGTTCCAGAAGGCTCCATGCACTCAGTTCCAGAAGGCTCCATGCACTCAGTTTCAGAAGTCCCCAATTCCCTCAGTTTCAGAAGGCCTCATGCACTCCGTTTTCAGAAGGCCCCATGCCATCTGTTTCAGAAGGTTCCCTGCACTCAGTTTCATAAATCCCCAATGCTCTCTCTTTTTAGAAGGCCCCATGCCCTCTGCTTCAGACGGCCCCATGCACTTAGTTTCAGAAGGCCCAAAGCCCTCTGTTTCAGAAGGTTCCATGCCCTCTGTTTCAGAAGGTTCCATGCCCTCTGTTTCAGAAGGCCCCATGCACTCAGTTTCAGAAGGTTCCATGCGCTCTGTGTCAGAAGGTTCCATGCCCTCTATTTCAGAAGGCCCACTGCACTCTGTTTCAGAAGACCCCATTCCCTCTGTTTCAGAAAGCCGCATAAACTCTGTTTCAGAAGGCCCCATGCACTCTGTTTCAGAAGGCCACATGACCTCTCTTTCAGAAGGTTTCATGCCCTCTATTTCAGAAGGCCGCATGCCCTCTGTTTCAGAAGCCTGCATGCACTCTGTTTCAGAAGCCTGCATGCACTCTGTTTCAGAAGGCCGCATGCACTCTGTTTCAGAAGCCTGCATGCACTCTGTTTCAGAAGCCTGCATGCACTCTGTTTCAGAAGGCCCCATGCACTCTGTTTCAGAAGGCCACGTGACCTCTCTTTCAGAAGTCCCTATTCCCTCTGTTTCAGAAGGCTCCATGCCCTCTGCTTTCTGTGACATGTCAGGACCAAGGAGGATAAATCAATCCCACCCTTGTCTCACATCATATACAAGTTACCAATGAACTATTTAAATACAGCTTTTAAGTATTGTTACTGATCTATTTCCAGCCAGGCCAGATGTACCATTCATAAAGCCATGCTCAGATTCTCATACATCATTTTTAAGGCCTCATGTGTATTTTCCATGCTTTATTTTTCATTTGTTTCCATAATGTGTCTTCCATCTCTTCTCAGAAATGCATGGCTCCTTCCCCTCCCACCACCTTTTTATACATTGTCCCTCAATTACCTCTTTGTTCTCTTGGGATCACATAGACCACATCCCCTCTAAGATCCCAAGGAACTACTTCTAAAACAGTTATCCTGGTGGAAGTCTTTATCTTCCTGTTCCTCTGCAATGACCACTGCATTATAGCTCTGCTGTCATTTGCTAAAACTACACTGCATGTATTGTGTTCAAATATAAATTTTATAGTTAATCAGTTTTTAAATAAACTAAATAAAACCTATTAAATGACCACTACACATATCCCATTTTATCAAAGGGACATGGAATATATTTGTTTCGCATGCATTTAATAGAGCAGGTTAAACATTACATTTCTGTATAAATACATGTTTTTGAAAAGGTTTCTAAATTTAATTTATAAGTTTAGATGATAGTAACAACTGAAAAACTTCCTGAGTATTAAAGGTATTTACTCAACATACATTGCATAGATCCATATGGTGTAGTAATTAGTTGCATCTCGGAAATATTCAACACAACTTTAAAGAAATAGGCTATTTAATAAAAAATGTGTATTCATAAAAACATTAATATTAAGTTATTAAGGATGATCAATTAGCTATTCAGTTCTGTTTTATTTTTTGCCAGAAATAATATATTACAGGTGCAACCTGCCTAAGGGTAAATATAAATTAAAACTTTAATGCAGAGCAGAAAAAAATCTAAAATATAACTTTTAGTTAAGATTTTATAACACATAACCCTCCCTCCCTGCTCTTTATTAATGTGGTGCTCTCAGTGTTAACCCAAGTGTCCTTCTTTTGGAGGGACAGTGCCTCATTTAAGAGAAAATGTATCCCACTTTTAGAAGGAATGGTACTTTAATGAAATTCCAACTTTAGTTTTAAAGGTCATGTTTTAAACATTACAAAAATATATTATTGTATGAAAAATAACTGGTGTGTAATGTAGAAACATTGCATTACATTGAAGCATAGTGGAACTATGAATATTGAAGCTTGTGGATGTTTGAATTTCAATAATATTGCGCTTGCATCCCCAATCGATTCAATATAGACCAAATAAGAAACCACAATTAACCTACTCTCAGTGAACCTTTGATTACACTTCCTCTCACTTCATGTGTAATATGAAGGAAGATCAAACACATGTTTTATCTGTGTCACTAATGCTATGATATTCTGTGAAGATCACATATATAGTTGTGGACCAAGAACTCTGTTTGGAACGTTTGCGATGTTGGTCACGCAGTTGCGACCTCGCAAAGTTGTCACACATGCGAACCTTGGGAAGTGAGGCAAAGCACCCGCGCAGCACTTGGACTGCGATGAGCGCCAAAGGCGCTCATTGTAGCCAGCGGCGCGGTCACTCATGCGAACCTTGCGATGCGAGGTGAAGCAGCCGCTCAGTCCTTACGCTGCATGGGTGAGGGTCGCAAACCGAGCGCGTAACTCTAGAAACCCTAAAAACAAAACAAAAAAATGTAACAAATATAGTAACACACTCACAGACATGACCCATGCATGATCCATTTAGGCTAGTTGATGGAATAACTGACACGACAACTTGAGTTGGGAGAAACAACGGGCCACAGCTTTATTTTGACACAATGTAAACAAACAACCGTAACTTATTTAGATGACTAATTTAGTCCTTTCCTTCCGGGGGAGGAGCCCGGCCACGAACAGTGACCTCACGCTTTGAGCCCTGCCCAAAGCCCCAATGCTTATCTTTAAGCACGCCCTGTGAGGTGGGGCCATCGCCCCCTTAGGCCAGTGGGCCGGGCAACTCACCTCCCGCCGCACAGACATAAATTAAGAATACACAACATACAATAGCCACTTCTCCGAATTCTTTAACCAAAATTATATATTAATTTCAATATTTCTTATTTATATTATATATATTATATATACTTTCTTTTTTTTTTTTTTTTTTTTTAAAGAATAAACCATAACATCTGTTAACAACAAAATACAGGGTGGGTGGGTGGGATTCCAGTCGGGAGACCGCGCTGCTGTGTTCAATGGCGCGAAACGGGCTTTCGACACGCCCCCCGACGCTCCTGATTGGCTAATAGCCTCACAGGCTCCGCTGGGTCACGTGACGCTACAGGTTGACCCAGGGAGCCTGTGCAGCCTCCGCGTCGTTCATGACCCATGCTTAATCCATTTTGGCTAGTTTATGGAATAACTGACACGACAACTTGAGTTGGGAGAAACAACGGGCCACAGCTTTATTTTGACACAATGTAAACAAACAACCGTAACTTATTTAGATGACTAATTTAGTCCTTTCCTTCCGGGGGAGGAGCCCGGCCACGAACAGTGACCTCACGCTTTGAGCCCTGCCCAAAGCCCCAATGCTTATCTTTAAGCACGCCCTGTGAGGTGGGGCCATCGCCCCCTTAGGCCAGTGGGCCGGGCAACTCACCTCCGGCCACGGAGCATGCGAGGGACGTCTCCCGAGGCTGCGATCCCCCCCTGCTAGACATTAAAGCCAAGGCCCACAAAACACTCTCCCTAAACTCGAACATCATCAACTCATACCCTATTTCCGTAAGATGAACCTTATCCTTTGCGAAAAATCATCTGCGCCGACCGGTTCGAAATCTTTATACCGGATGGCAGAGAAACCTTGTTTTCTCACAAAGCTCGCAATCTGCTAGTTTATCTTCTGTCTAGCCTTATCTAAGCATACTGGGTCGCGCGCGTTACGCCATGATCTTCTCTTAATCATCTCAGACCAGATAAGGAACGTGCCAGGGAACTTCTTCACCCATTTCTCGATGTCTCGTCTCATCACCTTTAGCATTCGTTTCATGGGAACTGTCCCCAAATCGTTCCCGCCGGCATGAAGAATTATAACACTGGGCTGACCGTAACGCTGCGCGTACGTTTCCAAGAGACCGTCGAGCTGCGCCCATCGCAGACCCCGAATGCCACACCACCTTACGCGTAAGTCCGTAACAGGAAAGCCCAGTTGTGCCTTTTCTTCGGTAACTGCGGCTAACCTATGGGCCCAGTACACGTATGAATGGCCCACAATCCATAGTTGCTTCTGTTCCCCTGAAAGTAGAAAGCAACACCATTAAACCACTGCATTTGGCCGTACATAGGAACGAAAACGGTCTGAGTCCCACCACCCGATGCGCTTTACTGCCGCGTCGGGCAACCCCAACCTAGCCGCTTCAGTGGCAGCTCCAATCCGAAAGGAGTGTGTCCCAAAGTCGGACTGCTTGAAACCGAGCCGATGCAGTGCGCTTTTTAAAACTCTTTTAAACTGATACATAGACAGTGCCGTTCCATCGGCGTGGACCAGCAGCGAACACCGTCCCACCGGTCGCTGCTTAAGGTACTCCACTACACATGCATATGGGCAACACTCTGTGCCAACCTGATGCAGAACCACTTCTCTTCCTTTACCCACTTGGTCGGTCTTTGACCTCCGCAACCACAATACCACCGTACCTTCCCTGAGGCAGGTATCCACCAATTGCAGACCCCCCGAACCGTGTCTACTGTTCGCGACTAACTCCCCTATCCTAAACGCTCCGAAGAACGCCAGGGAAAAAGCCGTTCGGAAAAGTAGAGATTCAAAGGGGTCCCTGCAAACCACCACCAATTCCTGAGCCAATCTCAGCAACAGCGCAAATGTTATTGGCCGCCTACTATCTGGCCTTTGCGCACCGCTGAACATTCCGCGCACCACCTTGCGCACTAGAAACTCCTTAGTAAGGTCCCTCTGCCCAGCAAGCTTAAACATAAAAGCAAGCGCCGTGACCTGTCTCCCTACTACGGGTTTTGATTCGCCTTGCTCGGCGCACCGCAGCAGGTACCAAAGCAGGATCCCTACGCTCTTGTCCTCCGTCGTGGCACCACCTGCCAGTGCCACTAGACTATCCCATTTTGCCCACACGCGTCTATAAGTGTTCCACATCGCTGGGGCAACAGACTGTCTCACAAGTCTCGTTACCTGACAGCTCCAATCTCCCAGAGCTCCTCGGGGATGTGCTCCCCCAGGGCGTTCGCACGAGGGGCCAGCGCCCTGAAGCGATCCTCCTGAAACCGAGAGAGGGCGTAAGCAATTCCGTTATCCACATTTGTCACGTGTCTTGCTTGAAACCATATGTTCAAGCGAAGGCAACATAGCACAAGATGCCTGAGCAATCTAATCACTGGTACGGACGCCGCCGTGATGTTGTTCACGGCTTCAACCAACCCCTTATTACCCGAATGGAAAATGACTCGCCTGTCCCTGAAACAAGGACCCCATAAGTGCACTGCTACCACCATAGGAATGTAGGGTTCAGCAGTAAACCCGCCTCTTCCCATTCCTCCGGCCATGCCGCAGCGCACCATCTCCCTTGGAGATACGTCCCACAACCGATCGGTCCAGAACCATCGGTGTGAAGGTCTAGCTCTGCGCTGGTGGTGCCCTCCTTTTGAAGGGCCACCCACCCGTTAAAATCTGCAAGGAACATCGCCCATACCCCTGCATCGTCACGCATGGCCCTAGAGACTGTTAGGAAATGATGCGGCTTCGCAATCCCTACCGTAGCCAGCGACATCCGTCTACAGAATATCCGCCCCATGGGGATAATTCTGCACGCGAAATTCAACTTCCCCAATATTGATTGCAGCCGCCGCAGGGTCACCCTCCGTGCGCCCCGTAGCGCCGTAATCTCGGCTTGCATGTCCTCCACCTTCTCTAAGGGAAGACTGCACTCCATTTTGCAGGAGTCAATCCGAATCCCTAGAAAAGTCAATTGTTCCGTAGGGCCCTCCGTCTTGTCATGGGCCAGTGGTACCCCGAATTCTGTACAGATTTCGGTGAACACCTCCAGCATGAAACGGCAAGCGTCGTTTCTCGCTGGGCCAACAAAAAGGAAGTCATCCAGGTAATGGGTAACACTCTTGTACCCCGCCTCGATGCTCACAACCCATTGTAAAAATTTGCTGAAGGCCTCGAAGTAAGCACAGGAAATCGAGCATCCCATGGGTAAACATAAGTCGACGAAGTAACTTCCGTCTACGAAGCACCCCAGCAACCGATGGCTTGACAGGTGTACGGGGAGCAATCTGAATGCTGCCTCGATGTCCACTTTTGCCATAAGGGCCCCCTGGCCCTCCCTCCTCACCAGATCGACCGCCCGGTCAAATGACTCGTAAGACACAGTAGCCTGGTCTTTTGATATGCCATCGTTTACCGAACGACCTCTGGGGTAGGAGAGATGCTGGATCAATCTAAATTTACCCTTCTCCTTCTTGGGGACCACCCCAAGTGGAGACACAACTAAACCCTGGATGGGCGGGGCCGCAAATGGCCCAGCCATCCTCCCCAATTTTACCTCATTAAGCACCTTAGCTTTGGCTACCCCTGGGAAATCCCTAGCCGACTTCAGGTTTGGGACAAGAAAACCTTGAATGTCGACCCCACATGGAATCCGGAATCCTTCTCGGAATCCGTCCTCCAACAGGCGCGCCGCTTCGTCGGTGCCTGCCAATTTACCGTAGCGCTTTAGCCACGGCAGCATGGCGGGGAGGCGTATGGGCGTCCTGCCCCTTTGCGGGAGGTTCGCCCCTGCCTCCCTCTTTGGGTCTACCGCATCTAGACAGGGGGTGTTCACCTCCGCAGTTTGAGCATGCATGCTTAAACCTGCAGTTAGGTGCCCATCTGCAGACCCACTCGTTGTACGAAAAACAGGTCTTAAGACCTGCTCCTGAGGCGTGGGTGGGGCCCTTAGCTCCACCGGCCCCACTCCGAAAGGGCGTCGTGACTCTCATAGGTGTCATGATGTTTAGCCAATACGCCACCGCTTTGTCGCTCCACGCCATACTTGGCCTTGAGGCCAAGTATTGCCGGAATTCCTCATCGTACCGCCACCAGGCCGTACCCCCATAAACCTTGTGAGCATTCCGAATTTCGTCTATGTAAACGAACAATCCCGAACTCTGTTCAGGGTGCCGCTCACACAGTACGCAAGCCCAAATAGAAAATGCTTGCAGCCAGGTATCAAACGTCCTGGGTAGCCTAGCAAAGGATTTCCCCTCCCTGGGGCCCCTCTCGGCCAGGTCTGTTTGCCTAGACATAGGGAGAAGGGAAAACAACTCTATAAATTCCCTCCTCCAGATCTTTTCCTTTACATCCTGTGGAAGGTGTGCACCTAAATTATCCAACGAGCAGAGGACTATAGGCCTCATGGCTGCGTCGGTAACTCCCACAGTGTTATTCCCAACTGCTGCTATTGCGTTGCCTACCGGCTCGGGCGCGCGCAAGCTAGCTAGCGCCTCGCTCGCGCTCGCTGGCGCCGTTACCGCTGCTGGCTGGGACCATGCACCCTTTGCTAGCCCCCCTACCCAAGCTCCCATTTCGCGCTCGCTAACCGCAATGTTATGCGCAGCTAATAGAGTCTTTAATGACCCAATAAAACCACCCTTGTCTGCTGCGCAGCTCAATTCTGAGCTCTCACCTGCTTCTGGAAGCTTTGGAGTAGATACGGCCAACGGAGTATCCCCGCGTCTCTCCTGACGCTCCGGGGACTCTGACCGTCTGGCCCTCCGCGGGCTTCTCCTCTCAGATCCCGTGCAAGCACAGCTGCACCGACAAGATCTTCTGCTTCTAGACCTGGATCTCCTTCTGGATCTGTGGGTACAAGAAGAACAGTCACTAGCTCTCCGCGACCTGCATGCCTGCGCCCATACCGCCCTTTCCTCGTCTGAGGAAGCATCCTGGTCAGCTAAGCTTGCGCGGCTGGAGTAGGCTAGCACTGCCTCCGCCGCCCCCTGTAGGGAGTCCCCTGAGACTTCCTCGGGCGTTGGAATATCCAGCTGTTGGTCAGTCTTAGACCCTTTGCGCTGTGGCCTAACCGTATCGCCCTCAGTCTCTACTCTGGTACGCCTTAGCGGTGTGTGCGTAAATAGCAGCGGACTGTACCTGCTCGTAGCCTTCTTAGCTCGAGTGGGGCGTCCTAGCCTCGCCACTGCCGCTGTCACAGGCATGTCATCAATCATGACCATGCTGTCTTGGCTATTCATCTCTCTGATGACCCCGTCTCTTCTCTCTCTCGTCGTCGCCATGCTCCTCTCACTGCCAGCTGGGCGTCCCTGTAAAGTACCAGAAGCACTGTTAATGAGGGAAACCCCAGGGACCGTCTGCTTGGCACCGTGAGGGCCTGTAGGAGCCTTTTTAGGACTCCCGGCTTTTCTCTTACCCCCTGCACCCCCCTTACGGGGTGTTAGAGGGGTGTTTCGCGACCTTTGTCGCGGCCTAGGACCTTTAGGCAAGTTGGCAGGTGGTGGCCGGAGTGCTAGGCCCTCACCCCCACCGCCCGTGATCCTGGCGCTCGCCTGCCTGGGGGGTTAGGGGTCCCGGCCGCCCTGACCTGTAACCCCCCCATCTCTGGTGTCTCTGCTACCCGATGGACGTGGGTCTGGCAGCCCTACAGTGGTGGGATGGGAAAAAATTTCCCTGGAGGCATCAGAATTGGCTAGGACACCAGCCACCGCAGGCTGTTCCTGTACAATGTGCTGAGCTCCAAGCGCAGAAGGCATGGGAGGTCCCAGCCTGTCCTGCACCCACCTGACCCCTTGGCTTAAGGCACGGGTCCTAACCTCAGCCAGTAAGGCCTCTAAGCCTTCTGGATCCATAGTAAATGCTAACGGGGGAACAAACAGGGGGAACAACAAGCAGAAATACAGGCACACACAGACACAGGAACACACACAGACACAGCACACTCACAGGGAGACAAGGACACACACACACACAAAAACGGAGGAGGAAAAACACAAAAACGGACAAAGATAGCCTCAACAGTGATATCCCCTTATATGCTGGTAAGCTGGGGTGAAATCTCAGTAATTAAACCTTCCTACTTTAGTTTTAGCTGCAGGACCTCAGACCTCCGTCCATCCAGTCGGGAGACCGCGCTGCTGTGTTCAATGGCGCGAAACGGGCTTCCGACGCGCCCCCCGACGCTCCTGATTGGCTAATAGCCTCACAGGCTCCGCTGGGTCACATGACGCTACAGGCTGACCCAGGGAGCCTGTGCAGCCTCCGCGTCGTTCAGCACACGGGGAGAGACAGGAAGCCTGGGAGTGAGGTTGCAAGCGATTATGAGCCATATTTGGGGGTTTTCATCAATCGAAAATCGGCTAAGCGAGGAAAAAAATGGTGGACAAAAAACGTAAAAAAATCTGAAACTGCATGAAAACGAGGCTGAGCAAAGGCTGGCACGTGGGACTTAGAAAATACACGACAGCAAAGACAGTAACACTTATACTAACAACGCCAGGCACGTGGGACTTTGAAGATAAAACAAACGTCCTTCAGCGCGTAACACGCAAACATTCAGCAGACACACAGAGAAGAAACACACAGGGAAGGGACGGGGGGAGATGGTGGAAAGAGACACATGGCATTCCCAAGCACAAAACTTGCGATGGCGCTCAGTGTGGGGCTCGAGATGAGCACCAAAGGTGACCAATGCAAAGCAGAAAAGTTGAAGTACACAGGGGAGAGGCTTGCAATGAGCTCCAAAGGCGCTCATTGCGAGCCACGCAATGAGCGCCGCAGGCGCTCAGCGCGGGTCTCGCGATCAGCGCCGAAACAGCATTGCCAGCCTTACAATATTAATCCCGTCATTTTTCACAGGCAAGTTCCTAGTAAGAATATATCTCTAATAATTGTATACATGGCTTGAGCCAGAGCCATCGTATCACTAACAAATAATTTGATTGCTCTCAAAAAGAAATGTCCCTCTCTGTCATCTATAGATGTTAAAATGTCTAGCTTTGATACAAAACACAAAAAAATAACATACGTCCGGAAAATCCATTAAGAAGAAAAATATGGAATAATTTAAATTTATAGGTAACAAGTACTTTATCAGATAAATGTTATTAAAAAATTGCAGTTTCCTATAGTAAACTGTCATTGATTTTTCCAGTTAGCATTTTTGTCAGTTTGCCTCTCAGATCCACCCCAACGTGATTGCAATTAAAGATGAGAGAACATTAGGAATACCAGATCACTGGCAGTAATTTTAAATAAGACCCTAAAGCATTAGGTTGATTTTCTTCCATACATTGTGCTGCCCAGAAAGAGCCAAGGCACAGTGGCAGAGCTACTAGTGGTGCAGCAGGTGCAAAGCACTGGGGCAGTAACAGGACAGGGGCCCTTTGCTACTTGGAGTAAACTGTGTCTCTTACTTTATTAGGGTACCGAGGCATATAATTTCTCTTATATAGGGGTGATCTGACCACTTACATAGATTTACATAGATTTGTGCCTGTTGTATTGGCCCCTATTAGGCACCTAACTAAAGGATTTGCATGAGAGCAGGTTTTAAATTAATATTTTTCTTTACAGGAAAATTGTGCTGTAAAGATGAAAGGACTACTGTGGTCAAATTATTTCTATGTGGTCTTGGTGGAATAAATAAATGTGATAACACCCTTTTTTTCCCAGAAAACAAATAAATACAACCTTTACATTTCTATCTTTGTTTGTAATGATTCTTTAATGTGTGACTCCATTTTTTCTTAGGACTTTATCCTTTCTGCTATTTTCTCGGGAGAGTGTATCCTTTTCTACTAGTGAGTTTCTCTTTAATCCTGGTGACAGCACTTGCAGTTGTAGCTGTCACATTACCAACAAGCAAAAACAATATTCCTCTATGCCCATGGGTTATTTAGAAAGTGGGGTGGAGGTGACTGGGTCAAGGTAGAGAAGATAAAGTAAGGAGGGTTTAGGTATGAGGCAATTAGAGCAACATGTAGCTTTACGTGATGTCTGGTACAACCATTTGTGCCAACAACATTTAGACAGATTTTAATCACATAAAATCTAAAAACACTTTGCAGAGGGCCCGACTATTTTATAGTATTACAGCTGTTATAGAATATCCAAGAAAATAAACATATCAATGTAAGGATAGACCATGAGGAAAAAAACATTATCAGCAAGTGAGAAGCAGATGCTCTCCTCTTCTGCAAGATCACAAATCACAGTGAAAGGCAATATTATCGTAAGCGCTGTACTCATTGAAAACATTAAATTTACCGCTTCACAAAAGCTGAATCTATAAAACTTTCTCTTTTTCCTTTTAGAAAGAAAATAGGATAGACCCCCTACCAACACTGCACATTATAGAAGCAAATGAAAATGAAATTACCTCCTCTCACAGCTTACGGTATTCCCAGTAGGCAACTAAATATAAACATCTCACCAAACCATTACCATGGGGTCAACTGGAAGTTATTTAAACCTAAATTTTCACAATTTATAAGGCAATATAAAGTGCACATCAGTGAAAACATGTTACTTAGCAGTCATATTTGCTGATTATAATGTATTATCCTTTATTTATAACGTTCCAACATAGCCATCTATGCTAATCCCCTATATCGTAGATTACACCACGTTTAAGAGCAAAATAAATGTCCCTAGCAATGTTAATCACCCAACCTGAAAACATTGCGAGAAAACTTCTACCGGTCACTGCAGCCAGCTGAAGCCGAACATTACGGCAAACTTTTTAATCGAATTTTGTACTGCCAAAAGATTACTCCATTAGACTTTTCCACCAAAACACTATGCAAATAAGAATTTATGGAAAATAGGGCAGTGCTATAACTACAAAAAAACAGAAGAAAATATTACGTGTACCAAAGACCACTTACAAACGGTTTTAAAACCATTGCTGAGTGCCGCAGCAGCAGTTAGGCACAGTATAGTGGCCCCTTTAATATATATGGGGCATCTAACTTTCCCAATTTAATAGTTCCTATTCATTACCATGCAAAATAGATAATAACATTATTTCAATATATAATATATATAAAAACAGTACAGTAAAGCCTTAAAACAGTACAGTAAAGCCTTAAAAGTTAAAGAGTAAAAAAGTAAATAAAGCACTTCAACACCAACTAACACCAGTAAATATTGTGTTGTGGATATAAATATCAATGTAGTGCAAGTTTGTATTTCTCCTTATGCCCATGCGGACCGGGCCTATTGCAGCACATTTTAAGGGCCAGCAGATTGCCTGAAGAAGCAGTGCAGTACATTGACATATGGTTGTATATGCACAGGCATGTCTATGTACAGTAATGTTTCTGCCTGTAAGTGTACCTGACACTTTCTGACATACCATATATATACATAAATACACATAAAAGTATGATTTGCAATATAGAAAGGGGAAAAGAGAAGCTGCAAGTGGGGCATGGTGGGTACACAAATCTGAATCATTAGGCAGCATAAAACCTAAATTCGATGCTGTAGATTTTAGAGTAAATCTGGACCTTGCATCTCCCAATTCATCACATCACATCTTCTTAATTTTTCTGTGGAAAGATCATACTAAATTAATATATATTTATACTCATGATTTTAATTCATTACTTATTTCAAATATTCAAATATTAATAATAAAATGTATGTTTTGAAAGCCCAGGCACTCCCGTAACTAATGGCTTACATCTTTGAAATTAATTGTACTTGAAAATGGAGACTTTTTATTTTCTTTGAGATATTGTTGGAGTGCCATATCTAATGGTTTGGCCATCAAGTAAAGCATCCCAAATCAGTAAAATGATTGATATGTTCCAAAGGTTCACTACTCTACTCTATTTATCAATTTATCAATGCTCTCCATCACCACCAGAATATACTTCAGATTATTGAGGAAAAGTAAAACGTTGTCTCATTTGGGAATAGATTTAAAGCTGTTTTATGTTCGCCCAAGAACAGCTTTTCCAGAAGTTTCATGGTTAAGTTGAACAACACACTCCTCTCTTGTTCTATAATTGAAAGGTATGACCTTGTACTTGATATAATGCATACTAATATGGCTCCACAATCTCCTATAATTTCAATCACTGTAAGGTGTGACCAGAGAACATAGTTAGATGTTTTGTCCACAGTAGCAGTAGCTCCTATGGTGACCCCATACATTTTTGCTATCTGTTAAAGTTCTGCCAAAAGAGTTGCCATTTCATCTCCTGATTTGCTTATTATGGTTTGACCTCAGTAGGCCTTGACTAAGACGGCTAAGAGCTTACCACATTTGTTGCCATAACAACTAAACTTAGCTCTGGTATAGCTATGATATAGTTTCCATGAGCTGCTTGGCTGCCACATATATTTCTGTAGTTTGTTTATTGGGATGCAAATTATAATGCTCACCGGCCCTAATCCAGATAGAATTAGGATTTGTATGTTGTTGCATAAATGTCTATACATGATTGCATTAAACTGAAACAATCAATGTTTACCCAATTAGTGGTCATGGAAATCTGCCAGCACAGTGTCAATGTTGACTGGAATTTATTTGCTGATAAAAAATGAAATGGAATCCAACACAGATGGTAGCAATCACACTGTACTGAACCAGGCACATGGTAGTCATCCCCCAGGGGCCCCACTGTTTGTCACCAGCATACCACCATAGGGTAGGGATGGAACCCATTTTTACCACTGACCCGGGCAACTTATATACATAACATAAAATCAGTCCAACTTCTTTAATAATATCATATATAACCGACAATATTCCATTTAATTTATTATTATAATCCTTAAACATTTTTTTTTAACCAGAATATAAAAAAAAAAACATATATACACCCACCAACATAAACCTGTTAACAACCATACTGTATATGGCTAACCATACCCATATATATATATATAAGGGAGGGAAAAAACCTCACCCCCCTGCTGGCTGTGGGACAAGTAATGGCTTCCAAGCCTTACAGAAGGGTTTGTCAAGAGCCTCCTCCTTCTACGCACAGGGAACCTGTTCTGAATCCAGAGTCTTCCATAAAATAGACACACACAAAGCTGACTGGGTTGATTGTGTAATCACAACTCATGTAAAGTAACATGTTCAGGTCTCCCTGAACACTGGGATGGCAGGAAGTTACTATTCTGTCTGGAATGGAAGATATGGAGAACGATTAGAAGCCCACTACCGGACATATCAGATGCTGCGCATTATTCACATCTCACATCTGTTATTAAGAAGGTCTTATCTAGATGGTGTGCAATGTTGTTCTTGTTGTTCAGTTGAGTCAAGCTCTCCATGACCCTATGTACCGCATTACGCCAGGAGCATCTGTCGGCCCTGTCCCTCTGAGCTCCATCAAGCTCATGTTCATTGCTTCAATGACCTAATCTATCCACCTCTGCCTCTGCCAACCCTATCTTTGTGTGCCTTCAATCTTTCACAACATTGTATTATTATTTTATATGGGGTTTCCCTCAACCTGGTACAAATTTAGTGTATATAACATATGTCTATATATTCTCAAAATTTTTTGGCATTTCTTCTATGCATAATTTTTCAAAATGATTGTTATTTTCAAATCTTTGTATGAAATTTCTATGTAGATAAATATACATTTTTGCAGTAGATTCAATTTGTCTTTGAGCTCCTTGAAATTGCTTAGATTTCCTTTTTCATCTAAAATGCATGTAACACAATGCAACCATCCTCGTCTTCAATTTTTAAATGTTAAACTAGCCAATCTTATTGGTACGTCAGGCAGGGGCGTAGGAACTGGAGGGATGGGGACAAATCTCCCCCAGATTAAATGAACAGAGGACACAAAAAATAGCAAACTTAACCTTAATAATACATTACTAGATTTGGCCACTAGATGGCAATGGAGCAGTATGTCTTTCCCATGAAAGCTTTGACCCCTAATTTATATTTATATATATATATATATATATATATATATACACACACCCATATATATATATATATATATATATATATATATATATAAATATATATAGGGAAGTACATATATATACAGTAGACTCTCTGTTAACCAGAACTAGAGCAACCAGAAAAATTATGGAATACTGTGACAAACATATTTAGCAGAGCATACTATGTGCACCTAATCTAGGCCTACATTTATCCATCATCTACCAATCCCTGTGGGTGCCAGATAACTTTGACTTTACTATATATATATATATATATATATATATATATATATATATATATATATATATATATATAGTATATACTGTATATATATATATATATAGTAATTTAGTAATTATTAATTTATGTATATATAGAGTAAAACCCCTGTTATCCGGCACCCATGGGGACTCCCTATTGCCGGATACGTGTAGTTTCCGGTTAATCTTTAGTCCCCGATTTTAAGGGTCTAAACGACCCTTAAACCCCACAAAACCCCTCAAAATGCCTTTAAAAAGGCATTCGCACCTGCCGGTGCCGGAACTCTACTGTATATAAATTAATAATAAGTATTGCAGTATATTATGATACCTTTTGTATTGGACAAACACCTTTTTAATTAATATACTTTACCTATTCGTAATTAATATATGCAGGAAGCATTGTGCTGAAGAGCTGACAATCTGTTTTGATGTTCCTGCAGCATACAATGTAGATTTGCACTGTTGTTGAGCTGAGGTGTGTCAGCAATGTGTGCAGTGTGTAGTGTAAATAGGCAGCGTGCACGAGGTAAAGCCGTTAGGGTAGCTGTGTAGTTCCGCATTCTGTAAGTTAGTGTTGTAAAATGGCGGCGATTGTGTCTGTGGTATGCGGGTGTGGATGATTTTGTGTCCTTGCTAATAGTGTATGTTGTACCTCGTATCGGTTTTTGTAAAAGTCGTATTTGCTTGGCGGTGTTTGATTTTCTTTTTGTGTAAGTCTGTATTTAGTCATTGCGTGTTATAGTTATTTTTTCAAAGTCCTGCTTCTGTGGCTGTTTGTAAACGCTTGTGAGGCGCCGTAGAGCCTCCACCTCTGCAAATGCGACCCCTCGCTTTGCGAGGGACACAGTTCTTGCGAGCTCGCTTTGCGAGCTCGCAAATCGCAACAACGTTTCGTACTTTGACAACTATTATATGTGATATATATTAATAATGACTAAATTACTAGATAACTGGACATGTACGGCTGCTTCACTCTTCAATTATATATATATATATATATATATATATATATATATATAAATATACATAATAAGTTGCTATATAGACACATAAATATGTAAATCCACCTCTGCTTCCTGTCCTACGAGTACAGTTGAATTATCCCCCTCAGATTTTTGTTGAGCTCCTAAGCCCGTGCCTTTAGGATTGTTAAATATTGGTGTATTTTTAGATGATGCCTTTTACCAGACACATTTCTAGCGGCATTTGTCCCATATTTATACATTACTTTGTCATGTACTGCAATATAGTTCTTTTATTATTCTTATTTAACCATACTGTCTCACAGCATTCATTTACTACACATATTTGATTTTCCAAATGTAGCCAGTCCTTTTTTTATTATGCAATGTATTGGAGCCTTTAGAGTTATTAGGCTTTTTTGAAGTGCACAAGAGGTACATGTGGGGTTTTATGGAAGCCATTTCAGACTTTGGGGCTCACTCAATACTTTTGAAGTTTAATTGAACCCCTCTTTTGGAGTTTGTCAGTCTCAGCTTCTATACCCTCTGTCTCCCCCCCTCACAATTCCATTTTCTCCCTGTATAAACATATCCGGTAGCTTTTCTACTACACATACACTAAGGCCTTGAACAATTTTAGTTTCTTCTACTTATTGTGTATGTTTTTTTGAAGTGCTCATTGGCTATTGAACTCATTTCCATTTTTTCCTGTTTTGTAGCATTTATTTAAAATGATAGTTCCTCTTGGAATAGGAGGGGCAGTGACAATAAAATATTCTGAGGACCATAGATCAGATCAGGATAACAGGCAACATCTAGCTGTAAGGCCCAAAGTTCCACACCCATGAGCTAAAGTATCATCAACTGCTGCCCTATCCTGCTGCCAAGAAGATTTACTGACATTTCTAAGGATTAATATTTCATAGCCACATAGGGATCAATCAGGGACATGGCCAGTCATCCAACGTTATACAGACACCTACATACTTTAGTTTGTCTTGCATCATCCAATTCACATTGTACTGTTAGTCGAATGGCACAGAAACCAGTTACATGCAACAGGATAAATTAGGGCAGTGCAGAATACTTCACCAATATAAAAAGCAGAGTTTCAATGGGCTGGTGTAATTACAGGAATCTAGTACAAGTCAATGAAGCTCCTGCTGTGCAGTGGGTCACTGCCCATTAAGGCCACCCATCATTAGTTGTTACTTGACTTTTAATAAGCACTTGTGCCTACTGAGAAATGGTGGACTTTGCAAAAGATTTGAAAATGAGCATCAACTGATAAGCTGATGAAAAAGATACACCACAAATTTGGGTTTTTATTTATTAAACTGGCGATTTCCCCGTCAAAAATGATAGGGCAATAAAATTGTGAGGCAGGTAATGCTGTTTGCCACAGACAGTAAGTGTTTTGGTCGTCTGAGATCCTTCGGCGCTCATTGCCTCTTGGTTGGTGTATTTTTTGTTATCAGAGGCGCTTTTTAATTAATATACTTTACCTATTTTAATTAATATATGCAGGAAGCATTGTGCTGAAGAGCTGACAATCTGCAGCATACAATGTAGATTTGCACTGTTGTTGAGCTGAGGTGTAAGTGTCAGCAATGTGTGCAGTGTGTAGTGTAAATAGGCAGCGTGCACGAGGGAAAGTGTTAGTGTAGCTGTGTACTTCCGCATTCTGTAAGTTAGTGTTGTCAAATGGCGGCGATTGTGTCTGTGGTACGCGGGTGTGGATGATTTTGTGTCCTTGCTAATAGTGTATTTTGTACCTCATACAGGTTTTTGTAAAAGTATGTGCTTAGCAGTGTTTTGCGGCTTCAGGGGTCGTGTAGCCTTGTTTTCATTTTTTTCGGCGGCCTTTTTTTCTCTTGCTTATGGGATTTTAGAGTGTGTAATCTCTGTAAATTGGACTTAAATTGAGGTGTAAACTCACTTACAGATGTCCTGGGTGTCCCCCTTGCTGTGTGTGATGTTTTTATTTTATTTTTGTGTGTATTTTGTGTTTTTTTTATGTTTTCTGCTGTGCACGGCGGGGGGGGGGGGGGGGGACTGGCTGACCTTAAAGAAATATATAAGATTCCCGGGTTCCAAATGTTTGGTAAGAAACAGGCAGTGATTATCAGAAAAGTTCAGTGTAAAGTTTTATGCAGGAAACTAAAAATCCAGCTTTGCACACCCACTGGGAGCTTACATCACCAAGTATGCAGAGGAGAAGCAGCCAGATACGTTTGACCTTTTTGGTAGAGTGACTTCACAGCAAAGCCAGGAACCCCAGAGCTTGATACAAATGTATCATCAGCCTGAGCCTCTTCCTGATTGGTCAAAACAAATTATGAATTTTATGCTAATTTAGCCTGGGTTTCTGTCAGAAAGATATTTTGCTAACTTCAAGGTAAGTGTTTAAATGTTTATACTTAGATATCATATGACTTAGATATGCCTTATGTTGAGATAGAGGCTAACTTGAGCCTAAATAACAACTACCTGACTTCCAGGCAGAACTTGTTGCCAAGGAAATCCACTTTAACACAGCAATTCTCCAGTCAATGCATAGCATTTTCTTTATATAGCCTTGTTGTCATGACAATTTATTAATACCAGCCTACCAGACCCAATTTGAGCAGATTTATAATCCACAGTTTACAAATATCAAGCTTACATAAGGAACCACAAAAATATCCTACTGGAGGCAATGGACACCACCAGGGGAACCCATTTTTCATTTGACCACTGTGTACTGGGAAAGAGATCCACTCTTACTTCATCTCCATATACATAGAACATATAAAGTTATTGAGATTGAAAAAATATTTTTAGTCCAAACTTTTTAGATTTTCTCTGATCCTTGTAATTAGTGAATTGTTAATTGATCCAGAGGAAGGCAAACACAAATCCCCACTGAAACATTGCTAATTGCCTCATAAAGGGGAAAAATGCCTTTCTGACCCCAAACTTCTGGCCATTGGACTACTTCCTGGATCAATACTACTCCTTCTTTAGTTACCCAACATAGTATTACATGCCATGTTTTTCAAAAATATATCTAACTCCCTTTTAAAGCTATCTATTGAATTTGTTGTCACAGCCTCCTTTTGTTAGAGAGTGCCACAGTCTTTATTGTGAATAACCCTTTTCCTTATATACAGCCTTATTAAATTGCGATTCGGCCAACTGAAGAGGGCTCTATATAAGCACATAGCATATTTTTTTACAGAAGTTTTTAGTTAGTGAACTTCTCTCCTAAAGCAAGGTCTTCACTAACTAAAAACTTCTGTAAAAAAATATGGGCTTATATAGAGCCCTTTTCGAATGGCCGGATAGCATTTTAATAAGGCTGATATATTCCAATTGCACAATATCCCGTGAGGTAGTGGCGATTAGTGTACTTATGTATAGCTATACGGAATGTGTTGGCGCGTTACAAATAAACGATAATAATAATTAGTGTAAAACATGCTAAACATTTTATACTAATCATCACACATTTGGAACATGCCCATGTACATATTATTTAGAACATTTGCTGATTTTCTGTCCAAAAATTGTAATTAAAATGTAATACAATTAAAAGTTTATATTAAAGATGGCAAAATTTGCAATATCACTTTTACTAATCTGTAGCAAAATTAACATGTGTACTGTATTTCCCTTTAGTAACTATAAAGCCCATTCATATGTGTCTTAGAGAAGGAAGGCACATGGTCAGTTACGGCGCCTCACAAGCGGTTACAAACACTTCTTGGTGCATTGTCACTAAAACATGTAGTATAAGGCTAACTGAAAAATCTTTAATGAAGTCTTTCTTTTATTGAATTTAGGTCCATCAATCTGAACAATCTGAATATTCAAAATATTTCTAAATTTATATTGAACAGAGTGACAACTGTAAACCCATTCTAATTGGATGAAATATGATTGAAATCTATTTCAGCCAAACAGAATGCTTATAAACTCTATTTAAGCAACAGAAAGAGTGGAAAAGCACATTTATGTTAGGTTGGGGATAGAGCAGCCTGTTTCAAAGGCCCTTACAATGACCCAGAAGAGAGAAATGTGGGCTTCAATCAAGAAAGAAAAGGACCAAAACCTTTTCAATCAACATGTATAGCCTGCCTAGTCCAGGGCAGAAGATTGAGGACTAGGGGGTTGCTGATCATCGCTGGATGATCATTTGGGGTAAGCAAGTATCATTAATTCATATTTACTTAACAGGTCTAATCTTTTTTTTTATTTTTAATTGGAATTTTTTTATTTTATATGTAATATTTTATGTTAGGTATTTTTTTAGGAGTATTTTTTTATTTTTTTATTGTGGGAGTGTATATTTATTATAGGGTAGTATAGTGTTTTTATTATAGTGTAAATGTTAGGTTACCATAAGGGTCTATATAGACCCTCACGGTAGGGTTTTTTTTTTTAGGTTCCATTGGGATCCGTATAGACCCCCATGGTGTCCAAGGAGTTAATAGGTGTACCATGGGGATCCTTTAAGGACCCCCATGGTATGTAGGGGTTATTGGGGATACCATTGGGGTATGTATAGACCATCATGGTATCCAGGGGGCTAATAGGTGTACCATGGGTATGGGGTTAGTTACTTAGGTGCCCATAAGAATCCCTGCTGCAGGGATTAATTTATTAGATGCCGTGTTTTTCTTTTTAAGGACCCTGGGGCAGTGGTTAATACATTGGGTGTGGCACCAGGTTTAATTGCAGGTGCCACAAGGATCCAAAAGGGACCACCGTGGTAAGGGTTAACTTTTAGGTCCTTTAAGGGGTTAATGTTTTAGATGCCATAGTGGTCTCAATGGACCCCCATGGTTATGTAGATGGGAGATCAGGTAATAGGGATTGTATTTGAGAGGGGAAGGAGGTGATGGGGAGTGATCCCTGGGCATTCCCTTCTCTGCATCCATGGACAGAGGGAATACCCAGGAATTCTCATTAGGGTCAGTGAGTTTCTGCTTAGTAATATTACTGGGCACAACCTTACTTGTAATCCTGAGCCTTGTAACTTTACTTCCAAGGCTTGGGTTTACTATTTGCTGGTGTGCTCAGTAATATTCCACCTGCAGAGCATTGAACAGACATGTAACATTACTTAAAAAAGCTCCCGCAGCCAAAATTACCATTGTCAGTAGTTTACTTGTTTCAAGTAGAATATGGCTTATACTCGTATAAGTAAAATTGTTTAATGTTCTCATTTAAAATACATACCTAGTATTTTATAAGATAAAATACCTACCTTAATGCATAGTACCCTAGTAAAATAACTAATTCTATATGTTTCTCACAACCCTGCAAATGTAGTTCCTGCCATAGTAAGACAAGTTAAAAGATACAACCTTTTGCTAACCCATATAAAGCAAGCTATATTTATAATTGAGGTGTGGGTGTGGTGCCATCTAGTGGCTACTAAGAAAAATAGCATGCAATATTCACACCAAATATGTATTTACAAACACAAAATAATTCAAAACTCATTTAGATATTAACATTTTTAAATCTTCTTTTCTCATATTTTGTATATTACAATATTAAATTGTTCTAGTCTGCTGGTGTTAAATAACCCAACCTTGATAACAGTGAGGTCTATATCACTCGATCAATATAAAACATGCTACACCCAAAGCCTTTGTTGAACTGAGCAGTGCCACCCAAGTGGTAAAAGGAGAAGTTCCACCTATGGTTAAGTGACGTGACATACAGATCAAATATTAGAATTATTTAACACACTTTAGAATTACAGCTACGTTTTGATCGACTTAATCTTTTGAGCCAAGCAGATTACAAGCAGCATTTGAAGTGTTAATGACAGATTCCTTTTTCCTCAGACATGGAGCACTAACAGGCAAGTATATATATTTATTTATGCTTGTGATATTTCATATGAAAGAAACTTAAAGAGATCAAACAAAGGTTACATATATTGTAGAAATTAAAAGTACGCCTCAAATCCTACAAAGCCTTATTAAAAACTCATTATTTAAAAAAAAAAAAAGCATTACTCCTTCAGCCTTAATTTGTGCAATATATTGTATCTCACCTCTTTATACCTCACCCATACCCTCTAGACCAGGGGTCACCAAACTCGGTCCTGGAGGGCCGAACCAGGCCTGGATTTGTGGATATCCTTGCTGCAAACAGGTGAGAATCTTGTTTCTTCAGCCATCCTGATTGACTCACCTGTTTGCAGCAAGGATATCCACAAATCCAGGCCTGGGTCGGCCCTCCAGGACCAAGTTTGGTGACCCCTGCTCTAGACTGTAAGTTTGTGAGTTTTCAATCGTATTAGGTGCTTCACTGTAAGCACTTTGTATGCTTGATTTTAAACTCAATATCAGGGCCCTCCATTCTTTTGTAATTTGTTAAAATAGTTTTTGACTTGTAAATACCCTATTTAGTGCTATGGAATATGTTGTCGTGTTACAAATAAATACTAAATACAATATCAACATATAAACAAATAGAAGTGCAATTACAATTGTTATTAAAGGGCCAGTTACCTCCCATATAGTGCTTTTGCATATGGCAGAGCATTCTGTTTATCTAAAAATGATTTGTTTTTTCCTTTCAGTTTTATTGATGTATTGACATAAAATAGTTTTTTTTCTTTGTTTATTTACATGTGTAAACCTTCCCTCCTGGTCACACCCACCATCTTAATTAAAGGTGTGTGCCTCAGTGCACTGCTCAGTGCTGCTTTAGTACCGGTCTATGAGGGGAGTCTGTTACTCACAGAGCTTCTCCAGCACAAACTGCTACATCCAGGCTTTCAGGGTCCTGTCAATCATCAGAAGCAGAGCACAGGCACAGGGAAAGCTGTGTGTGAGAAAATAACAGAGTAATGAGCCTGTGCTGTGTTTGTGCCAGTGTGTGTGCATGACCCCGGCAAGATCCATTAGGCGTTTAGATAAATAAACACACTGACCAAGTATTTCTTGGGGAAAGTACGGGCCACAGCTTTATTAAAGCAACCATAAACCAATAACCAAATAACATAATTAAAATTGTTACATCACAGCTCAAATAAACATCTCGGACAAGGAGCCTGGCCCCGTCAGTAACCTCACGCCCTGGGCCTGCGCCCAGAGCCTCCCACTGCTTTACTAAGCACGCCCATGAGGCAGGGCAACGCCCACTTAAGCCCGTGGGCAGAGCAGGCGATGGATGCCTCCTGAGGCTCTGATCCCTTCTCTTGCTCTCTTAATAAAGCCAAGGCCCCCCTAGCCACATCCTTCAGCTCCAGGATAAACAGCTCTAAACCTTAATCGGAGCAAAAGAAGTAATCGGCGTCTGCGCCTTCGAATTCTTGGTGCCTGATGGTAATGAAACCCAAGTTCCTTACAAAACTAGCCATCTGCTCGTTTATTTTGCCTTGCTCTATCCACCGACACCGGATCCCTTGCATTCCGCCAAGATCTCCTTTTGATAATTTCGGACCACACTATGAACAAACCTGGAAACTGTTCTAGCCAAAACTTCACATCCCTCTTCATATCTTTCAACATCTTCCTGATAGGTATTACTCCCAAATCGTTGCCCCCAGCATGTATAATTAAAATGTGTGGGCTACCGTGATGCTGAGCGTTGCTCTCCAACAGGCCATTCACCTGTGTCCATCTCAAGCCGCAGAACCCAAACCATCTTACTTGCATTCTCATCTCCAGAAAGCCTAGTTGGACCTTGTCTCCAGTGACTGCGGCTGAGCCCAATACATGTAGGAATGGCCGATCATCCACAGCTGTTTAGTTTCTGCAACACACAAAACAAAATCCAATTAGATAACCCTTTCTGGCCGTATGTAGGACCTAAAACGTTGCGACTCCCATCTCCCAATCTTTTTAACCATGCTCTCGGGTAGACCTAGTCTTGCTGCCTCCGTAGCGGCTCTGGTCCAAAACGAATGCGTGCCGAAGTCCGCCGGGTCCAAGCCTAACTGCCATTAGGACTTCTTAAGCATCCTTTCGAATTGAAACTGTGACAAGGCCTGGCCGTTGGCAAGCAATAGCAGTGTGCCTGGCCCCGTTGGCCTTTTTTCCAAGTACAACCTCACACTTGCCTGGGGGCAACACTCCGCTCCAGTTTTGTATATGACCACTTCCCTTCCTTTTCCGGCCCGATCCCTTTTTGACCTCCTCAGCCATACCACCAATCTGTCACCTTCCAGACAGATGTCCTCTGCCAGCAGACCCCCCCGAACCGTGCCTGTTTTCCAAGACCAGTTCCCCAATCCTGAAAGCCCCAAAGAATGCTAAGCAAAAGGCCGTCCGGAAAAGCAGGGATTCAAAGGAGTCCCTGCATAGCATACCCAACGCATCCCTCAGGCGTAGCAACAGAGAGAAAGTGATCGGGCGCCTCCTGTCCATCCGGTGCTTCCCTTTGAACATGCCTTTTACCACCCGGCAAACCACAAACTCCTTTGTTAGGTCCTTCTGTCCTGCCAACCTGAACATAAATGTTAGAGCCGTCAACTGCCGAGCAACAGTTGCCCTGGAATCACCTCTCTCTGCGCGCCGAAGCAGAAACCACAGCAGAATTCCTATGGCCTTCTCTTCTGAACCCTCGCCAATAGCTTCCTCAACCATATCGCTTTACATGTTCCACACCTTCCTGTAGGCCACCCATGTCTTTGGCACTACTGACTGTCTGATGTAACCAGCTACCGTACCACTCCAAGCTCCCAGAGGTCTGAAGGTATGTCCTCTCCTTGATCCTTCGCCACCGGCGCAAGTGTTCGGAACCGGGTTCCCTACAACTGAGAAAGGGCATCAACCACCCCTACGTTAAGGCCGGGAACACTCTCAGCCCTCACCCAGATATTCGCCCGTAAGCAACAAAGAACCAAATGCCGTATGAGCCGTATCAACGGCCCAGATGCCGCCGTCAAGCTATTTACTACCCGTGTTCGGGCTGCCTGATTGAAAAAGGACATGACGGTTCCCGAAGCCCCTGCCCCACAGATGAACTGCGGTGATGGTGAACAGCTCCAGAACCGTAGCATCGTCTGTAAGCCTTCCTCTGACCCATGATTCGGGCCATGGTGCTGCCCACCACGTGCCTTCAAAATAGGCTTCCACTCCGACCTCACTTGATCCCGCATAGAGATATTCTGGCCGTAGCCAACAACATTCTTCTGCTGAATATACGGCCCATGGGAATGATCCTGCACGCGAAATTCAGTTTTCCCAAGATGGATTGCAGCCGCCGCAATGACACTCATCTTGCGCCTTCCAGGGCTGCCAGTTCTGCAGACAGATCCAACACCTTCTCCATTGGCAAGCTGCATTCCATCTTGTCCGAATTGATCCGAATCCCCAGGAACGTCAATTCCGTGGTCAGCCCTTACGTCTTCTTGTCTGCCAGTGGAACCCCGAAATCTTGACATATCCTTGAGAAGGTCCTTAGTATGAAGTCGCATGTGGTGAGACCCGCCGGACCCACAAAAAGGAAGTCGTCGAGGTAATGGGTAATCCCATGGCAACCGGACTCGGTGTGCGCTACCCATTGAGAGAACGTACCTCGAAATAGGAACAGGAAATAGAACACCCCATGGGGAGACAAAGATCTATGAAGTACTACTTGTCAACAAAACAACCAAGGAACCGATGACTCTGAGGATGCACCGGTAGTAAACGAAACGCAGATTTGATATCCACCTCCACCATCTTAGCCCCGACGCCGGGTCCGTGGCCCGATCGGAAGGGGCGTAAAGACACTGAGGAGTACTGTTTGTCGATCCCGTCGTTGACCGTGCCGCCCGGAGGATAGGATAAATGCTGGATGAGGCTGAATTTTCCTGTTTCCTTCTTCGGCACTATGCCCAGAGGGGAATTTACTAAACCCTGGAAAGGAATGGAGGGAAAGGGCCCCGCCATCCTACCCAGTTCTACCTCAGTCCGCATTTTATCCGCCGCTACCCCGTGAAACTCCTTTACCGAGCATGGAATCTTGAACCCTTCCTGGAAACCCTCGCGTTGTAGGGCGGCCGCCCCGGCTTTTGTTGCCAAACTATCGTAGCGTTCTAGCCACGGCAGCATTGCGCCCAACTGTATGGAGGTCCGTCCCTTTTTGAGCGGGCTCTCCAGCTCTGAATCCGTCCTTTTGTCTGGTGCATTTTGAGGCCGCGTGATCCCCTCCACAACTCGCACAGACATGCTTGAAACGGCAGTTTGGTGCCCACCTGCAGCTGCCATCGTTGAATGAGTGACAGACACCTAACCGGATGCGCTCGCAGTGGTGGGGCCTCTAGCCCCGCCTGGATTCCCATGAAAGGGCAGCACTGCCCGCATTGGTGTCATTATGTTAAGCCATAAGGCCACCGCCTTATCGCTCCACGCCATCTCCGGACGGGAGGACATGTATTGCCGGAATTCCTCGTCATATCGCCACCAAGCCATTCCACCATACATCCAAGTATGCGTTCCTGATTTCCTCCATATACACGAACAGCCCGGAGCACTGTTCCTGGTGTCTTTCTCCCATGACACAGGCCATGATGGCAAAGGCCTGTAACCAGTTGTCAAAAGTCCTTGGTACGCGCCTGAAAGTGGGTCTCCGGTCATCTCCTTCCCTGTGGAACCTCTCTGGATTGTTGGCCTATATGTGACATTGGCAACAAGGAAAATATCTCTATGTACTCCACCTCGCCAGATTTTTCCTTTGACGTCCAAGGCTAAATGCGCCCCCAAATTGTCCTGGGCGCAAACGATGGATGGACTTGCAGCCGCAGCCCGTACATTTCCTCTGCTCCTCTCCTGTTCCGCTCCTTCGGCGTGCGGGCTTCCATAAGGGATTTCAGGGACGTTAGGAATTGAGATGCCCTGGGGGAGTCTTCATGTACTGCCAACCCCTGCCTCCCTGAAATTTGCAAGCTTCTCACCTGACTCTCCTTTCCCCGGAGCAGCTGCCAGCATGGGGGCAATCTGCCGGTCTGGATGAGTGGGCGTCCCTGCCCATCATGACCGCTGCGGAGTCCTTTCACCCCCTCTTGTGCAAGAACAGCTGCAGCCGCAAGACTGTCTGCTCCGAGACCTGGATCTCCCTCTGGCTCTGGGAAAGCATGAGGAACAATCACTAGATCTCCTGCGTCTATCCCTCGTTAGTGAACGCACGGTCTGCTCCCCCCCAGAGGAGTACTCTGACTTGGCTGCTATGCTAGGGCGTAAGGATTCCCTCCGGCTTGGTGGCCTATGGCAGTCGATGCTATCCCTACCCCTGTCCTGCCCCTGAGTCACTATGGGTGTCCCTGTATCCATAATGATGTCAGGAATGGGTGAAGTGGGCTCTGGCCTAGCTCTCTTATCAAGGGATTTCTGTCTCTTGGCTGGTGTTGAGGTGAAAATCAAGGGACTGTACCTGTTTGTTGACTTCCGGACCCTTGTGGGGTGCGTCTGCCGTGCCACCTTGGCCGCCACTGGAACCTCGTCAATGACCACCAGACTGTTGTCTGCGGCCATCTCGTCGATCACTTGACCCCTTCTTCCTCTGTTGGTCTCTTTTCTCTTCTCGGCCTCTCCTTTGGCATTGCGTCGTCCCTGCGAAACACCTGCAGGGCTGGCAGTGGGTGCGGCTGTGGGGACCGCAGGGGCCACCTGGTGAGAACCTGTAGGAGCTTTTTTAGAGCTCCTTGTGCTTTTGCTGTTACCCCTGGAGCCTCGAGGCTGATTTGGGGTGTTGCCAGAACCTGGGTTCTGCTGTAGGCCATGGGACAAGTCGCTGGGTAATGGCCGGATGACTAGGTCCTCGCCCGCGCTTCCCGCTGGCACCACACTCTCTGCGGTGGGGGGGATCAGCTCCTGGCTCTCAAGAACCCTATCCGTGCCCTCCATGCTGTACTAGCCCTATTGCTCAGATCAGAGCAAGCACGCTGCTCTGCCAGCCTATCTAGGCTATAAGGCCTGTCCACCTGGCCTAGGCTACCGATCACAGCAGACCGGGCCTGTGCCTCAGTGGCATCAACCTCCCCCCTAACTGGCCCTAGTTCTGACCGTGGTCAGTAAGGCCTCTAACTCCCCAGGGTCCATTTATGGCTGCACATCCCTCAGGCATCCGAGACACACACACACACAGGTTCCAACAGTAATGCAGGAATGTGATTATGCTTATAATATAGGGTTTATGCTTAATTGGGCACTTATGGGTTAACCTGCTGATGATGCAGAGGAGCGCAGTGTGCAGCTTCAAATCAGCTCAATGGCCGGCGCGGAGTGAGGAGGAAGCCCGCGAAACGGGCGGAAGTCCCTCCTCTTCCAGCCAATCAGAAGCTCCCAGGCTCCGCCGGGTCACGTGCCTGGGGCTGCCTCCGCGCTAGCCATGAGCTCTATGTGTGTGTGCATGTGCTTTGTGTGTGCCTGTGTGTGTGTGCATGTGCTCTGTTTGTGCATGTGCTCTGCGTGTGCCTATGTGTGTGTGTGCATGTGCTCTGTTTGTGCATGTGCCTGTGTGTGTGTGCATGTGCTCTGTGTGAGAAAGCAACACAGCAGGTGAATCTGTGCTGCGTGTGCTCTGTGCTCTATATCATACCCCTGGAATAGTGTGCAGAAAGGTAAGAAAATGCATACATTTTACCCTTTGTTAATAAATATACAACACCAATAAAACAGAAATATCCCACAACTTGCAGTATCAGTACATTTATCTATTTAATCTGTGTGTATGGATGTATATGTATGTCTGTATATACTGTATTAGTGCGTCTGGAGGAGGAAGGCATCTCTGAAGTGTTTCATAAAGCAGGCTGCTGGTTGGTGACATACAGGTCAGGAGGTCCAGCCTCTATCCATGATGTCCCTGTCAGTCAAAAGACTTATAGAGTTTAATAGAAACACACCCCTGCAACCTGGTTGAAGTCACTTAAACATCAGCAAACAATCAGATAAAATAAAATCTATGTTTATTTTTACTTATTGGCTCTCATTAATTTGTATCCTCAGATTGCAAATTACATCTAACTTCTATGTTTTACTATTGGCAGTGTCTAAGAAGTAAATTATGTAGTTGCTTAAATATTGTCAGCTCATATGATCATGCCACCCTGAAATCATACTAAGAAAGTCAGGGTTTACGAGTTTAGGTTAGGATGTCAATTGCGGGCTTGAAAATAAAACACCCACAGCCAAAATCACAGGTTCATGGCATTTGTGGGCTTCTAACATACCGAAGCTCTGCCTCTCTCCAATTTTCTTTATTTGAGTTATTGTATTGCCTAGTTTCTTTCAGTAGGGGGAGCAAAGTGTTAGCTAGATGAATGTATATTATATTTTCTGTGAGGTAAGGATCTGTTATGGTCCTTCAACCCTTTTAGTGCTAGTGGTTCTGAACATATTCCTCGCCCAGGAGCCCAGACACATTTGCCACATTTTGTCATGTATCTGCTTAGACATGGTTCCTGTCAGCTTATTACTATTTACTTTAGGAAAATTATATATTGTTTTTTTTTTTACAGTAGAGGTTCAAGTTTCCACTAATTTTTTTGTTCAGTTCTTCAGTCGTGTCCAACTCATAGTAACCATATGGACGCAGTAAGCCAGGCATATTTGTTTGTGTTTCTGGTTGTGCCTATCCATATGGTTTTCTTGGCAAAGATATTAGAGTAGGTTGCCAGTTCGTTCTCCATTGGACTGCGATTTGTCTGAGCTTTCTGCTATGACCGGCCCATCTTGGCTGACCCTACATGATATGGTGCACAGCTTCAATGAGGTAGGCAAGCCCCTTCACCACAACAAGGTAGTGATTCAGAAAGGGATTTCTAATTTTGGCCGCATGTAAATTAGGATAGAAAAAACAATAAGCCAGTAATTAAATATGTTGTACTTTTACTAAAACCAATTAAATCAGTGAAGGTTTGGCCAGTAATGAAAGCTCTGGGTCACCTAAGCAAACGGATAATACATTTAGGTTGCATTACATTTATTTCTGATGAGGGCAAGCCATAAAGTAACAGAACAGAAAGTTTTTTTTTTTTTTCTTGATAAACTCATTCATACACCTCATGTACATAAAAAGTAAGTATATCCTTGTACATCAACATAACTCTAAGTATTTATTGTCTGAAAGAACAGACCCACTGTAATTCAGAAATACCAAACATTGTTCCTTCCCCAAAATACACAATCACTACAAATTTATTTGTGTAATTACACAAAAATCTTTTCTACCCATTTTCCCTGTTTCCCTCCTTTTCTCCTCGTCACCCATATTTCTCCCATACTCTTGCCCTATCTGACCCCCAACATCTTCCCCTATCTGTTCCCCCTCTCTTACCCTTCCCTCCACATCCCATCTCTGCACTCCCTTATCTTTCAGCTCCCCGTTATCCTCTCTCTTTCCACTCCTCTTCCTCCTCTTCTCCCCCATTCATTCTCTCTTTCCACACCTCACTAACCCCTCATATATCTGTCTATTACTGATATATTACTTCTCCAGGGCTTTATTGTTAAAAATACATCCCTCACACACTTTAGAGATATACAAACTGCTGCCCCCACAATCAGTTCCCCACTACTATAGATATATACACCTCCCCCACATTTTATTAATAATAATAAAAAAAGTTGGACATTTATTCAAAAAATATACAGCTCCTGCTCTCTCACTCTATAGGCATATACACATTGCTTTCTCCATACTAGACACAGGCCTCCAACACTGCAGACATACATAAAAAGTGACACTATCACATATAATAGTTGTCAAACTGCGAGAAGTCGTCATGCTTTGCGAGGTGTGTACAATACGAGACGCAGGACTTAGAAAGATAAATATACGAGACGCGGGACTATACGAGATAGATCCGATAGATACGAGATGCAAAGATTTACAAGATTAGCGGCCGAACAAAAAACCTGAGAAACACACTAAATACACCCCAAAAAAATACAACAATATCACAGACAGCATGGTGCAACAGCCAGAACGTCTGTGAGTGAGGTGGAACGCGAATTTAACTTGATTTAGATGATTTTCGCCACTCAAAAATCACCTAACTGAGGAAAAAAATGCCCGCCGAAAAAAAATGAAAACTAGGCTACACGACCCTGGATGGCGCAAAACACTGCAAACCACGTAGCACTTCACACATCACACTACGACCTACAAGATACACTATTAAAAAAGCAGGAAAATACTCACGAGACACGTAACACATTACGACTATACAATGCCGATTTACACAATAAACCAACGGCTTTACCTCGCGCACGCAGCCTATTTAGAATACACACTTCAAACATTCATTACACTTTATAAGCAGAGCACTAACACTCACAATGTATATTCTATTCAGCCTATTGCTCGCTGCATATATCAATTACAAATAATTCAAGTATATTAATTGATTTAAGAAATCATTAATTATTACTTTACTACATATACATAGAATCATATATCTCTCTCAGAGGACCAAAAGTACACGACAGGAGAGGGTCGCAATGAGCGCCGAAGGCACTCAGCGCAAGCTTTGCAATGAGCACCGAAGGTCCTCACAGTACAAAACGGTTTCAATTATGTCTCAAACAGCATTCCCATGGCTTCAAATTTTATTCCTCCTAGTCATTTTTGACGGGCAAGTCGCTAGTACACTACATAAACAACAAAAGATAGGCAAACCTTTTAACATACAAATACATACACAGAAACACACATAGACACAGTCACACAGAAACACAGAATGATAAAAGCTCCAGTAATATAAATATATAACTTAGTACTAACCATTTATCTCCCTGCAGTTACAGCTCTCACAGCAGCTTCCTGTCTTGTAACTCTCTATTTCCAGGCTTCATCCTCTAACTGTGAGTCTGTGAATTGCAGTATTTCTTTTTTTATGCCAAAAAACTTTTTGAAGTGTGAAATGATGTGCCCTTCATAGGGACGCATCTCTAGGTGGTTGCCTAATTGGCCTATTGAGAAATCCGGCCATGCTCATTGCCCCCACTCCATCCCTCAGCTCCCATCTACACATTTACCCCTCCTTGCTCCTGATTGCCTCTCTCATAATCCCTTCAATTGTTCTATTGATTTTTCATCATTGTCTCCTCCTCTTAAGACCCTGTCATCTTCCTCTACCCTCCACACCATCCTTGTGGTTCCCTTCCCCTCTTGATCTCTCCTCCTGATCTCTCCCCTTTCTTTCCTATTCGCTCCCTCTTCATTCGAATCTCTTCGGAATCCATCCCCCTCCTCTCTGATCCTACCTCCTGATTCCATTCCCCCATATTTCCTAATTTCTACCATCTCTCCAACCTGATGTCTGCTCCTGACTCCTTCAATCTTCTGATCTCTCCTCCTGATCTTTCATCCAAGCCACCCACCCAGATCACTTCTCACCTGAGCCCCTAACGGATCTTCCCCATTCTTTCCTGATCACCATCTTCCTGCCTGATCCTCCTTCTTTCTCCCCTCCGAAACTCTCTCCCATCTATACCCCACTCCCTGATCCTCTTCATCTCTCCCACTTTCCTCCTGATCTCTCCCCTGCCTCCTGTCCTCTCCCCTTCTAAAAACTCAAATTTCCTCTTAACTCTCCCTTTCCCCTCCCTCTTGATCTCTCCCTTGACCGACCTCATCACTGCCCACCCTCTCCTCTGCCCTCCAACCATACTCTTTGCTGCCAGGGCAAGGAACGATAAACTCCAACGAAGTACCAACAATTTAAGGACCCTAGAGAACAGGGTAAGCACCATCCATCTTTCCCTCAAGTGATCAAGAGGGGGAATTATGGGAGGGGGTATTGAGTGGAGGTGATCATCATTAGATTGGAAGTTTGCAAGTTTTCAATCTTGTAAGGTGTTTCAGTGAAAGCTCCATGCACTCTAGATTCTAGACTCAAAGACAGGACACTCCATTCTTGCTATGTGTCAATATTTTTTTTTTTGTTTTCCCTCATACTTAATACTTGTTCTGTGCTACGGAATATCTATGCGCCTTACAAATATAGATAATAATAATTAGAATGCCTGCATGTTAAATTAATGTGTCTGGCCCTGGGAACACAGCTAGCCAAAAATGTTATTTTAATGTGATTGGCACTCTGAAGAATAAGCTACCAAAATGAAGTACTGTATGTCCAGTGCCAAATCATACAAACGTCTGAGAGATGTAACTTTCTTTTTTAAAGAGAATCTCACAAAACTTTGCAACTTACAGTGCCTTGCAAAAGTATTCACCCCCCTTGGCATTTTTCGTGTTTTGTTGCCTCACAACCTGGAATTAACATGGATTGTTTGAGTATTTGCATCACTTAATTTACAGAACATGCCCACAACTTTAAAGATGTTTTTATTTTATTATTGTAAAGCAAACAACAAATAGGACAAAATAACAGAAAAAGTCAACGTGCATAACTAATCACCCCCCTAAAGTCAATACTTTGAAGAGCCACCTTTTACAGCAATCACAGCTCCAAATCGCTTTGGATAAGTCTCTATGAGCTTGCCACATCTCACCACTGGGATTTTTGCCCATTCCTCCTTGCAAAACTGCTCCAGCTCCTTCAAGTTGGATGGTTTGTGAACAGCAATCTTTAAGTCTGACCACAGATTTTCTATTGGATTGAGGTCTGGGCTTTGACTAGGCCATTCCAACACATTTACATGTTTCCCCTTAAACCACTCAAGTGTTGCTTTAGCAGTGTGTTTGGGGTCATTGTCCTGCTGGAAGGGGAACCTCTGTCCTAGCCTCAAATCACGCATACAGTAGTACAGTTTTTGCTCAAGAATATCCTTGTATTTAGCACCATCCATCTTTCCCTCAACTCTGACCAGTTTCCCAGTCCCAGCTGCTGAAAAACATCCCCACAGCATGATGCTACCACCACCATGTTTCACTGGGATGGTGTTCTTTGGGTGATGTGTTGGGTTTGCTCCAGACAAAGCATTTTCTTTGATGGCCGAAAAGTAAAATTTTAGTCTCATCAGACCAGAGCACGTTCCTCCATACATTTTGAGAGTCTCCCACATGCCTTTCTGCAAACTCAAAACATGCCATTTTGTTTTTTGCTGAAAGTAATGGCTTTATTCTGGCCACTCTGCCATAAAGCCCAACTCTACGGAGCGTACGGCTTATTGTCGTCCTATGTACTGATACTCCAGTCTCTGCTGTGGAACTCTGCAGCTCCTCCAGGGTTACATTAGATCTCTGTGCTCCCTCTCTGATTAATGCTCTCTTTGCCCTTGAGTTTGGTGGTCGTCTCTTGGCAGGTTTACTGTTGTGCCATGTTCTTTCCATTTGGTTATGATAGGTTTGATGGTGCTCCTGGGGATCATCAAAGATTTGGATAATTTTTTATAAGCTAACCCTGACTTGTACTTCTCAACAACATTGTCCCTTACTTGTTTTGAGAGTTCCTTGGTCTTCATGGCAGTGTTTGGTTAGTGGTGCCTCTTGCTTAGGTGTTGCAGCCTCTGGGGCCTTTTAAAAAAGGTGTGTATATGTAATGACAGATCATGTGACACTTAGATTGTACACAGGTGGACATCATTTCACTAATTATGTGATTTCTGAAGGTAATTGGTTGCACCAGAGCTTTTTATGGGCTTCATAACAAAGGGGGTGAATACATACGCACATGCCAATTTTCTGTTTTCTATTTCTAAAAAAATGTTTTTGTATATATTTTTCTCATTTCCCTTCACCTTCTTAGACTATTGTGTTCTGATCCATCATATAAAATTAATATTAACAAAACATTGAACTTAAGGCTGTAATGTAACAAAATAGGTAAAAAGTCAAGGGGGTGAATACTTTTGCAAGGCACTGTAGGTAGCCAAGTAGTTTTAGTAGAATAAATACCACAAGAGAGCATTCATAATGAGCATTAATCAATTCAACAGGCTGTTTTTTAAGCGGTTTATTGAGACAGTTAGGCACAATAGGGGTTGCAGACAAACCAAAGCAACAGCCCAATTAAATTAGCTCCACTTTGAAAACCATAGCCTGTAACGTAGCATGCAAGACTTACCGCTATTAAATTGGCCCCGTAAAGCAACCCACCGACGACTTGTTGGCAAAGGCCCAGAAATGGCTACGAGACGTGGAAATTTGAGCTGTTTGCCTGCAAATCCTTTGACCTGTTCAAGCCTATAACCCGCAAATGGAGCCAAGAAGCCAATGGGTGCTAGAGAGGACCCGCAAGGGGGGTAAAGTCCAATCCATAGCACTGTAAATGCAAATATAAACACACTACTGTACATATCCTAACAGGGAAAGTGATGTTAGGTATTGAAATAAATTGCACAACATTCTGAAGCTCGCAAATCTGCAATATAAAATAATTTTTATTATGTTTAAATTCTATGTTATATCGATTACAGCAATCAATACGTTAATACATATAATGGAACTCATATGTAATAGAATATCATATTTACGGCTTTATCAATATTGCATTATTTCTGGAATGTGGGTCCAATCGTAACTAGTAATTGAAGCCCGTAAGACTTTGAAATCCAACCTCTATTTTTCAGTGACGTAATTATGATTATCTCTGTTGCCATTGGCTCCATCCATCACTACGAGTTTTGACCAATCGATCATGTTGCCGCGCATCTGTGGCAAAAACCAGCCACCTAGTTTTATTACAAAGACAATGTGTGATGTTATGTGTTTTACATTTTAGTTGTAGCCAGTTCAAAAGAAGTTAACTGCATTTGGAATGCCATGATGTCATCTGTAACTGTCATGCTGTGAGTCAGTTATTAACGTTTGCTCTGATGGTTAATACATAAAAAAAAGGTATATTTGTAATTTTAGAGAAAGATAGAGATAAAAGCATCTATTATTTTGCCAAGCCTGCTTTTTGCCTTCTATGTTCCTGAGTTCCTGAACTGATGTCCTGGCCTGAACAAGTCAGAAATGCTGAGACTGTAAGAACTAAGACCATCCAGGAGTGCCCCTTTACTAGTAAGCAGAAGGGTTAAGGGTTGAACATGTCCCCCTCACTCCTGGGGTCATAACAATTGGTGGCAAGTGACCGGATTAGAGCCTCACAATGAAGCAGCGGGTCACGTACAATTTATCTAAAACAAACAACTTTAAAGGAACTATTGGAAGCAAGGGGCAAGATAGCCAGAAATAAAGCGAAAGCTATTCTGATTGCTGAGCCAGCAGAGCTGTACCTTCACCAGAGGTGGAGGAAAGCGAAGTCGCAAGGGAACTAAGGATAAGGCTGGCATTTTACCAGGAACCACCATCAGAAGAAACTGTAACCATAGTGATGGCAGAGGTACAAGATTACATATTGGCCAACAGACAACAGGCAATACAGCTACAACTAGCAGATCAGCGATGGGTCACCAGCAGTATCGGCCACCACACAAGGAAATGCGAGCTTCCATAAAATGCATTTAAAGCCATCACAGAACTGAAAGAGGATATTGATGGGTACCTTCAAGATTTGAAAGACTCTGCCACTTACATGACATTGGACAAGCAGATTAATGAACCTCTGTTGGCAAGCAAATTGTCTAGCTGTGCCGCAGAGGCATACCGGGCAGTACCAGATGAGGATAGCAAAGATTACCACTGGGTGAAGCAGGCAATCTTAACACAATATGCTACCACCCCAAAGGCATACCGACGCCGATTTCGGGAGTTCAACAAACAGGAGAAGGACTCCCATGCCGAGTGGGCTTATCGACTGCAGAGCACTGCCATGGGATGGGTTCCGGCTAACCGAGCCACAACCATGGAAGAACGGCTGCAATTGATTCTATTAGAGCAGTTCTTCAGTGGACTGCCCCCAGAGGTAATATGGGTAAGGGACCGTAACCCCCTTACCCTATCTAATGCCGTGTGGCTGGCCAATGAACACTATGATGCACAGCGCCACCACCGACCATCACCTTGCCCATCGTTTAAGCCAGCAGTTCCGTCTCTAGCACCCCCGGCCGTAGCCCCACCCTGTCAGGGCAGAGGTAACGGGTTCAACACCTCCGCTCCCAGGCACCAACCTTGTCCAATATACGTGTCACCAATGCCAGCAGTTGGGACATGTCCAGAGGGAATGCCCCCAGAACTGGAACCGTAACACGTGGGCTCGTCCAGGCCAACCACCGTCAAACAGAGCATCAGCCCATTACTACCGCACCAAGGACAAGGGCAACAGGTTCAACACCTCTGCACCCAGGTGTCAACCTTGTGCCAACATCCGGTGTCACCTATACCAACAGTTGGGACATGTCCAGAGGGAATGTCCCCAGAATCAGAACCGGAACACGTGGGTTCGTCTGGGCCAACCACTGTCAGAGCAGCGGCCTATTGCTACCGCACCAAGACCCGTACCCACGATGCCGAACCCCACTACCCGCAGGAACAACTAGGGATGTTACATGAAGTCGACGCCGTCCAGGCTGCATCGGACACCCGACAACATCATCAGCAAACCGTATGTCTGGAGGGGAAGAACGTCGAAGGGCTAAGGGACACCCTTGTTAGACACCCTCGTTAGACACCACTTGATCCCAGAGAAAGTATTTACCAGAGGCGCTGTCACAGTACGAGTAGCAGGGGGAGCAGTACTCTGCTTACCCAATGCCAAGGTTCATTTACACTGGGGTGTGGGGTTGGGGGTAGTGGAAGTAGGATTGATGCAGAACTTACTGGCAGATGTACTACTCGGGAATGACTTGGGCCAGCTAACTTCTAGATTTGTACCCCAAACTTCTACCCAAGACATTTACCCAGTGACCACTCGGCAGCAGGCTCGCACCACGGACCAACCCGCACACTCTGTGGCTCAGACGCTTCTATGTTTGGATTGGGGGCCCTATTGGGAGCCGATGGAGGCGAACACCCGGTGGCTTACTTAAGCAGAAAATGATTACCCTGAGAAGTAAGCTACGCTGCATTCAAAAAAGAATGCCTGGCCGTGGTTTGGGTCCTCAAGAAGCTACAGCCGTATATGTATGGGCAAACCTTTTCCTTATTCACAGATCACAACCCGTTAGTGTGGCTCAACAGGGTGGCAGGAGACAATGCCAGACTGCATTGCTAGAGTCTAACGCTGCAGCCCTTTGACTTTACAATACACTACCACCCGGGAAAACAAAAAACGGCAACGCTGACGGATTATCCAGACAAACTGAACTGGAAAAGTGATCTGCGAGGACTCCCCCGGACATCCTCAAGCCGATCTGCTGGGATCAGACTGGGTATGCCGGCTTGTGGGGGAGCTGTGTGACAAAAAACAGCCACCTTGTTTTATTACAAAGAAAATGTGTGATGTTATGTTTACATTTTAGTTATAGCCAGTTCATAAGAAGTTAACTGCATTTGAATGTCATCTGTAACTGTCATGCTGTGAGTCAGTTATTAAAGTTTGCTCTGATGGTTGACACATAAAAAAAGTCATTTTAGAGAGATAGAGAGATAGAGATAAAAGCATTTATTATTTTGCCAAGCCTGCTTTTTACCTCCTGTGTTCCTGAGGTCCTGAACAAGTCAGAAATGCTGAGACCGTAAAAACCAAGACACCCAGGAGTGCCCCTATACTAGTAAGCAGAAGGGTTAAGGGGTGAGCATGTCCCCCTCACTCCTGGGGTCATACCAGCATCCAAAGTTGGAAAAATGTTTTATGGGTTTGCGTCTCAAGCCCATAACTCACGGCATGTTCTAATTTAATAGCCATGTAAAGTAGCCTTGCGGGCTTGCCGATGCTGCTACGGGCTTCTAATTTAATAGTGCTGTAAGGCTGTAGGTGATGCGCTTCTTTAAAAATGTATATTTTTAGCGAGACAAGAATATAGCCTGATAGAGTTAGGGAAGGGGTTACAACGAGTAGGTGCAGAAAAGAATAGTCCCATGGATGAGAGTGAAAGTAGGTAATAAGAGTGATGGAAAGACACAGGTTAAATGCAGAGCAAATTAAGATGTTAGGGGAGTATTTGGAGGTGAGGGAAGAAGTTAACATTTATTCACTGTGAATAAAGGATCACTATAGTGCTCATAAAATATTAATTTAATCCTGAGATTTGCTGCTGACCAGCACAACAGAGACTCTGACAAACATTCTACTTAAGGTGCGTAGACATTAAAAGACTTGTCTTACTCAAACCTATACAGTTCCAATCTTGATGCCTTACACTCTTGGAAACTTATTTTATGCAACAATTTGAAGATATTTAATGTTATCTGGATTGGACACACAATAAGCTGTTTTGTACTTCACCCAGCATCAGGATATAACATATGCCTTTTAGGAATGAGACTGCGACCAATACATATACTGCATTGCTTTATAAGGCGATAAACTCATAATTACTTTGAAGGTGAAATAACTGTTTTTCTTGTTGAGAAAAAAAACACACAGGGAATTTCTGTGTACTCTACTGTCATCTAGTGCCAACTGCAATTAAAGAAGTAGTCTAAAGAAGGAATTGAATTAAGAAAGATGGCTGATGCCTCTAAGAGAGGATCTTCAAAAAAGTTTACACAACAAAATGTGCATTCTTCCCAACACCTCACTACTCCAGGACAATTACCAAAAAATGGAACATAGTCTTTTGCACTCAGCACTAAAGCAGATATCCAAGATTTAAAAGATGTAATTCTCCTCTTTCAGATTATAAATGAAAGCTTATATACAGAGAGTTTCTCTGGAACTAACAGCAGAAATAAAAGCATTGGAAGACAGTTATAATAACCTTCTTAAGTCACACACAGAAATGTAAAAGGATCTGATCATGCTTAAAGAGGAACAAAAACAACTTAAAATCATACAAGAAGGTCTAGAAAATAAATCTCGAAGGTCCAACATTAGGTTTCGTAATTTATCAGTAAAGATGTACCTCTGTACATGAAAGATTTATGTGCCAATCTTTTGCCAGATCTAAGTAAAGAAGAACTTAGATTGGATAGGATTCATAGAGTCCTACAAGCTCCACAATCCTCCAATGAGAGACCAAGAGATGTGATTGTCAGATTCCATTATTTTTCTACAAAAGTCTTATTTATGAAAGCAGCTAGATATGGTGTTCCTGAAATTGAAGGAGGTCAACCAGCTATCTTCTCAGACTTGTCACCCACTACTTTATACAAAAGGAAACTCCTGAACTGCGTCTGTATCGAATTTTAGGTTTACCATAAAAAAGAGGACAGCGATTGCTCTCCTCTCAACTGATGTTATTACTACAATAATTTAAAACTATGCTACAGTAAATTAGAGAGTTTAATAACTCTCACAAGATATAAATATTATTAAGCTGTAAATATGGTTATAAACAGAAGTAGTTAAGAAGGAGAAATAAAAAAGGTTTATGAGTATTATGTTATTTACTTACTATATAAAATGTTTACAATATTAGACTTAATATTTTGTTTTGCAACGTAAAGTATCTCACATAAATAGCAGAAAAAAAGATAAAAACGCTTCTGAGAAATATCATTAATTTACTACATAAAATGCTTATAATCATGGATTTGTTATTGGTAAAATTAATAAAAGGTGAAAGAGGAAACAAGGAGAAAAGAATGACAATAAAAGGATATAGTAATAGAAAAATGTTATCGTGTTTTTGTTTACTGTTGTCATTTATACTGAAGTGCATTTACACCACTGGTGTTGTTTATTTATATTCTCTTTTTTCACAATAAAAAAAATATAAAAATATATATATATATATATATATATATATTTATTTAATTTGTTTATTAAATAACAGAATTCAAATCAGTATTTGAAAGAAGAAAATTAAAACTTGCTTTTAAAACTGAAATGTGATCTTCAGTGTTTAAGACTTGCTGATAATGCTTCTTTCACAACCTGGTCAGGTATCCAGAGGGTGGGAGCAGATATTCCCAGGAACTGTACTGCTAGGAGTCTACTGTATATCTGTCTCACTGCTGATAAAGATGCCTACCAGGACAGGCTCCCAGGCAGATAAAGTGGACATTTCCGATGAAGGTTTTACATATTATATAAACTTTATTTATTGCTAACCAGTTATTAAATACTTAAATACAACTCTATTGTATAACCACTACAGTGTTCAAGACACAATGTTTTTGAAGCTGGTAACAAACGAACAAAATTAGCAGCTGTGTAAAACAAAAACCTAACTTTTGTAAAAGTTTTCATCTTGTCTGGTGTCAGCTTGGAACATGAGAAGTTTGCTTATAATTATCAAATATGTAATATAGATTATAAATATATAAATGATATATTATGTAAATCACATATATAGTTGTCAGTGTTGGGAACGCTTACGATGTTGGTTACACTTTGCGAGCCTCGTGAATCAAGGCATTCCGTTTGCGGCCCATAGAGCCGCAACTGTGAGCCTTGCGAAGCGAGGCGAGCAGTTGAGGCACCCGGGACTTAGGCTGCAATGAGCGACGCAGGCGCTCATCGCGAGGCCTGTGGGGCCCGTGCGAACCTTGCGAATCGACGCAAGCAGTTGAGGCACCCAGGATTTGCGACCTGTACCACTTAGGACCGAAACACGCACATGCACCGTGCGCCTCGCCAAATTACGACTTTAACGGCCGAACCACTGAACGCCTGAAGACCTGAAAAAATCAACAAATATGCCTCAAATTAATTTACACACTCAAACACATTACAGTGGGAGACCCAGGGAGCCTGTGAGTGAGGTTGCAAGGTAATTTGAGCCATAATTGCCTTTTTTTAATGATTGAAAATCGCCTAAGCGAGAAAAAAAAGGCTGCTGAAATAACGCAACACGACGAAAATGAGGCCGCAGGACGTAAAACTAGCCCATAGAACGTAAAAACGACCCCTAAGCAGTAACACTTAACGCAAGCCAGTAACACTTAACCCAAGGCAGTAACACAACCTAAGAAAGTAACACTCAAGCGCAACGCCTATAAAGTACACAGGGTGAGAGGCGCTCATTGCGAGCCACGCAATGAGTGCCAAAGGCACTTATTGGGAGGGGGCTCGCAAGGAGCGCTGACAGTGATAATTGCAAAGCAGGAAAGTTGCGGCTCACAATGAGCGCATTGTGTGGCAAACAGCATTACCAGGCTTACAATTTTACTCCTGTTATTTGTGACGGGCAATTTCCTAGTTTATATATATGTTTGTGTTTGCGTTGCTCAGTCTTCTCCAACTCTCCGTGACCTCATGGACTGCAACACACCATGCTGATCCACTTGGTATTCATAGCAGAGGTACTGGAGTGGGTTGCCAGTTCCTTCGCCAGTGGGCCTCAGCGTGCAGCTCCTGCAATTCCTAGGTTGTCTCCCATCAAAGTACTGACCAGACCTAACCCAGCATGGCTTCAGGTCAGTGTGATCTCTTGGTTCCCTAAAAGGAATTGAACGCAGGTCGCAGAGGTGAAAGCACTGAATTCTAACCACTGGACCACCAGGTAACCCTTATATCTAATTACTTTTGTTTGTATGTTAGTTTTTTCAGCAGTTCAGGGTAACCCAAACCCACCCACCTCAGCCCATGTGCCCTCGGCCCCCCTGGGCCCCCTCAGCCTCATCAGGATCCCCACCCTGTGGGCTACTTATCCTGATCCGCGGGAGTTAATTTCTGTGCTTCTTCTGCACCCCCCCTCCCCCTGCAGGCGACATCATCTGGTATTCCCTGCCTCCACAACAAGACCCTGGTGAGGCTAAGGGGCCCCAGGGGGGCCGAGGGGGCATGGGCTATGGTGGTGCGGTGGGGGCCCTACACTGTGGACAAAAAATCCTGACATACAATAAAATTTAATTATATCCCGAGGTTTGGGACTAGTTATTTGCACTACTTGCGCAATCGGTTGGATGGAGGTTTAAGAAAGGAGAGGGCGAGATTGATGGATTTTTTATAATAAATGTAAATGCCCCTCACACACACAACCTTCGCCAAAGTGTATCATGATTGTTTGCTGGGACCAATAGAAACATAAAAAAATATATTTCCTGCATAGTCAAACATATATTGTTTCATTGTACCATGGTCCGTTAAACTTTATTCTGGACAGTATGAAAAAAACTGTGGAGTGACTGATAGAGAGGTACATAAAAATGTTGAGTCAGGTAATGGGGTCTTGCAGAGGAGTTCTTTATGGGTATGAGTGGAGATAGATAAGTTTTGAGAAGACCAGCAATGAGGGAGTTCTATTAGTCATGGTGGGAGATTATGATTGAATGAATTCGAATTTTTGTTTGCGTGTTTATCCAATTAGAAAGGTGCAATATATACTGCAATACTCATATTCTGCTCCAGGCTCCTAAAATGTATACTTCTGGCCCCTAGACATTTTTCCAAAGTATAATGTATTTCTGTGAAGGGCTTCCTTCTATCTATCTATCTATCTATCTATCTATCTATCTATCTATCTATCTATCTATCTCTCTATCTATCTATCTATTGTTCGTTAAAAGGGAAGAGTTTGAGGATTATATATTTCTATTTATATCTACAACAATATCTACCTTCCCGACATTGTAAGGGGGGTGGATACCTTATCCTTTGTGTCTAGCAGAAGGAGAGAGATCACAAAGCACATCAAAGAGCTGTGATCTGTTCCTCTCCCTTCTCCTCACCTCCTGCCCCTTTGGCTGCTGGATGACTATGATAGACAGCTCTCATAAGATTACAAGAGATAACCTTGTGAGACCCGGCTATCAGAATTATCCACGCAGCTAGAAACCCACCTTCCTTACATTGTTGGGGAGGTAGGTCACTTATCACTGGTGTCACAGGTTGCCACTGGAGTCCTCTTCCACTCCTCCACATAATGACATCACGGAGCTGGTGAATGTTAGAGACTTTGCACTCTCCCACCTTCCATTTAAGGATGCCCCACAGATGCTTCATAGGGTTTAGGTCTGGTGACATGCTTGGCCAGTCCATCACCTTTACCTTCAGCTTCTTTAGCAAGGCAGTGGTCGTCTTGGAGGTGTGTTTGGGGTTGTTATCATGTTGGAATACTGCCCTGCGGCCCAGTCTCTGAATGGAGGGGATCATGCTCTGCTTCAGTATGTCACAGTACATGTTTGCATTCATGGTTCCTTCAAAGAACTGTAGCTCCCCAGTGCCGGCAGCACTCATGCAGGTCCAGACCAAACATATATACACATATGTTTATATGTGTATATATGTTTTCTATAATATGTTGTGTTGATTGCCTCTATATGCTTTTATCTGATGATGTCAGATGCTGCCTCCACTCTCTCTGCATCGCTGTTTACATTAAAACTGAGGGTTTCATCTCATGTCAGTGTTTTTGTGCTCTTTGTGCCTTATCTTTTTATCTGTCATTTAGGGATTATTTCAACTACCTTTCCTCAGTATAGATGTACACTTTGTCATGGTCTGGGCCTGCATGAGTGCTGCCATTACCATTTAGTTCAAAAACATAAATTGATATGAATATGAGTTTTTGTTTATAGTCAGTTGATAATACAGAAAAAAAGGATTCAAACAGTAAAGAAATAGTTAGTTCCTTTTGAGTGTCAAGCCTTGCAACCTGCATTTTAATCATTATGCATTGTTTTAGGTTCCAAATGAGGATTCACAGCTGGAGGTTGGTCCGGGGCGTTATATGAGTTTCCCTTCTCTGTGTTTTGCCTTTTTAGACCATAAGAGTTTCTTTATATTTGTGTAAAAAGAAGGAAGTGATACAGGAAACTGGCATTGTGAGGGGAAGTTCTTGTCATGTGGAGTGAAAAGAAACAAGACTCCTTGCATTGAAGAGGAAATTCAGAATACAAGGTATTTTTCTTGAAAGACATACTAATGAATTGGAGGTATCAAAAGGCCATTCGCTTACAAATAAATCCTATTAACCTTAATAATAATTATAGAACACGTCATTTACAAGCACAGGAAAATACGTTTTTTCCTAACTTGAAATGTGTTTTAAAAATTAATTCATCTGAGAAACATCTTTCAAAATATATTCTTTGCAATCACTCAAATTTGGCAGAACCCTTTTTCTACAAAGCGTACTGATCTTGTCAGTACAAAAGCAAAGTGCTTACATGTGGAGATAACCTCTGCAACAATTTTGCAATAACAAAACCTAGGCCCCTATTAAATTGCCTGCAATCGCTAAAATTGCAAATTGCTATTAAATTGCTATAATTCCTCAAGCCCGCAATTGTTTTCTTACCCATAAATGGCAAATGTAGCCAAAAATCCTATGAGTACCAGATAGGACTCACAAGGGGGTTAAACACCTGTTCGTAACACTATCAAAGCAAATAAAAAATCAATACTGCAGTTTAAAATATGGGGAAATAGATGAAAGACATTAGAATTAATTGCACAACAGTCCCAAGCTCGCAAATCTGCAGAGACAAATTTTTTTTTTACATTTTATTTCGGTATTATATTGATCCAGTCAATCAATGGGTTAATACATATCATGGAACCTGCATGCACTAGACCAGTAGATTTATTGATTTTTATACATTTCAGCATTTCTGGATTGCGAGTCCCATCGCAAATCAGACTTATAAACACTAATTATTTGATGTTTATAAGCCGTGTTTTACTGACGTCATGATGACGATCTCATTTACTATTGGCTGTTGCTAAATCGGTAGTTACGGGCTTGTTTAGTTGATCATGATTATGCCCTGAAATGCTACTTGTGGTTACATGGTTTACATTTTTGGCTTTCAACCATGTAGTTGTGGGCTTGTTCAATTTAATCGCTCTGTAACTGTAGCAAATTTCAAGCCCACAGCCTGTATGAAGGCAACTGAGGGCTTGGAATTTAATAGGGGACTAGACTAGAGGGAAAGATTCATGACATTTGAATTTAACTTGAAAAACTGGGCTTTAAAAATCAGATCGAGGCATGAAAATAATGTAGGAAAATGTTTTACATTTTTTAACGTAATCAAGAATAATGGCTTGAACTACTCTTTAAGCCCACGCAGAAGAAACTGCATAGACAATGAGGATGGAGTGTCTGTCACCGTGTAGTATTTTTAGTGTTAATGATTTCTGCATCCACTTAATCATATATAGAAATGGCTAACTGGTAAGTATATTTAGCGCTGAGATAAGAAGTTGTGAGTTGAAATCCTCATTGCTTCCTTTTTTAATTGATTTTTTTTATTTAGTTCAAAAGGGTATAAACAGACATAGAATATGCAAGAGAAGCCTAAACTGCAATCACAGACACAGATTATCCTGCCACACTCATTCAGACTTTCGCTTTTTACACCAGTCAGACTACAGAGATTCTATATAATTTTAAAAGCTGTACAAATCCATAGTTGTCTCATATACACCCAATTTACAGCTTATATCTGTTCTTGGTTGAATTAAATATATAAAAAAACTGGCGTGATTTGAACTCACAACCTTTTTATGCTTCAGTCTATTCCAAATAATTTTTGGCCGGTCTTATATAAGGAATTCTAGCCATCTGTTTGATATATTACAGCCAAACAAGATCATCTGTTTGAATTGCATAACGCGGTTACAAGGTTTAACGAATCAGAATGCAGGGGTTTAAATCCATGTGTTTTGATTGGTTCAAAATGTAGCCAGTCATAGCTCTCTATACTCTGCTATCTTCATTGGTTCCTATATCAACCAATCAGCTTAGGGAAAATAGAGCACTCTGATTGGTTGAAAGTGTAACAGGCCAGAATTCACAAATTTAAATCCCTGCATTCAGAAATAGGGCAGTAATGTTCTCTGATTGGTTAACAAGTGACCAATCAGAGTTCTGCAATTTAAATAGACAAATCTGATTGATGAGAATGACGAGATGTAGAATTAGACAATATTTCTTATGGGAACCATGTATTTACACTTTAGGTAGAAATATACATGGAGTAGGGAACATATACTTAGGCCCTCATTCAATTGCAATTCGGCCAATTGAATAAGGCTCCAAATAAGCACATAACACATATTTTTTAAAGAAGTTTTTAGTTAGTAAGCATCTATCCAAAAGCAAGGTTTTCACTAACTAAAAACTTCTTTAAAAAAAATATGCTATGTGCTTATTTAGAGCCCTATTCAATTGGCCAAATCGCAATTGAATGAGGGCCTTAGTGATCATGTTAAAAATATGTTATGTTCATGTGTAACACAGCTGATAATATTGTTAGTTTGGTACATACTTGCCAAACGTATCTTTTAAAAAAAAAATATAGTACTCTTTTAAAGCACATTGTACTATGTATGTTAAATTGGATGTCTCTCTGTTGGAGACTTGGGCCTTTAGGGATCTTTAGCAGCAGGGAAATGGGTATAAATGAAAACCAAGTAAGAGCGCTGGTACCAGAACGACTAGGAAACGTGACTGGAATAAAAATCTGGGCATGTGTTCAGTAGTTTTGCAGTGATTCATTATCTGAAACTGTGATCTATTACACAGAGTTACACATAAAACCATGTAACCGATTGAATCAGTTTGTGCCGTTCTTATTTAGGGACTATGATGTGCATATTTGTGTTTATTTTTAAATTGCTTAAATTTTTACACAGAAAGGCTGCTTGGACAGTAAAACAACCCAGTAGTTAAATGAAAATAAGCACTACAGTTATTACATATAGTTACAGGATAACAGCAAACCGATGAGCACTTTTAATACCGTGCAATTATTTCAATAGAAAACAAGCTCTTCTGTACTGCTTTGACTGTTTGTTTTTGTCTGTCTTTGCTAATTACCTCTGTTTTACATTGGTTTATATATATATATATATATATATATATATATATATATATATATATATATACACACACCAATTTTTTTTTTCTTATAGCAATGTCCTTGTTATTTTGCCTTATTTTCTGTAATTTTGCAAAATCTTATAGCGCCTGTGTACTGAATCCAGAAAGATACAGCAGAGACGGTTGTTTTTTTTCCTTGTTCTGGTGACAATATCAGTCTTCACAGCCCAAGATGCACCAGTGAGAAATTTTTGCCAGCTCTGATTCAGAATCTTGGGTTTGTAAGATGCAACACATTGCTGAGCAGCCTGTACTCAGTGCGAAGCCTGAATCAGCCAGAACAAGCATGATCTGACAAGGATATGATTGGGGTGTTGCAGGCTTCATATGATGACAACAAATTCCCCATGTTCCTATGTTGGGGAGCGTGTCTTCTTGCTCTTGTTAACTCAGCTATGACATTGCTCAGGTTAGTAGGGCTATGCATTTTCTTTCTATGAGGCCTATCATCTCTCTCTGCCATTTCATTGTTTGCAGTACTGTATAAGGAGACCATGATTTTAAGCCATGTATGGCATTTTTATTAATTGCTAATTTGCAAATTCTTATTAATTGCTTTATTTTGTAATTTTCTTCACTTTTTCTGTGTCTTTGCTACATAACGGCAATTTATCTAATGCACTTGAGTATCTGGCATAGGAAACAGGTCAAACTAGCCAAGTGAGCTAAATCTTAATCTTGCCACTAATCACGGTCTTGCAGACCAATACCTGTTCTTCTGGCTGCTAAGAGGAAGCAATCTGCCTCCTTCAGTCACCCCTGTCCCCATTCCTCTAACACGTACTGTGTACCCTTCCTGTATACATAACACACTTGTTGCAATTTCTACACTGTAGTCTAATCTGTTTGTTAAATCACTCAGCACTAAATGGAGATGTATTTTAGATGGTAATAATTCTTCCTTGGAAGGAGAATATGTTTTAAACCTGTTTGTTCTGTTGTGTTTGCTAGACCAGGCCATACATCTTTTCTTTTGGGACTGCTTGACTTATATTTTCAGTTTCCCAGTCTTACTCGATCTGTGTCCATTAGGATTGCTCTAAGAAATGAGCATGCTCAGCCTTGACATCTCTCCAGACTGTCTCTTAGTACACCTGCCTGGGAGTGCTCTTATGGATTTTTCTTCAATAATTGATTGCTTGTAGAAACGGAAAGGAAGCTCAAGAGCTGGATGTTTTCCCTCTGTTGACAAACTGAAGGGAGAGGTTGGATATAGTATAACCTGACAGAAGTTTGGATGGTAGGTTTCTGTTGTATCCCTAGCCAATGTCAGGGTGATGGAAGGTCAAGGAGCAAGAAGGATGGTTTACAGGGCATGTAGCCATGACCAGGATACTAACAACACACCATATTGGTTTAGCATCTACAGTTCACAAAAAAGAATAATGAGAACAACAGAGTACGAGACAAACTCCTTTTGGAAACATCTACATAGACGAGCCTCAGAGTTGGGTAAGTTTGTCCATGTTAAGTGGTTAACACTATTCATGGCGTAGTGATAATTGTCATTGAAGTGAGTGACAATGCATCATATGCTAAAAAGCAGATGTTTTTAAAGACGTATGTTCCTGGGCTTGTGCCCATTGGGCCCCATTAATAGGTTTTACCTTTAATTTTGAAGTTAATATGGCCAATGGTTTTTGCTTCTATGTATCTCTAAGAGGCTGCAAATACTTACACGAGGAAGAAGGTTATTGTGCTTGTCAAACTGTATTGCTGTATAGACTGAAAGGTCTCCAGAGAGAATGTAGCATGTGCTTTGGAAACTACACGAACACATTTGTTTTTAACTTTAAATAGAGAATTAAGACTCTGGAATATAAGAAGTGCTGCAACATGCTTCATATAGAATGAGCTGGTTATCTGCCTCATAGGAAATATGCATTGCAGAATCTACCCACTTGTCTCATAAATAACATGCACAATCTTAACATATTTTCTGATTTCAGACTGATTTAGTAAAATACTTGAATTTCTACATAACAGCAAGTGTCTAATAGCATACTGGGGCTATAGAGTTAATTCTCTTTTGGGTTGCAGTGAGATCTGTGAAATGATTGATTGATCTAAAAGCTATTGTATAAACAACATTGTATGGTTTTATACAGCCTGAAAATATTATGGCTGAAACAGTGTTATATCAGTCCCAGCATATCTTGCCAGGAATATAGCACCAACACACAAAGAACGAGCACTGAAAAGCTGCAGAGGAGTGGAGCAGCCTTATATCAGAGGTGGTAATGAAATATAGAGTAGAGGAGTTCAAGCTACCTGATCAGATATTAAGTCAAGCAGTTCTTGTAAACTGGATGGCCATATTGGTTAGTTTCTACCCTCAGATCTGATCAAGAAGTCATGTTTGTAATTATAATGTAACCGTACAGGAGCCACATTATGGCAGAGTTTACATACTTGGTAGAGGTGGTAGAGAGTAGGAATAAGGAGACTCGCACATTAGGTACACTGTCATTCTTCTCTGCTACTAAAATAAAGTAAATGGGTCAAAGAAGTAGTAATCAGAAAGAAAAATGATCTGAATGGATGCAATAAGTGTTTTATTTTTGTGGTAACATGGTCATTGAAGCACATAGGCAGATTCGTGGTCAGTAAATATCAGGAAAAGTCTGACTTGTTATCAGTCACTTTTTTACACTTATCTGCAGCCGATGGATTAAAATAAATTCATTAAAATGAAAGAATCTTGTGCTGTGTAATACAGGAACTCTGAACTGTGTCTCAGCACTCATCAGTACAGCTGACTCTATGGGAACCACCAATAATTTCCAAACCACATGATGAATCATATTGACCACTCTAGTGCATTATTTATGGAAAACACTCCATAAGAGTAGTATCATCTAAGCAAACAGTACAAGCACATATTACTGGGTTAAATAAAGACCATTAGCACACAATTGTTCAGGCACATTTAAAGGGATGTCATGTAGGATAAAATAAGATTATATGAAGAGAAGATGTATGGTCAACCTGTGAAGGAGTTCAGTTGAGCAAATTTAACATAGTGTAGTCACTTAGTGGACTTATAAGAGCTGTTTGACGATTGCATGTGACCCCTGGGTCAAATGTTCGTAAGCACTTATACACACTAAAAAACAAAATGAATAAAAAAATAAAATAAAAAAAAATTGGTGAAGCATTTGCATTCACAAATTAGCATGTTTATGCTTGTTTTATGCAATGTGATTATACTATTGTCAATAGCTTTTAAGTAAGGAGAAGGCCAAATATTGTTAGATACATGAGACAAAAATAAATATTTTTCACAGTAAACAAGTCAATAAATATGGTACTTCAAGGGCCAATAAAGCTTTCTAAGGAAGCCTTTGATATATTGTTTGCAGTGTCTGCTTTTGTAACCTCATTCACTCCAAAATAGAATGTGAAAAGAAAAAATTAAATATGGCAAAATGTATTTTGTAGACCGTGTTAGCTCTAGTCAGTATTATTTTTCTCTAATGCAGCATTAATTTCTCACATTTCTAGAACAAAGGGGCATATTAACCAATGTTCTCAGAGGCTTCAGTGGTTGCACAAGTGAGTAATAAACAGATATTGCTGCCATTTGCAGCCTTAAATAATCTAAGAGGATCTGCCTAACCATAAAATATCAGCATGTATTTTCACAAACTATTTATATAATATTTTTATTCTGAAATGTGTTACTTCCAGGGAAATATTTTCTTCAGGCACAGCCTTTCTTATTAGCTTCACTCCTGTGCAGTTGGTGCAAGAGCAAAAAGACTATGGCTTCAAATGCCCGCTTTCTAGAGAAAGATAAATATTAAGAACTTTTCAATTTATGGCGATAACAAAGAAGGTGATTTTACACTGAATATTTTCCCACCCAACATATTTGAATTTTCAATATGTACCAAAGCCTGCAGCTGCCTATTTACTGTACAGCTCTACTGGCAACATGGCTAAATGCACTGCACTGCCTACTACAATTTAGAAAATATAGTTGGTGCTTCAGCTAAAAATATAAAAGAAAACAAGTAACCTGCAATATTTAAAAAATATATAATTTTTTTAAGTGCTTGTGAAGTTTGCTTGGTCCGTGATCTTTGAAATTTATACAAGATTACCTGAATATAATGAGGGCAGTGAAGGTTTAAGAAAATTGACTACACTGAGATACAGTGATGCTTAATTAAATAATTAAATCATGCAATGCATGGGAAGACTCATTTTGCTAGAGATTAATTCAGAAAAATAGCTATCAATACCCTCTCACTACCACATTGTGCTTTAGTACATCAGGCCGGTATTTGCTTCCCCCCCTCCCATCACGTCTGGTAAGCTACCATATAGTTTCTGATGTTTTATCTAAATATGTATATTAAATCCTATGCAGTGAAAAAAATTGCAAAGTTTTCATGGTTCTTTTTGGACTGTTACCACAGTAACCACTTCTCAGTCTTTCCATTTGGAAAACAAAATAGCTATTCATCAGTTGGCAAGCAAGTGTGTCATGTTCAGGAGGGCCCACTAGACTTTTGGGGACTGTTGGACTATTGAGGGGCCGTGGATTAACGTGGACTGGTGCTGCCCCGTTGGCATGGGGTGGGTAATGGTGCCTGTGAAATACATAGAGTGCCTTGCAAAAGTACTCACCCCCCTTGACTTTTTACCTATTTTGTTAAATTACAGCCTTAAATTGTTTTGTTAATCTGAATTTTATGTGATGGATCAGAACACAATAGTCTAAGTTGGTTAAGTGAAATGAGAAAAATATATACATAAAACTATTTTTTAGAAATAGAAAACAGAAAATTGGCATGTGCGTATGTATTCACCCCCTTTGTTATGAAGCCAGTAAAAAGCTCTGGTGCAACCAATTACCTTCAGAAGTCACATAATTAGTGAAATGATGTCCACCTGTGTGTAATCTAAGTGTCACATGATCTGTCATTACATATACACACATTTTTTAAAGGCCCCAGAGGCTGCAACGCCTAAGCAAGAGGCACCAGTAACCAAACACTGCCATGAAGACCAAGGTACTCTCCAAACAAGTAAGGGACAATGTTGTTGAGAAGTACAAGTCAGGATTAGGGTATAAAAAAAATATCCAAATCTTTAATGATCCCCTATCGTAACCAAATGGAAAGAACATGACACAACAGCAAACCTGCCAAGAGACGGCCGGCCCACCAAAACTCACGGACCGGGCAAGGAGGGCATTAATCAAAAAGGCAGCACAGAGACCTAAGGTAACCCTGGAGGAGCTGTAGAGTTCCACAGCAGAGACTGGAGTATCTGTACATAGGACGACAATAAGCCGTACGCTCCATGGAGTTGGGCTTTATGGCAGAGTGGCCAGAAGAAAGCCATTACATTCAGCAAAAAACAAAATGGCACGTGGGAGACTCCCAAAATGTATGGAGAAAGGTGCTCTGATGCGACTAAAATTTAACTTTTCGCCCATCAAAGAAAATGCTATGTCTGGCTCAAACCCAACCCATCACATCACCCAAAGAACACCATCAGCCGGGACTGGGAAACTGGTCAGAATTGAGGGGCAGATGCATGGTGCTAAATACAGGGATATTCTTGAGCAAAACCTGTACCACTCTGTGCATGATTTGTGGGTATGACGGAGGTTCACCTTCCAGCAGGACATTAACCCAAACACACTGCTAAAGCAACACTTGAGTGGTTTAAGGGGAACAATGTAAATGTGCTGTAAGTTGCAAAGTTTTGTAAGATTCTCTCTAAAAAAGAAAGTAGCATCTCTCAGATGTTTGTATGATTTGGCACTGGACATACAGTACTTCATTTTGGTAGTTTATTCTTCAGAGTGCCAATCACATTAAATTAACATGTTTGGCTAGCTGTGCAATCACATTAAATTAACATGTTTGGCTAGCTGTGTTCCCAGGGCCAGATACATTAATTTAACATGCAGGCATTCTAATTATTATTATCTATATCTGTAAGGCGCATACAATGCCAAGAGGGTAAATACTTTTGCAAGGCACTGTTTGACTTATGTATGTAATGTGAAATATGAAAATCCCCATTAGTAACAAAATGACAGAGCATAAAGCATATTGCTGAATCCTCAGGGAATAGGGTTAGAGTTATGGGGTGACCTGAAGTTTGCCAGCAGAGGATGTAGGTCAGGCCTAAGGGGGACATATTGTCAGTTGTCTTAGCCATCAAAGGGGCAGAGCCAAGTATCACCTGCAGAGTTAGAGAGAGAAGCCAAGGTAATTTCCTCAACATCTTGTAGATTCTCCCCACTAGCAGGAAGTTAATAGGACCCCTATCAAGTTCAAAAGGCAGGAAGGAAAACATCTGATTAACCCTCACGCTAGTAGTAAATAATCCTGACATGACAGTAATTTGACGTGGTGAAAAGATTAATAGACCTCTTGTGATTGGCCCCTGTATGCTATAAATACACGGCATTGTGGTTCAATAAAGGTTGTTGTTGTCGGTTTAAATAGGTATAATCAATGTGTGTGCTTTATTCTGAGAGAATAATAATTTAAAAACATTGGAATTTTTACAACTGTCTGTGCCTGAAACTCTGCTCTAACTACTGGGGGTTGTATTGCTTTCCTTTGTTTCCTGGGATCCAGGGCATGCATCCATATACCTGGGTGGAAAATGAAGCGGGGCTGCTGAGATTAGATAAAACCCTGACAAGCTAGGGGGTTCCTGTAGGGTAAAGCAAGAGAATTTGGGGCGTACTTGATCCCCTCATCTCAGGGTCATGACAAAGTGCATAAACAAGAAATAAGGGAGGGGAAATAAACATCACTCAGCAAGATCAATTTGTGCTACCCCTTTAGATTTAATCTATGCTACCAACTTAAGTAGTAATGAGGCGAGAAACCAGGTTGGGAGAACAACAGGCCACAGCATTCATTACATAATTAAGAATTGAAAATAATAATAACAGTATAACAAAGGAGGAGGAGCCCGGCCAGTGGCAGTGACCTCCATGGGCATGCTCCCAGGGCGTACGTATATTCCCTGCGACACTTCCATGAGATGGGTAGACAAGAGCGCTGTCACCTCCTGGCCTGGGTGACTCACCCACCCACCATGGAGCAGATACGGGATGCCTGATACAGCTGCGACCCCCTCCCCCTCCATCATAGCCATTGCTCACTGAACTCCTTCCCTGAACTTCAGCATCATAATTTCCAGTCCAATCTCAGTCAGGTGGACCCCAGGAACAATGAATCTGCATCTTTATCCTCCAATTTGTGATGGCAAAGCACCACAAACCCCAATTTGCAGATAAAGCTAGGCATCAGTTTGTTAACTTTCTGTTGTGCCCTGCCTACACTAGCAGGGTTTCTGGCGCTTCTCCATGACATCATCTTGATCATCACATATATTACAAATACTTCCCCAAACTTCCTTCTTCAGTCTAAAATATAATTCTGCATGTCCCTAACCAGTCTTTTTATGGGAAACAATTCCAGATTGTTACCCCTGCATGATTAAAATGCTTGTGCTTCCATAACAGTGAGTAATGTCCTCTTTTAAGCCATTTACATGTGACCAACATAAACCTTGGACACCAAACCACTGCATCCGTAGTTCATGTCTTGGTATGCCCAGCTGCTGGTCATACCTTGCAACTACGGTGAGCCCAATAGACGCAAGAGAGGCCAATGAATCAAAGCTGCTTCTTCCTGGCCTGTAAATGAACATAGAGTGTCATTAGTATGCTGCAGCTGCCGGTCTAACATAGCTCTTGATACTTCCTCAGGCAACCCCAGCCACGCTGCCTTGGTGTGTACCGAAGTTAGCCTGGTTCTTGGCATGCCACATCTGGCCACAGGGTGCTTGCCTCCTCAACTGGAGCAGGCATGCCAAAACCTGCAGTTAGGTGATTATTTGCATATGCCTTTATTGAATGCATAGCAAATTCTTCTACCTGTTCCTGTTGGAGCGGCATGAGTCTTGCTTCCACCTGCCCCACCACAAAAGGGCAGCATGGCATGCAGAGGGGTCATGACGTTCAGCCATTAAGCCACCACCTTCTCACTCCATGACATAGCCGGATGAGTAGCCATGCACTGACTGAAATCCTCATCGCACTTCCACCAGGCCATGCTACCATAAATGCGGTACACGCTTCTAATTTCTTACAAATACACAAAGAGGGCTGAGCACTGTTCTGGAATTTTTTTTGCCTATAACGCAAGCCATAAAAAAGAAGGCTTGGAGCCAGTTATCGAAAAATGCGCAGGATGCGCAGCAAAACTTTGCACCTATCGTCACCATCCAGGTGATACCCTTTCTCTTGTTAATCTGCCAAAGTGAAACTGGGAGTAACCAAATTACCATATGTACTCGAGTATAAGCCGACTCGAGTATAAGCCGAGGCACCTATTTTACCACAAAATACTGGGAAAACGTAGTGACTCGATTATAAGCAGAGTGTGGGAAATGTGCTGCCCTCTGTGCCCCTTTCTTTTGTTCCCACTCTCTCTCCCCTGTGTCTCTTCCCCCTCTCCCTCCCCTGTGTCTCTTTCCCTCCCCCTCCCTTATCACCCTCCTCAACCCCCTCCCTTATCCTACTTCCTCAACCTCAGCCTCCCTCCTCAACCCCATCCTCAACCCCCCTCCTAATCCTCAAACCCCCCATCCTCATCCTCAAACCCCCCATCCTCATCCTCAAACCCCCCATCCTCACCCTCCCTCCTCACCCTCAACCCCCCCCCCCCCTCCTCACCCTCAACCCCCCCTCCTCTGCACTCCTTCCGGCTTCGTCTTGACCTGGCCAATGCTAATGACGTGAAGAGCATGTGACGTCATGTCATTAGCATATGCCGGGTCCCGACGCAGACAGAAGGAGCGCGGAGGAGCAGCTGCAGATGTACGGTAAGTGAGGGGAAAGGGAGAGGGGGAAGTAATTAGAGGGTTAAAGTGAGGAGGGGGGTTTAGGATGAGGAAAGGGGTTGAGGATGAGGATGGAGGGGCTGAGGATGAGGATGGAGGGGTTGAGGATGAGGATGGAGGGGGAGGGAAAGAGCCACGGGGGGGGGGGGAGAGAGAGAGACACGGGGGTGGTGACTTGAGTATAAGTCGAGGGGGGCCCTTTTTATCCTTAAAAAAAGAAGGGCTGAAAAACTTGGCTTATACTCAAGTATATACGGTATGTTGAGGAATTCTCTCTGCCAAATGCACTCTTTCATGCCCATTGAAAAATGGTCCAAAAGATTGTCTAGGGGGCACATCACCATCAGCCTGAGTGTCCGACACTCTCACTGACTCTGGGGAGCATTTAGGTAACTCTGGTTGGGTCAGACCACTACAGCTGGGAGATAGTCCGCCCACTGATGTGCTAGTGTCCTCTCTCCTAGTTATAACGGTACTCTGGGACCAAGCCCTGCCTGCTAGGCTTGCCACCCATTCACCAAATCCACTATCATTTATGGGTATTTTGTGCCTATTCAATAAACCCTTTAACTCTGGAAAGAATTGTAAGCTACCCAAAACCTTCCCTTTCTCACCTGGGTTACTGATGGTACTGTCTACATTCTGTCCTCCTCCCCTGTGCTGCGGATGCGCACCCTTGCGCCTCATCTAGCCTCTCTGTCTGATCCAGAGCACTCACAGTTGCAATGATAAGACGGCTGCAAGACCTTGATCTATACCTCACACAGAAAAGGCAAGAAGAATCATCACTCAGGTATCTTTGTCTGTGTGCTGGCGTCTCGTACATTGGACCTTCAGAGGAAGAATCACTTTCTGCTCCCCCGCCATGGGGGGCAGCAGGTCCAGGAAATCCAAACCCCAAGGTCCAGGTCACTATCAGTAGATCCCTTATCCACCATTTATTGCACCTCCTGCCCTACTACGATATCCATGCGTGTCAGCTGGCCTTATCACCATCAACATGTGGTAGGGTCGTGGGGACCTTAACTGTCACTGACTACAGTTTCCTAACAAACTTAGTGAATGAAAGAGGACTATACCTTGAGGTGGCCTTCCTCTCCCTGGCTGGTCAGACCGTCCTCACCAGCGTTGATGCTCCTGCCTGGTCCGTGACCTCCACCTGACCATCGTATTGCCTCATTTCATTCTCAATCCGTGTCCTCATGCCTCTGACCGATAACATCTCGGCAGCCAGCTCAACGCCACTTTTCCCTTGTCCCTTCAACAGTGCAACATTGCCATTCTTCGTAGGTTGGCTTGTCCTAACAAAATCCTCCTTACTTACTGTTGGAGCTGTGGGCAAGCTCCCAAGTTTGCTGTTACTCTGTAGGTTAGAATGAGGGGGTGTATACGCGATTATAACTTGGCTCAAAGGTGTCTCGGAAGATGTGGGCTGCAAGGAGGGGTCCACACCTGCATCACCTGTCTGCTCTACCCTCGTCTGCCTAGTAAGTGTTGGCTGCTGTGGCTCTAAGCCAACACCTGCTTCCATCACGTGTCTTCTCACCTTCCCCTTGCAGGCTGCAAGTGCTAGGCCTGCCAGGAGAGCAAGACTCACATGAGCCCCCAGGCTATTAGCCACATCACGCTGAGTCTGGGTGGCCACCGGGACTTTAAATCCAGCTGTGTGTTGGGGTTTCACAGGCGGTCATCTAACCATGTCACTCCATGACATATGGCCCTGGAGCGGACCACCTCCATAAGGCGCTCTAAGTCTGCTGCCTCTGCTGTGTCCATGTTACGGACATAGCTTAATAATAAAACTAACTGGTACAGAAACTAAAAAGGAGCACCTAACAGAGACAGAGAATAGCTGAAGTAATCACCAAAGTGAAGGGAGGAGGAGGGGGGACGCTGAATTACAGGGTTAATGATAGGAAAGCAGCAATGAAAGCTAAGAGCTGCCAATGAATACAGCTGTAGTTGCAGCCAACCTGGAAGAAAGCAGCAATGCCTAAATACACTTGAGCTAAAATGGCGGTGGATTGCAGGGGAGAAAGTGAAGAAGAGAGACAAAAACAGCAAAACAACAGGAAAAAAAAAAAAGATATGCAGGCAAACGCCACAAAAACACTCACATGCCACAAAACAAACAGGACAAACAAGACACACAAAAACGAGCAGCCTAGAGCGCGTCTTGTGATCTGCACAGAGGCTGGCCGCAGAGTGAGGAAATGGCGCCCTAGTGCGCCAAGCTGCACGTTTGTCTCGCCCACGAAAGCCTGCCACTACCGCGGCCAATCAAATTCCTCCAGGCTCCGCGGGGTCAAGGGTCGCTCAGTCAAGCCCCTGGGAGCCTTGGACCGCCTCCCATACCTGACAGTCTCTCTGGGTTTCATGAAAGGCCATTTTAATGTGGAAAAAGCCAGAATGTAATCAAAATCAGTCTGGGAAGCTCATTTGTAAAACCCCATCATCCATACTAGTGTATAGGAACATCTTTTGCTACATTCACTGGATTCTCCTGCATTTCCAGCAAGTTATTTTTTTCATCACATATAATAGTTGTCAAACAACGAGACGTTGTCACGCTTTTCGTGGTGCTCATTGCCTGCGAGCCTCGCGAAGCGGGCAGTGAAGGCAATGAAACATGCAGGACTTAGCCAGAGCCTTGCGAATTGAGGCGAGCCGATAAAGCACGCGGGACTTAGCCAAACACTTACGAAATGCGGGATCGCCTTAGGCTGCAAGCAATTGACGAACAAGGGACTTAGAAAAAAAATAAAAAAGTTACAAGATGCATTGCCATGGCTTCACATTTTATTGCCCAGTCATTTTTGACGGGCAAGTCGCTAGTATTGATATAATGCAGAAATGTTTAGATTACGTTTGATAAAATACATTTTACATCAATAATTCGGCCAGCCTTAACAAGTTTTTTTATGCTGAAAGGCTCCCATTAGACATTTGTTTTACATACAGTACATGTCTAGGTGACAATTTTAACCTTCTCCGTTTAATAGTCATTTTGAAATGTATACTTGTGTTACTCTGTAGACACTGCATCACCTGTGCCTTGAAACTGTGCAGAGAGAATACACAACAGAAGAAAAACAAGTGTACCATGCATGGCAGGTAAACGTTAAGGTGGCAGAGGAAGTTATCTAAATTATGGACATTTTAGAGGACTGAAAACTCCCTTTAACATAAAAGGTGACCAGACCTAATGGGAAAGTTCCATCTAAACCCATATTTCGTTTATATTAAAGATTTCTTTTAGACAAGAATAGACATAAAGATTAAGAAATGTGCCTAGTTTGCAGTTCTGTGTTTGTGACAAAAACAAAACTATAAATGGCAGCCTCCTCTGTCCACAGACTGTCAGAACACTGGGCTGGTTAGGTTAAAAGAGAGAGAGTTCATGCTTCAGATGAGTTCACACATGTGGCTGTTACATTCATGTTTCTGTGATCTTCAGCAACTCATGTCACATAGCATACACAGGTCTTTTAGCAATAAGAGCAATTTGTGTTCAGGTGAAACTTCCAGTTTAAAAGGTATATTAAAGTGAGGTGGGTTATTAATGCATCTGGTAGAGGAGAATTTATAGTGTCTGAAAAAAAAATTTGCATGAAAAAATTCCAAAGTAAAAGTTTGCTGATTTTCTTGCTTTTGCAAAGTGTTTTCTCTCAATGATGACACTCCGCGAAATTCCAAGGGATAATTAGCATATACAATTAACTTATACAATGTTACTTTTTTGCCTGGGGATTTTGCAGACATGCTCAGTTATCACCTGAAGTCTGCCCTACTGTGGGAAGTCACATGATGTCAGACACACTTTCCTTTCCTTCAGATTTCTGTCCCTTCATTCACTGATTGTTTTGTCTACATCCCAGATGATACCCCCCACAACCCCAGAAAATTGTCCCACAGCCCCAGAGAATTGCCCTGTGACCTCCCCCAATCACAGTGAATTGCCCCCCAGACCCAGAGAATTGCCCATTGACCTCCCCCAGCCCCAGAGAATTGCACAATGACCTCCCCCAGAGAATTGCCTCCCAGCCCCAGAGAATTGACAGATGACCTCCCCCAAACACAGTGATTTACCCCACAGCCCCATAGAATTGCCCTGTGATCTCCCCCAGCCCCCAAGAATTGCCCCCCAGCCCCAGAAAATTGCCCAATGACCTACCCCAGCCCCAGAGAATTGCCCCCAACTGGAGAGAATTACCCCACAGCCTCAGAGAATTGCCAGGTGACGTCCCCCCAACCACAGTGAATTGCCCCCCAGCCCCAGATAATTGCCCCCCAGCCCCAGATAATTGCCCCGTGACCTCCACCAACCCCAGAGAATTGCCCCCCAGCCCCAGAGAATTGCCCTGTGACCTTCCCCAACCCCAGTGAATTGCCCCCCAACCCCAAATAATTGCTCACTCACACTCTAACAGACACTCACTCACAGACACAAACACTATCAGACAGACACACTCTCACTCAGACACACACACTCAGAGACTCACATTCACAAACACAGACAGACATACACACTCACCTACCCTGTCATATCACATACACTGAGCCTGGAGCGCGCACAAACACTCACCCTCAACCTGTCACACACTCACTCTGGGTTGAGGTGTGCTGCGCCTAGGATGGGCAGCCTGTGAGCAGATCAGCTCCTTCCCTAGCTCCTCCATGTGCTGGAGGCTTGTTCCTGCACTGATCTGATCCCGCCCCCCTAGCAGTGCCTGAAAAGCCAATCAGCTGCACATGCTCTGTTTGCGAGGGTACACATGAGAGATTGGTGTACCCATCATGGCAGCTTACAGAAGCTACTGAGGCTTTTGTGGGTGTAAACATCACCCTCAGCACATTTTTTATTTTAATACAAAAACGCTTTGCATTTTTTCATGCAAACCTTTTTGCTTGGATGAGTTATGATTGCAGTCTACAAGATGTATTCATAACCCACATTACTTTAATATACCTTTAAGGGTCATGCATATAGGAGTAGGCCTTCTATTTACATGATTCAACTTCCATAGTGTCATACTATGCATTACAAGTACAGAATACTGGACAAATGCTTCTATAAGTCAGCCAGAAAAGCTCCAGTGCCATCTACACATGTATAATTGAATAGTACCGTACATACAGTACATTTTATTAGCTAGGTTAGTATACATGCCCTATGTGTGTATAAATGCCAAATACATTGCTTTGAGGCATTATTCAATGTACATGGTTTTCATCACTCTCACCTATGAAGGAAGTAACTGTTAGTAGGGGACATACTGTAAGGGCAATTCTAGTATAGGATATTAGGCCAAAATACTGTTTACTATACTAGCTTTCTGAATAAGATGAATACTTTGCCATATAAGAGTATAATGCATATAAGTATTTGCTATGAGGTGTCAGAGGTCAGTTTTGCAACTAACTATAAAAACTGAGCAAGGTTAGTTACAAATTAAACAATGTTAACTGAGACGTTGCTATTGTCCATTACTCTCTGTTCTTTTAGACTGATGGACTTTTAAATAAATGCAAGTTTTAATTGTGATTTTAACAACAAACAAAGCATTTTCTTATATGGTAAATATGTCTAGGCTTGGCCAAGGCTGATACTCCGGAGATGCCTCTAGGCCACATTTTCAATATTTCCAGCGTGAGTTCAGGTTCATTAGTCAGCGGTCACACCCTGAAAAGGTGGTTTGATGTATCCAGCGAGTCCCTAGAATGTACTGCGCTCATAACTTTTGTTGTGTACAAAGAAAAAATGGTAATACCACAGTGTTGGATTAAATGGGAAGAGAGAAAGTGTTTTTTTAGACAAGAGAGAGGATGAGATCTTAATAGTGAAAAATGACTGTGGATTTTTGAACTGTGAAACAATATCAATTCCAAGGAAACCTAACAACCTGGATGGCACTTATGAAGCCTCCACAGCACCAGATTACAATGCTGAAATCTGACCATTTTAATAGTTTTAGCTCATAAACTCTTGCATTTTATGGCAATCTCGAGAATTAGATGAAATATTTCTTACTAGTGTGGTAAGACTTCTCCCATTCCTATGTTATTCTGTGGCCATTTTTATATAGTTAATATCTTTACACTTGATATTAGGCTCCATAGTGTAAAAATCATGTGAATTAGTGAAAAATTTGACCACCCCAAATGATTTCTTGGCCAATTCTTCTTGTGCAAACACTGAGCCCTGTCTTGTTCAACCCCAGTCTGTGAAATTAAGGGAATATAGCACAAACTTTGTCATGCATTTAAAAGCGCATTTTTTTAAATTACAATTTTAACATATCTTGAAACTGAAGATTCTTTAAATCCCAGTTTTGCACCCTCAGATAAGCCATAGTGCTCAGAGAGGCCCTTTAAATGCCGCATTTGGCACGGATTCCCATAGCACTCCTGCATGCAGCGCTAAACGGGGTATTCCTGTACATTGAACTATGTTTGTATGTTCACAGAAATGTCTATATGATAATAATTATGTTAGTGTGCTGGATACTTTGTATATGTATATATATATATATATATATATATATATATATATATATATATATATATATATATATATATATACTTGTTGTGATGAATGGCCTTCCCTGAAAATCTAATGTATGTGCTAGGAACCAGAGCCACACTGATGAGATCCATGTTAAGAAACAGTACCATCTGTGGATAGGTCTCCTGGCTTGTGCATAATCCATGCTATGTTTGAAGCAGTGTTATACAGGGAGCATAATCCTAAAATAAGCCATGTATAAAATGTTTTGTGAGTGAGAATACATTATGGGCTCATTTGCATGTCCCACCCTAATTTCCCAAAGTGCAGTCCAATAATTATATTTCTGGGAATCTGGAGCAAAAAACTTTTTTTTTTTTATATTATTTTTAGACATTCGAATGGGAACACAAATATACTATGTTTTCTGTACTATATATACACACACCCAAGTGATGGGGTGGATTGGCATGTGTGTGTTTGGGTTGCTCAGTTGTGTCCAACTCTGGGACCTCATGGACTGTAGCACACTATGCTGATCCACTTGGTATTCATGGTAGATATACTATGGTTGCCATTTCCTTCTCCAGTGGGCCACAGCATGCCGCTCCTGGTATTCCTAGGTGGTCTACCATCCAGGTACTGCCCAGGCCCAATCCTGCATGGCTTTAGAGTGGTGTGACCTCTTGGTTCCCTAACTGGAATTGAACTCAGCTCTCAGCCATGAAAGCGCAGAATCCTAACCACTGGACCACCAGGGAACTCCTGAAGGCCATACATTGGTCAGCATAAAATCTACTTTGTGTTCAGATTAGAAGAATAGCGAACTTTGTGATTTTTATCGGTCACCATTAATTAAGGAAATGCTTCCTTTTTAACAGATTGAAACATCGCTTTTTTGAAAGCATGATAGCAATTTTGGGAGTTCCCTGTAAAGGAAGCAGAGTGTATGGTGTGGAATCTCATTCTCACAGAGCCCTAAAGTGCAGCCAGTAATACTAAGTTAGAGAGGATAGAGGAATTGATCAGAGCTGGTGCAATATGACAGAACAGTAAGGGAAGCTGAGAACTCCCTGGTACTAGCTTGATAAGGAACTAAGGCATTCCTTCCCCCTTGTGGGAGGGAGTGGCTGCCTCCTGCATAATCTCAGTACACCAGCAGTTCTAGTGCATGTCACACTCACTAACACACACAGAATACCTAAACATTGCCAAGACTTTCCTGCCATGCACAGACACCTAGAAGGAGCAGTGATCAGGGGGAGCAGCGTTACCTGGTAAGGCACCACTTTATCTTCTGTTTGTATATCTGTACTTTGGCTGACCCACAGCATGTCCTGTCACACTATTTATAGCTGGGAGGCAGAGCCAGGGAGTTACTCTAATGCTGTACACACCTTATAACTCACACTGATTTAGTACAGCCACTGATATTCAATGCGCTATTGATTATAGTCTTACAACAGCTTGTGTATTGTTAATTAACAACTTGTTTTCTTATAGTCCGTATCATGAGTGGTATTTAGGAAACGGCTACAAAATGCAAAGGATTGTGAATACTAGGAACAAGAAAAACTCATCTAAACATTAAATATTTAAAACTATGCTAATTTTACAAACTACTGTAGATATGTAGTGGTTGAGGAAATTAGTTTTTCAATATAATTTTGTTTTTCAGTAGAAGTTTTTTCGGTCCTTTCCCTCTTCATTTTACGCAAAAAAATTGCAAAACCTTGACAGCTGCAGTGCCGCCGCCAACTGCTAGATGGCGCTGCCAATTTTCCGACAGTGCTGCACAACGTATGCAAGGCACGCCGCCAGAAAAGGTCTTGAGCTATGAGAGGCGCACCTGAGGCCCTCGAGTGCCCGTGCCGAACATAGCAATGGCCTCACTGTCGATGCAGCGTCGTCGAGTTACGCAACATCGGAGGGGGGAATCATTTTTGCCTTCCTTCAAACTGGATGGCACCATCTAGTGGGTGCTTGATGGTGCTTCAGCTGTCAGTGCTGCATTTTTAAACAACGGGATAGATCCGTTAGTTCAATACAAATAATTTAGCTAATTTTAAAATATATAAAAAATGTAATGTTTTGCAAAAGTGGGAAATGTCCTGTTTTGCAAAAGTGCTTTGCTGGGAAATGGTGAACAAGTAATAGGTGGTGTGTGATAATAAATTAACTGCCTGGTGTGCTGTCCATAGGTCAGTTTTCAGAAGAAGGAGGTAGAGTGAAAATGGAAGTATGGGCAAGTCTAGACCTTTGTGCCAGAGTCTTAGTGTTCCTGTTACTATAATCTCATTGACATTTCTGGAAATCCAATACAGGTGTCAGATAGTAATGAAAATTCGTATACATACCTCTAGGTTCACCTAACATGACATGTAGAATGCTGAAGACTGTTGTTTTTTTTTCTATTGGGCCAATTGTAACTGCAGTCCTTTACAGACTTCTGTGAAGAGTCATTGAATGTGGTCACATGGAACATTTTTTCATTGTTGCACTTTGCAGACATTTTGCCTACAATTTCTCAGTATAGGCCTTGGACCTGTCCTGTTGGCTGGCCGCAAGCAGTGGTGGCCATCGGCCATTAGGTGGTGGGGCTACTTTTTCTGTGAATTTGTTAGGTGGTAGTGGTTAGGGTACTAGCAGATTATAAGCTTTACACTAACAAGAAATTCACTGACATCTCGGCTGCACCAGCTAGAGGCCAATGGCTGCCACTGGCGCAGCCAGCCAACAGGAAAGTTCTTAGGCCCCAATGCTTTGATAGCATATTTTCATTGTATCTAAGCTTCCTTGATATGCAATAAGGAAAAACAGACATGAAACATGTTTATTCACTAAGTTATCACAATGAAGGGGTGCAGTGGCCGTTTTCCACATAAGAAATAGTAATTGTAACCTTCAACATGGTGCTTCTCAGCCTCTGCAATGCTTAAATAATTGAGGGGTAAACATGAGTTCCACAGAAGATATAAGGTGTTATAGCACATAAATAAATAAATAAAAAATATATATATATATATTTAACACATAATACATTAAATGCATATTTATATTTTTAAAAGAAATATGATTGTTGTAAGGCAGCACATTTGTACGGGTGATGAGGGCCCTGCTATCATGAGGGATTATAACCTAATTTATATATAGCTAAACTATGAACTATAATCACTACTACTACTACAAATGATAGCTATAGATCATTAAGAGATAAAGTGTGAAGGGCTGTTTGTCCCCGGTAGGAAATCAAAAGATGACATGAGATGCTTAGTAAATTCCCTCCACCAACAAATAGCGTATAGTCATTAATAACACGTATGCATACAGTACTCATATATCCACTTCACTATAACCACTGACCAAAAGTAAAACAACATGAATGTTAGGATGACAGTGAGGAAATCACTTGCAGTTGTACTTTGACATTACTTGGGAATTTACTAGAGAGATTTGTTTACCAGTAGTGAATGTTTATTGACACTTGTAAAGCAGATAATAAAAATGCAGCAAAGTATGTGATAAAGTGACACTCCATTCACTTTGATACATAGTTGTATAACTAGTTGTGGTATATATATTTCCCAAAAATGTAATTTATTTAATTGCGTTTCTTTAGCCTACATTTTTGGTGCTTACAGATTTGCTTTATTTATAGTTGTCAGGTCTTGTCTCCCCACAGTTACTATGGCAACATTTTCTGAAAAACTGGTGCCAAAGGAGGGTAGGTTTTGCAGCAGTACTTGTGCATCTTGCTGATGGCATTGATGAATCTTCTTAAAGGATCACTTTAGTGGTCTTATAAAGGACTCTCTCAATAATAGGTAGGACCTGAGAAGAATATGTATATAAATACGGTAATACTGCACAGTGTACGGCTTCTATTGCTCTTTTGCCCACCATAAATTAAATGATATTATATATATATATATATATATATATACACACACACTAGGGAATTGCCCATAAAAAATGATGGCAATAAAATTGTAAGGCAGATAAGGCTGTTTGCCACACAAAGTAAGTGTTTTGGTCGTCTGAGCACCTTCGGCGCTCATTGCGAGCCTCACGCTGAGCGCCTTCGGCCTCTCGGTTGGTGTATTTTTGGTTATCAGAGCCCCTTCAGCGCTCATTGCAAGGCCTGCGCTGATCGCCTCTTGGCGCTTATTGCAAGCCTCTCCCCTGGTGCACTTTTGGTCCTCTGAGCACCCTTGGCGCTTATTCAGCCTTCAGCATTTATTGCGTTTCTGTCGTTTGGTCCTTTTTTTTTTCTCAATATGTATTTTGTATTGATAATAAATGAATTAATAAAATCATAAATTAATATAATTTACCTATTTGTATTTAATATATGCAGCAAGCAATATCCTGAAGAGCTAACAATCTGTTTTGATGTTCCTGTAGCATACAATGTACATTTGCACTCTTGCTGAGCTGAGGTGTGTCAGCAATGTGTGAAGTGTTCAGTGTAAATAGGCTGCGTGCGCGAGGGCCACCCATCTGCATTTTGTAATGGTAATGTTATTAGTTGCAAGTTAGTGTTGTAAAATGGCGGCGATTGTGTATGTTTACGTGGGTGTGGATCATTTTGCTAATATAATAGTGTATTTTATACCTCGTACGAACTTGTGTAAAAGTCTTATGTGTCTTGCGGTTTTTGGCGTGTATATTGGTCGTGTAGCCTGTGTAGGATAATGGGCTGCGGGCGCTAGCGCAAAGTGTTTGTTTCATGTGTAATTCTGCATTTTGGATTGGTAATGTTATTAGTTGCAAATTAGTGTTGCTAGATTGTCTATATGTTGTGGAGCATTTAGCGTCCCCCGTAATAGTGTATTTTGTACCCTGTACGTTCTTGTGTAGAAGTCTTATGTGTCTGGCGGATTTTGGATTTATTGGTCGTGTAGCCTCGTTTTCGTTTTTTTGGAGCAGCCATTTTTTTGTCGCTTAGGCGAATTTTGTGAGTGGAAAGTCGGCAAATTGTGGTTCAATTGTCATGCAACCTGTCTCCCAGATGTCGTGGCTGTCCCCCCGTGCTGTGAGTGATGTTTTTTTTTTTTTTGTTAATTTTGGTGGTGGTGGTGGTGTTGTTTTTGTAAGTGCGCGGTTCGGCCATTAAGTTAGTATTTTTTGGACCTCGTATTTGTATTTTTTTTCTCTAAATGCTGCTGGTCCTATTTTTTGTGTGTAAGTCTTGCTTTAATTTTTGCAAGTGTTACAGGCCGTAATTTTTTACTGCAATTTTTTTTCAAACTGCTGCGGGTCTCGCATTCTGAATTGTGTAATTGAGTTTTGTGTTGATGTGTAGTTCCGCGGGTCGTAGGGATGAGTGCCTACGGCTCTCATCTCCTCCAGCACAGTGAGCAGCTTCGGCGCTCACTGTCTAAGTTGTGCGAGGTCGTAGGGATGGGCTCCTACGGCGCTCCTCTTCACCAGCGCATGGATCGCCTTTGGCTCTCCTTGCCAGCAACTGCGGCCCTTGCAAAGCAACAACCTGTATTGCTGACAACTATATATGTGATATATACATTCAACAATTAATTGCTATTTTTTAATCTTGCCCCTAGACTATATAAGTTCCGGATCTTTCCATCGCTTGAATGAAGTATTGTGTCTGAAGTAGAGCCACCCAGGGGGAGGGCTGTCTAAACTGGAATACTCCAACTGCAGTATGACAGTGGGTTGTAACTAGAAAGTGTTTGTACCTGGCTATTAGATCAGGTTTCACTACTATCTGCTACTAATGTGTCTTTTAGAGAGTGGTTTTCAATTTGGCACTTATCCCCATGGCCCAATCCACACCAGCCACAATACTTCATTGATAAGGTGGAGCGATTCAGAGCTTATATAGTCAGGGGATCATTGTAAAATAATAAGAAATTGCTTAAAAATATAGTAAAATGTTTAATTTTTTTTTTTTATATCAAGCCTTGCCTAACTATTATTTAGAGATCCCACTATAGCAGTTCTTTAATTGCTCGTCTTTGAGGAAGCTACATGGATCCTACTGAGAATCTGATGTGGTGTTCATAGGTCAGAATGAGAAAATGGCAGGAAAGCAAATCACTGGTATTGTTTCCATCCAGTTACATCCAAATGAAACCCCTTGAAGACAGAATGCAACAAGTAAAAACACATTAGCTTCACAATAAAGCAAGTTGTGTTTTAGGTGTCAGATTCAAACTGATATTTATCACATTACTTAATTGTAAGTTGTATGAGTTAAGGCTGCAAAATGTATCACTTTTTAGTGACTGCAAGTGTAAACAACAACAGAAGGCTATTAGTTTATTAAAGACACTTGGCTATTTTAAGAATAACAGAATGTTATAATAGCGGTTAAAGTACTTTACTCTCTTCTGGAATTATTTGTCTTTAACCCTTTCACACTAATACACATTTTTGGCTTCTTTGCTCTGCTAGCCTCACCAGATTCACTAATATATTTAATTATAACAATGACAGGTGAGGGAACAAGGCTTAGACATCATCCTGTAAATGCCGGCATTTTTACAAATATTGAAAATCCTATTAATTTACGAAAATTAGACCTGCACATGGTTTTCACTAGTATAATGTTAGTAATGTTAAAACATGCCTAATAAAATGCTCCAAACACATGCAACAGTAGGAGAGAAGCAAGAGGTAAAAAGACCCAGACTGTTTTGGTCATTCCAATCTTAGTAGATTTGGACCAATGTGTATAAACTTGTTACTCTCTTTCTATCACAGTGTTATTTCTACATCTTTTCTTCTCATCTCTCTTTCTTATTTTCACCCAGTTACTGTCTAACAGACAGACTCACTAAGGATCCCAGGTGATGAGAAGGGTCTCCATTGTTTTTTATCCCGTTATTACAATATTTTCCTGATTACTTTTTCTGACCTTTGACTAGGTTGATGTCTGAGGTATGTTGTATGTAAACAGTAGCTAAGATCCCCCTTCTAGGAACTCCCGGAAAACCTGCTCTACAACTTCACCATCATAATAATATAATATTATAACTAACAGCAGACCTGTATATTTGTTACTTAATTATAATATATACTATAAAAAAATACATATCATTTGATTTTATTTGTTTTCTACCTTTTTGGTTTGTTTAATATTGGAAGTTGAGAAGTAAAATATAATTGTGTTGTGTTTTCAGTTATAATACAAATATCAAGACCCATTGTAGATATAAGTAATATGCATTTGCAGGTGATTTGCACAGCATTTTAAGTGTGAATATGTAAGCCTAGTTTAATTCATGGAAAATAATATTTACTGCACCTGCACTATAACAATTGTTATAACCGTGCGGTTCTCTAGACTTGCTCATTTAGAAGCACTGCAGAGATAAATTAAGAGAGGATGGAGAGTTGGCGAAAACTTGTATTTACCTCATTATAACAAGGCCGTGTTTGTGAAGACAGTGAAGAAGCTATTTATTATTATTATTATTATTATTATTGTTTATTTGTAAAGTGCCAACCTATTCTGTAGCCCTTTACATGGGTTGTGTTCAAGGCAAAACAATATCAACACATTGCAAAAAATCTCTGAGCTTAGAATCCAGTGTCCATAGTGCCTTCCCCAAGCACCATACAAGATTGAAAACGTCCAGACTTACAATCTAAAGCTATCATTGTTGTCTACAGTCCTTTACAAATGAAAGAATCTAGCTTTGTACCTGGTCTCTCACCTTTATATCTTCTTCTTACCTTTATTTATATGCCGCTGGTCTCTTTTTCTCTGTAAAACGGTCACCCAACTACATATTCACTATTAAAGATTCATACAGTTGCAAGCAAAAGTATGTGAACTTTGGAATGATATGCACAAATTGGTCATAAAATGTGATCTGATCTTCATCTAAGTCACAACAATAGACAATCACACTCTGCTTAAACTAAAAACACACAAATAATTAAATGTTACCATGTTGTTATTGAACACACCATGTAAACATTCACAGTGCAGGTGGAAACAGTATGTGAACCCCTAGACTAATGACATCTCCAAAAGCTAATTGGAGTGAGGTGTCAGCCAACTGGAGTCCAATCAATGAGATGAGATTGGAGGTGTTGGTTACAGCTGCCCTGTCCTATAAAAAACACACACCAGTTCTGGGTTTGCTTTTCACAAGAAGCATTGCCTGATGTAAATGATGCCTCACACAAAAGAGTTCTCAGAAGACCTACGATTAAGAATTGTTGACTTACATAAAGCTAGAAAGGGTTATAAAAGTATCTCCAAAAGCCTTGCTGTTCATCAGTCCATGGTAAGACAAATTGTCTACAAATGGAGAAATTTCAGCACTGCTGCTACTTTTCCTAGGAGTGGCCGCCCTGTAAAGATGACTGCAAGAGCACAGCGCAGACTGCTCAATGAGGTGAAGAAGAATCCTAGAGTGTCAGCTAAAGACTTACAAAAGTCTCTGGCATATGCTAACATCCCTGTTAGCGAATCTACGATATGTAAAACACTAAACAAGAATGGATTTCATGGGAGGATACCACAGAGGAAGCCACTGCTATGCAAGCAAAACATTGCTGCACGTTTACAGTTTGCACAAGAGCACCTGGATGTTCCACAGCAGTACTGGCAAAATATTCTGTGGACAGATGAAACTAAAGTTGAGTTGTTTGGAAGAAACACACAATGCTATGTGTGGAGAAAAAGAGGCACAGCACACCAACATCAAAACCTCATCCCAACTGTGAAGTACGGTGGTGGGGGCATCATGGTTTAGGGCTGCTTTGCTGCGTCAGGGCCTGGATGGATTGCTATCATCGAAGGTAAAATGAATTCCAAAGTTTATGAAGACATTTTGCAGGAGAACTTAAGGCCATCTGTCCACCAGCTGAAGCTCAACAGAAGATGGGTGTTACAACAGGACAACGACCCAAAGCATAGAAGTAAATCAACAACAGAATGGGTTAAACAGAAGAAAATACGCCTTCTGAAGTGGCCCAGTCAGAGTCCTGACCTCAACCCGATTGAGATGTTGTGGCATGACCTCAAGAAAGAGATTCACACCAGACATCCCAAGAATATTGCTGAACTGAAACAGTTCTGTAAAGAGAAATGGTCAAGAATTACTCCTGACCGTTGTGCACATCTGATCTGCAACTACAGGAAATGTTTGGTTGTAGTTATTGCTGCCAAAGGAGGTTCAACCAGTTATTAAATCCAAGGGTTCACATACTTTTTCCACCTGCACTGTGAATGTTTACATGGTGTGTTGAATAAAAACATGGCAACATTTAATACTTTGTGTGTTATTTGTTTAAGCAGACTGTGATTGTCTATTGTTGTGACTTAGATGAAGATCAGATCAAATTTTTTGACCAATTTGTGCAGAAATCCATATCATTCCAAAGGGTTCACATACTTTTGCTTGCAACTGTATATTCACATTTTTTTCTCCTATCAGAGCTAATTATCTTTCTCTCTTCTTTCTTCTCTTATCCCTCTCCCCCTAGAACTGCCACACAGTTTTATCACACCCTATACATGAACAAAAAGCAAATCCAGAGGTTACTGTTATTACATTAGACTGAAGCAGTTTTTCTAATATGTACCTGTCAAAATCTGTAAGATTAAAAATTGAAGCAAACAGCTACACTTGTTTAATCAAAAAGAATCTGTTTGCCTGTGGCACTGACTATTTACAAAGGTTTTGTTCCAATGTTATAAGCATAAGATTAGATCAACAGACTACATAATAACTGGTGACTGAAAATTGTGGGGGAAATTGAAAATAAACATTGAATGTCCCAAAAGCCTAATACATAAATAAAGTGATAATGTAATGGTTTCTGTAACATTGACTGTAGTAGTCATTTTTTCTTCATTTTGTCTAATATCATTCTTAAAGTCATGCATTTATACCACAAACATTTCAGCATAAGGGAGAAAGAACCAACTATATCAAGTTTAGTTCAAATAATACATCCAGACCGTACTCTGCATCAAGACTACTAGAATATCTCTTTGTGGGCCCCAAAGCAATCTCACTTTTATATTTTCCTTAATTTATATTTCTCTCTCACCAAACATGACCATTTTTGATACATGTACAACAATATATTTTACGTGTTGCCCTTTGATGCCTAGATACAGCATACGTGACCCTTCAAGTGAAATAGGTTCACCAGCTTCAGTTGTCCACAAAGCTGCATCAGTGTTGCTTATCTAACCATATAGAATAATATTAATGCACATTTTACTCATGGGGTAAATATTATTTAAAACATTTTTTGGGGCAAAGTTCGATTAACAGGAATATCTGATGGAAAGTTTCAGTTTAAGATATAACATATTTCCTCTCTCTAGTTTGTACTTTCTATACTTGTTCTCTTTTTCCCCTTTTGTACCCCCTCCTCCCTATTTCACCTTCTCTATCTGAAGCTAACTCTACTCTCTTTCTCTTTGTGTAATCAATATGCAGCGGCATAAGACACAATTAAATTATGTTATAATGTTATAAGATATTTTAGATTACTATAACATTAGCAATAATCATGTAAACTAGAAAATGTAATATAAATAATAAGTATGCATGTTGTACTTTTATACAGATTAAGGAAGAAAATAATTTCTAAAATCTAATATGTACAGTTTTTGACTAGAAAAAGATTGCCTTTCTTGAAAGCTTGCCACTTTAAACTGAATGTTTGATTAAAAAAAACCTGTATCATTATATAAGGCAGTTTTCTTATTTGGTACCTGTATGTTATAAATAGCTGTGAATGTCAGGTATATTTAGAACTGCAGACATAGTGTATATTACATAATAGTCAGATTACATTTATTTAGTGGAGGAATGCCAGGAATTCAGTACCGGCCAGCGGGGGCAAAAAAGAACAAGAAAAGTGCCATGTTGCCAGGGAACTTATAATGCATATCATGAGCTCCTAACACAGCCCATCAGCCATTGAATCCCCTCCTCCAGCCCACAGATGTGCAGTGCTGTCAAAAGATGCATTGTGCAAAGGAAACAGGCACTCTGTCACAGCAGAGCCATGGCACAGCCCTGCACTTTGGGAACTTAGCTTGTCCTGTTGTGACAGACCCCCACTCCAATGGGCTGCTGTATTGGGATCCCCTGGGTGAGGAAACTCTTCAGGTGCCCAGGTTAGTTGTGTAAGTTCATGACATGGTCATTAGATGACAGTAGAACAATGATCTCACTCATATCTAACAGTAATTACTTTCAAAGATGTGTTATACATTTTATTCTTCTGTATTGTGGCTTTCCTTACTTTACCATGGTTTAAAACTCCCAGACGAAAGAGTTAATTACTTCCGAGTCTCTCTACATTGCTTTTTAAGTGATTTTTAAGTGCTCATTCTTGGAAAGAGCTCCTTCTTACAGATTGCTGATCTGTAATATTCTTTCTTAGTTAATCTCATCTGGTCAGGATATCAGAACAGTTGTCAGACAGCACTAGGATGCTGGGCCATTTACTATGAGACAGATGCACAGCAATTTTACTTTTCTTATGTTTGCTTTCACAAACATAATGGGCTTCTTTTAAATGTATCCTTGGAAAACAGCCAGTGCTTTCTTGCTACTACATTACTACTTAACCAGTTTATTTCTTTGTCATATCCGATTTATTTTCATTTCTGCCTCTGATTTTAACTTGTCATCTTATATGATATGCTATGTTGCTGAAGATCATTTATGAGAGATCTTATCTTCTTTTTTTGCATCTATTTTTCAACACTTGTTTTAAAGTCTCCTTTTCCCAGAAACAATCAATAATTTTTAGTATGCATGCTGTTGCTTGAGATGGGTCACGCAGTTATTGGCATTTTTATTATTATACAAATGACCTATTTTTAATATACATGTTTGCTTGATTAGGCACACTGTAGTCACAAGTTCATAGCAGATTTAAATATTACAAAAATGTTCTCTTTGCATAAAAAGCTGCAAAAAACACATTGCTTTTGGAATAATTTCAGAACCTCCTTCTGTCTAACTACCATTAGGGTGTATCTGGGCACAGCACCAGTTGAGTCATACAAAACTATGGAAACATATTTTACTTGATTGGTTACAGAAGACCCTCATAAGAGAGTGACAGTGCTGCAAAACTGCAATTATGCATTGTTTTAAGCTTGTTATAACCTGTACAACACATTTTTTTTAAATGCACAAAATGCAATAGTGATTTTTAAAGTTTGCCATGGAAAAGTAAATTACTAAACCTAAAACAAATCAGAAGGAGATTCTGACATTGTTCCAAAAGCAGTTTGTAAATAGATTAAACTAAATTTCCAGTGTTTCAGAGTTGCTGTTTAAAATGCATTAAAGCAAATTAGTTTGCCATTGCCCCTTTAAAGATTTTCTGTAGTATAAAAGAATGAAATGTTTGGGGAACTGAGCATAGTATGACCCGCTCTTCTGTTCAGAAATTCCATGCCAGGTTGTATGCATCACACAAAGTAACAGGAACCTTAGAGAAGACTGTCCTTGTAATGGACGGGATTCTCTAGAGCCTTGTATTCCTAACTAGCCGACCATTTCCTGTAGTATTGTTCTCCTGCTTGTATATAGGAATTAACTGATTTTCCACACAAGCTATTTAGCATTGATTGTTGAAAAGAAATCTCATTAAGAGATTTGTAACCGCATTAGCTCAAAGTGGCCAGGCATTTTTTGAAGCATGTGCAGGAATTTTGCACCACCTCTTTGTTGCCCGCTCATCTCTTTCAGCGTATTTCTTTCTTATGTAATTGTATGTTTTTCCATCCGCAGTTCTCTTTTTTACTGACGTGTTCTTCCAGTAAACAATCCTCACCTTTTCTCAACACACAGATCTCCATGGTTACAGACAACTCCCCCTCATATGCTTGAGATACCAGCAAAAATAGATGAGGATTTGTACTGATATAGTAGTGAAAGCTGATAAGAAATAGGGAGACGATCCTTAAGATTATACAAAGGATTATATCATTTGCTGCTGTGACATAAATGAGCAGCAATTATACCATATAAGGTAGTACTTAATAATAATAAGAGACAGAATATATTATGTTCTTGTTATGTGTTTATGGGTAACAAAAGCTTTTCCCCTGAATATTTATATCTTGATATGTTCAGTGTCTTCCACAGGTAGAGGAGCAGCAGACACCGACTCAGGGTTCCTGGCCAGTTGGTCATATCATCAGGACTACAGACCAAACAGCCAAGAAAGATGTTCCAAAGTGGAGACCATGGCAACAGGCAAGTAATTATCTGGGACTGGAAGTAGGGACACACATGATTCAGAGTTCTTTAATGCTGTGTGCAATGTATATGTATGTATGTATGTGTGTATATATGTGTGTATGTGTATATATATTGATTTAGAAATCCAATAATCACTGTGTAGGGGATGCTATTGAATCCGCTCGTTATCACAATAAGCATAAAAGTCCTTATAACTGTCTACATTAGATCAAAGGTGTTGATCTCCAGAGGGCCGCAGCAAAGACCAGGATTTTAAGTATTATCAATAATTCTCATTATGACTGATCCGTCTCTATTTAGGGAGCAATATCCTTAAACCCTAGACTGTTTGGAAAACTGTATTTGGGAGATTTATTAAGCAACACAGGGCCTTTTAAGTGTATTGTTAAAAGATGCTATGGCTGTTTTCTATTTAAAAATCTGGCATCTCAGCTCATAGCAACCCATTGCAGCCCTAGTGATGGCTTTATAAATATCCAATCTGGCTCAAATTCCCCTGCATAAGACAATTAAGCTAGCATGTTGTATCAAGTTCAAAGGTGTTCTACTGTTTTTAAGGTCAATTTTAATACTGCCAGCCATCCTCCCATTAGTCATCTCGCAAGAGATGCATGGGTGCTCATACTTTCATGTAATATAATATTTTCTTTATTATAAGAATATGTATGGTTTATTTTGAGCCAGGGCATTTCATATTCAGGTAAATAGTAGAAACAAATTTAAATCCCATATTAGAAAACACTGAGCAACACTGACACAATACAAAATTAAAACTTAAAGGTATATGCAAGTGAGGTGGGTTATGAATCCATTCTTTAGAATGCATCATACCCCACCTAGCAAAAAATGTTTGCATGAAAAAAAAAAAATGTGCTGGGGTGATGTAGACGCCCCCAGCAATGGCACTGCGCATATCAGGTACTTCATCAAAAAAAATGTACCCGATATTAAAGCTACTGATTGGCTAAAGGAAAGGAAAGAGTCTGACATTATGTGACTTCCCACAGTAGGGAAGACTTCAAGTGCTAACTGAGCATGCCTGCACAATCCCCAGGCCAAAATGATACAATGTATTACTTATGCTAATATTCCCTGGGAATTTCAGGGGGTGTCAACATTGAGAGAAAACAGTTTGCAAATGCAAGAAATTCAGCAAACGGTTTAACTGTTTACTTTGGAATTTTGTCATGCAAACACTTTTTTCTCCTCTATCAGATGCATTAATAACCTAGCTCACTTGCATATACCTTTAATATGCCTCCTCTCAGACTACTTAGATCTTATGTTACCCCAGTGTGCTCACTACAATGACTGCACATTCATTCACCTCACATGCTATTCAGTTTTTCCTTCTTTACACAGACCTCAAATGCCATTCACGATGACTGTACTTTCACAATTTTGGTCCTAACACATACATTTTGTACTAACGTTATATTCTTATGCATTTTTGCCCTTGAATCCAGATACTCTCCCAACTCCCCCTAAATTCTGTTCAATGCTTGAAAACCTTGTATTAGTTCCTCTAACTCTGTATGCATATTATTCCATGATACTCCACCCATTTCCATTATATTTTAGAAAACTAAATGGTGATAGCTCATCTTTCATGTACCTCATTAAAAAACACAAACCCTCACACAAGCTCTCACATGCAGAGCTACTATAACTCATTTGGTAACAGAATTTATATTATTATTATTATTATTATTATTATTATTATTATTATTATTATTTTTTTTTTTATTATTATTATTATTATTACTAGTAACTTGCCCGTTAAAAATAACGGTATCATATATGATCTGCTCTGTCTCTCTCTGTGCGCCCTCTCTTTCTGTGCGCAATCTCTCTCCCTCTCTCTGTGCGCTCTCTCTCTCTCTCTCTCTCTCTCTCTGTGCCCTCTCCCTCTCTCTCTCTCTCTGTGCCCTCTCCCTGTGCCCTCTCTCTCTCTCTGTGCCCTCTCCCTGTGCCCTCTCCCTCTCTCTGTGTGCAATATCCCTGTCTTTATGCCCTCAACGTTTTTATCTTGTGCTTCAGGGGTATTAAAAAAAAAAAAGAAAAAAAAAGAATACTATGAGTGGCTACTTCTTTATCCTACATGCCTTATGGCTAGTGCCTTGTTACAGTTGATGTCTTCTTAACTATAAAGGATACATTTTATGGCCCTTGCATATAACTGTGTTGCAAGACGTCTTCCAGTTCCTTGGCATAGTACATTTAGGTTAACAAGGCCACTGTTTTATAGTCAAAGTTCATTTTATTTTTCAACAAATTACTATCCAAAACAAATAGAAACTTTTACGGAGTTACAAGAGGATAAGTGAAGAGTCTGTACATAATCCCCCATTAACCACATTCCTCATTGGCTAATGGATAATAACACAGTTGTAAATGCACCTTACTCATGCTGGGCGGCACATGAACTTCATACTTTGCACCTCCCAGTGTTTCCTTTTATTCTTTCCTCAGTCATGCACAGTGTCTGATCTTTTGTGTGTCCCTTTTGAACACACAAGCTTTTTGTACTGAATAATTCTGTGTTTGCCAGTTTATGTTGTAGTTGAACGACGATTTGTTGAAAACACACCACATATTTTATGTGCAATGGTTTAACTTAGACGTAATGAATAGGAAAGGGAGTATGTTGTATTCTTAGTATAATACAGTCTGAAGCCAATGTTGCTGAGCGGTACAGAGAAGGAAGCATGACCCTAGCATTGTCTGCTTAGTACCATTCAAACATTCCCCACATTAAAGTAATGAACCCAGAGACTATAAAAGAAGCAAATACAAAAGCACAATGTTGTAAGGTTAAAACAAAGACACAATATTTTACGTTTTACTTAGCTTTTAAACTTATTATCCACAAGCAAAGCTATATATCTCCTTCTACCTGTGTATGTCATGGGCATAGCCAGCTCTGCCTGTGTGCTTGACTAAAAATAATGTCTGACCTGTCTAGGTTCTGCTTCAGGCCGGCTATGATGGCTCATGCACAGTCACTGGGCAGGGCTTATGGGCAGCTGCCTGTATATTACAATATAGCTGTTACCTCTGTAGGCAGTGGCATGGAGTTAATTAGTGACACCAGCCTAGCCTACTTCTAAACTCCATGATATTCCAGCATGGAGCTGGCAATGCTGCTGATAGACATGGCACTGCTTGTGGAGAACAAGTTTAAAAGCTAAGAATAAGAACTTTTTATTTATTTATTTTAAACTGCATACTGTTTTTAATAGCCTCTGACCAGCAAACAAACATATGACCTTTACTTGTAAATGTACTACAGTGGTCCTTTAATTCTAGCTGTGTGTATTAGCTAAAATTAAAAACAAGTAATAAATAAAAAACTTGCTAAAATGCTGTAGGAAATTCAGAATTAAGCAAATTATAATGGGAAATGTAATGGTTGGTCGCTACAGACACAAATTATTAACTCTAGCGCAATGGAAAATGTTGTGGCTTTATAAATAAAGTACTAATAATTAAGGAGTAGTAATAAATAATGCCACAGTAAACTCTTACATTCTAATGTTTACAACATACAATTTTAAATGCAGGGCAGTTTTTTTCTTTTTTTTTTTTTTAAACATAACACATCAAACTCTAAAAGGCTGAGTCTTGTTGATGGGTAACGCCAACAAGTACCAAATGGTTATGTGACATTTTCTTATGCAGAAGTAAATTAGACTGTGTGACGATAATGTTACTTGGTAAGAGGGACACTTGAAATCTAATACATTTGTGTATCACATATAATAGTTGTGGATCTTCCGAATGTTGGTCATGCAATGTTAAAAGTTACGGGCTTGCACATGCTCAATGAGCGGCGTAGGCGTTCATCGCAATGAGCGCCAAAGGCCGTATCACTTTGTTGCTAATCAGGAGGCACGCAACACTTTCAGTAAATTGCAACGAAAGACCACCCAAAAACGCTAAATAATAATAAAAAAATGAACGTCAACACACAGCACATGGGGATAGCCATGGACCCTGTGAGTGAGGTTGCAAGCTAATATTAGGCTTCATTGGCCGTTTTTCAAACAGACAGAGGGGAGGAAAATAAGGAAAAAATAAGACACAGAGGACAGGGAGAGAGGGGAAAACACACATGGAAGGGAGAGGGGGGAAACAGACACAGGGGTCAGAGAGTGGGGAGAGGTTCGCAATTAGCGCCAAAGGCGCTCAGCGTGAGCCACCAAAGTGGCGCGTTGCACAACGTTTGCAACGAGCGCTCATCGCGAGGCACGTAAACTACACGGGGGGAGAGGCTTGTGATGAGCGCCGAAGTTGATCATCGCAACTGAAGAGCTTGCATTGTGTGTCAAACAGCATTGCCAGGATTAATATTTTATTGCCGTCATTTTTGATGGGCAAGTAGCTAGTAAGATATTATATCAGTCATGTCACACAACCAGCAACTGTTTCACACTATGAACAATTCTCTCTATGACTTTTGGGTTACTGTTTCTATTGTGAATATATGATAAATAAATAATAAATACTTTCATTTAAAAAAAAATAAAAAAATCTTTGTGTATCTAATTTGGACCTTCAGAAGATATCTTATGATTTAACCAAATACATCAGAACTTCAGATCAACATTATCACTCTCTTGAAAGTCACAGTAGTAGCATATATCGCACATGCTCATATTAAATAAAACCATTGGTTTTGAACTAAATGGGCAAAGAGAGTGATTTGCATATATATTCACATACAAACACTTAAAGGATCATGAAACACAATTCTTTTCTTATGCATTTAAAAGGGCAAGCTTTAAACATCACCAAACTTGTGTTTTGCATAAAAAATATCAGGTAACACCTGTTTAAACTTCATTGGCACTAATCGGAAATGTAGAGAGCACTAAAAGGTGAGCCTAAAATTCAGCATTAGAGCTGGTTGTTCTTCAAATATAAAAAGGTAGATCTCAGAGGGATAAAATAAAATCCATTTTTAGTCTGCATGGAGATATAAATCTCCCTTTTCAGATCAAGCATCGTCTCCGCTAGATTAAGACATCTTAGTGCAGGAAAAGGATAAAAGGTGTAGACTTACTGTACATGTGTTATGTGTATGTGACACATGTAGGTTGACAAACTTAGGGCGGTAGAAGTCTTTAGGGGAAGTACAAAAGTAGATCCTATATTACTAACGTGGTGGTTTCCCAGCTCTAAAGCATCCTTAAAACATCCATTCAAGATATAAAATACATATTTTTGCAAATTGAATTAAAGACTAGTCTCACTAAGATTCTCCATTGCTGTGAAAGGGATACAATGCCTATTTTTCTATGGATACCTGAATACAAAAAAACATTTATTTATAGAAAGCATCCTCTGTGAATCTTAATTTTTCTGGTGTCAGTCATTCTTTCTTACTTTCAACCAGACTGCCTTGGGAAGCCAGCCATATTATTATTTAAGCTATAATCCAAGCTGGCATGTTTTACTTTGCACATACTTTCAATTAACAGCTCTGTTAATAGTCATATAGAAAGTCCTGACTTTGGGGCAGACTCACTAAAGTTCACAGAGAGAATAGAATGTTTGCTTGCTTTACACTTCACAGCCTCTGCAAACATTTACAAATCCTTGTTGCAAATGCAGTCTGCAGAGGGTTTAAAAAGTTAATATTTTCACTTTTTGTGTTACTTATTTTTTATGTGTATAACTTTCTAATTTAAACCCTGACCTTTTATATAACTGCTTCCATTCCCATTAAGTTAAGATTACTAGTATTTTTATGTAATTATTTTTAAGCATATTTATTTTTATTCCCCGTTTCCTTGGAAACTACACAAAGTAGTGTCTTTCCATCATAACTAAAAAAAAGAAGAAAAAAAAAATCTATGTGTGAAGAGATATGAGATAACTCTCCCTAGCCCATCCCTTTGTCATAGGATGGACATTTAAATGAAAGTGTATTTGCTTTACCCCTCCCTTACTTGTGATGTATGAGGCCCAACGAATACCCCCCAACCCTCTTCTTACAAGAGTCTGGGACGTTGGTCATTTTCCTTTGTTATTGTTTTGCTGCTTGGAGAGCTCTACTTAAATAGTAGTGGATATTGTGCAAAGGGTGCAATGTGAATAATAATATGCTGTTTTGAAGAGCCGACTTCATAATGGGCAACATGCTTTTACACAGTTTAAAATAAGCATTCACAGTTTTACATTTTTAACATTTGGTATTCAGTTTTGCTGCAATGATGGCAGAATGTTGTCATTATAAAAGGACTAGCGACTTGCCCGTCAAAAATGCTGTTTGCCACAGACATTAATTTTTTCTGGTGGTCTGAGATCCTTCGGCGCTCATTGCGAGCCTTGTGCTGATTGCCTTTGGCGCTCATTGTGAGGCTCTTGGTTGTTGTATTTTTTTTATCAGAGGCGCTTTTGCTGTCATTGCAAAGTCGCAGCTGATCTGCTTTTTGCGCTTATTGCAAGGCTGTCCCCTGGTGTAGTTTGGCGCTGGTTGTGAGGAGCACGGTGAATAGCTTTTGTGTTTATTGCGATAGTGTTTTTTTTAAATATTTTTTTATGTATTTTTGTATGCTTATTAAATAATTAATAAATTAATATACTTTACCTATTTGTAAGTAATATATGCAGGAAGCATTGTGCTGAAGAGCTGACAATCTGTTTTGATGTTGCTGCAGCATATAATGTAGGTTTGCACTGTTGTGGAGCTGAGGTGTAAGTGTCAGCAATGTGTGTAGTGTAAATAGGCTGTGTGCGCAAGGGAAAGGTTTTTTTTCTCTAAGCCCGCGGCTTGTATTTTTCTGTGTACGTCCGTATTTAGTTATTGCGTGTTAGATCTATTTTTTTCAAAGTCCTGCTTCTCTGGGTGTTTGTAACCGCTTGTGAGGCGCCGTAGAGCCTCCACCTCTGCAAATGCGGCCCCTCGCTTCGCGAGGGTCCGCATTTGCGGCCCAACTGCGTCCCTTGCTTCGCAAAGCGTGACGACGTTTCGTAGTTTGACAACTATTATATGTGATTAGGAACTGTTGGGAGTGGGAGGAACTGTGGGTACAGATACAATTCTGTATTCACTTCTGTTTAAAAACTCTTCAAATGATCCCTTGACAAAATAACTGAATGGGAGAGTCAGACTATAGGATAACACACTCCCTATAACTACAGACACAATAGCAGATTTTCTGTAAAATTCTTCTACGTTCCGGACTTGCGCACCTCCTAATATTGTTATTTTGTTTCATGCTCTTGGCAGAATATGTATTTTGATACTTTTTTCAAAGTATGTAGAATGTAGTCTGAAGAAAAGCAAGTTTTAGTTTAGATAATAAAGTACTTTTGCATATGATCAGTTGTGAACAAAGCCACATTGGCACCAAGGCCACCCCAAATTGGACAGCATGGACACTGTTCACTGACCAGAAAAAAAGTTTAGTGAATACGGTCAAAGGAGTCCTGGCTTGCATTTTATATAAAACACACCTATGTCACACACGCATGGTGACAGCATGCAAAGGTTATGGGCAAAAAATATCATAGTAAGTACTGAAAAAGATGGCATTGATGCTTTTCTGCAGCAAGAATTCTTAGGCAATATATTAGGTTATTTAAAAAAAATTAACACAACACATAATTTGCGGGGATTTGACATATATACATAGCACATATTCAATATGTGGCTTTTGTGACCATTAAATTAACCCTCAGACCCTACATGCAGTTTAGTAGAAATAGGGTTAAGTGAATTAACGGCAAATAAGGCAAAATAAACTGTATACAATATTACTTTTTACTAAATCCTAGGTATAGCATAGCCTGAAGCTAGCTTGCACCTGTATACTCTCCGGGGCATGCTCTAGGTGCCCAAAGATGCTCAAGCTGGCCAGTTCTTGACTCTTGGAGACTGTAGCTCCCCACTTACCTTTATATACCCTCCCTATTATACCTTGTGATAACACTAGCTTGTGGATTCTGCATGGGCTTTTTCATATGTTCCAATGTAATCCTGATATATATTATAAATGAGTTGTCTGGATTATTAATCCTGTTTTATGGGTTGTAGTAGCACAAAGGGTTAAACACTAATATCATACATAATCTGAGCCTGAGTAGACTACTAACATTGCATACTGAAAAATAAATAATACTCAGTGCTTTATTTTTATTTTTTTTCAAGCATGCCTTTCAAATTGTATAATACCGAGGTAAGCCTGTGCTGAAGGTTTAAGAAAGTTATCACTATAGACTACATAAACAGTTTTGATTTAATGTGTCTCTGTTACTTTGTTGTGTTTGAGTTGTTCATTTGAAATAACCACAACCTTCAATGCTAATATTCACCTGGAAAGGTGTAAGCAATATTTAGAATAATTTCTGTCCTAAGTAAAGCGTTACTTAATGGGGCTTTCTTTGAAAGTATGCAGTTCTTTATTTCACTTGTGTTTGCTTAATGGCTGCCACTGTAGTAATAGAAAAAATATTTGTAATTATACTACATTTTGGCTCTCCCTATGCTCAAGAGATCCTGCCACCATATTGGTTTTCTAAGTTTATAAGTTGTTCAGTAATTGACACCCGAGAAGCCACATGTCTTCCTTTTGCATGTGGCTTCTCTCTGTCAATTGCTGAACAAGCAGTCTCATATTGCGGTTGAGAGCAACAGACAACCTGGGCTGCATGTGGCCCACAAGCACTTATGCAGCATGCTTTTTAGATTGGAAGACCATTACTGAAGTGTCAATACACAGTCCATTATATCTCTCTAAAGCTAGCAAACTCTCTAGAATATGTCTGATCATTATCTATACCAATCTATTACCAATCCCATTCCTTTCCTTCAGTGATTCCCCCCCCCCCCCTCCATTTTGCTTTGGGTAAAATAAAAAATGTTTAAGTACTATGAGACCCTTTTAAGGGCTCAGGGGCTGCATATGAAGTTTATTGATACTACAGAAGTAAAATGCAAAGACTTGTGGTAGGATCTTTTGAGCTGAGTGACAGGCGGTATGTAATAAATTCAAAGCTGTTTTTAATGAGCAAACACATTTTTAGAAAATATGTGAAAATAAATATTCCTGTTGTTATTGATACTTTACTATTATTCCATAATTGGGACCTCTCCTGCTTCATGACAACCTCATGGTCAATTCTTCATCTTAGATTTGCAGAGATGAAACAATCTTTCATGCTGCTTGTTCAAGGAATCTTATATTTCTGAGACCACCTACTACTGGATGTGGGTAGACAATCTCCAGTAAAATGGAGTCTGAAAAAGACCTGAATGTTTGTCTTCTAAGAGAGCCACACTGATTGTGTACGTCATAGGGGTCACTGATGTTCTAGTGTATTATAGTGCAGCTTCCAATGTTGTAGTGAAATAAAACAACAACATGATCCTCAAACTAACATGATCACATCATTACATTAATCTGTACGTAAAACATTTCCATTGACATTCTTTTAGGAAAGCATACTGACAAATGTATTCAGACCAATGTGATCTTTCGAGGAGTACTCCGTCCTCCAAACCTTTTTCCAGTGTTGCAAATTCAATATTGCACATTAATAAACCATGACAATTTTGTATACATAATATTTTTTGCCATTAAAAAATGGACATACAAATATAACTATGTACAGTAATACCAAATTACATATATCCTGTTTAACTTTTATATATTATTAATATATTAATATGAAGTGCTTCTTCACCTGTTTAGGTCTTTTATTCTCCCAATTTTTTGACAACTGAATGGTGCTTTTTGAATAGAGGTACCATTTACTGGTGTTCAAATGAAGGCCACATAAATGAAACAAAATGTCTCTTTCATAAGTGCTTTGAGGTACTGTGTATTAAACTGATTATTACAAATCCTCAGCAGCCTTCATTCTTTCTCGAAAGAAGTACAAAGAGCTTATTGATCTGCAATCGCATGAGGAGTTTCCATACTTTCTGTTTCCATAGATGACCCGGAGGATTCAGAGCTTGGCTCTGTGACTGAGGAGACCCCACTAGGGACGGAGTCAGTCTCCCTGGCAGTGGGAGAAGGATTTACCACTGGTAATATATGGGTTACAAGCAGGATAAATTATACACACACTCTAAAGAAGTATTTAAACATAATATTGAATGGAAATCTGTACAACCAATGTTGTATTTTATTATCTTTCCATCTGTTTCTCTCTATATTTTATAAAGCTTTTGTCAAGGCTAACTTTATTTTATGATGCGTTCAACAACATCATTGGACATTGGGATATGAGAGACATTGGCTGGCAATGGCTTTCTTCTCTCTATCCTCCATTTACTCATTCTCCCTTACATGTGCTCCTTTCTCCTACAATGTTTTTGCTCTCTCCCCATCTTCTCTCTCGTCCTCTGACCTCCACTCAATGCTCAGTTTGCTAGGGTCTGTTAAATCTGAGGTCTTCTTAGAGCATAGTCTAAGATAATATTATTTTAAGATGCTAGAACTTGGAAAAGTAATGAGAAACACAAGATATATTGGCAGACAAGTATAATTTGGTTCATCCATTGTTCCTGTCTTCTGTATTAGAATATTAAACCCTACTGGCTCTATGTTTTGTTTTATACCTGTAACCAGCATTTTTATTCATCATATGGTCTCTTCTGATTGCACATTGCTCCATGTGTTTACACTCATTATGTGTAGTAACACTTTTTCACACCATTCCACCCTCTGAGCTGAGAAAAGCCTATATTTATATTTAGTTTCTTTTTGAGGTATGCTTCCCTTTGCCTTAACACACATGCAAAGGATTAAAGGGAAGTGGCTGAAATCACAAATATGTGCACACAGAGGAAAGAATGAAAAGGGCTGCAAATCTAATTTCTGCATGGGAACAATAGGAGGAAAGACCTAAATTTGGGTATTTAACATTAAAATTGTTGAAATATAACATGACAATACAATATTTAAAATTATTTTATTGTTAAACAATTCAGAAATTCTGCCCCCCGGGAAAGCTGCAGAGTAATTTGGGGTAAATAAACACCTAATCAAACTAATAACTATGACTGATAAATAGTTGTGTGTCAGCTGAAATGTATAATTTTATCATTTTAAAGCATCCTGCATTGTACAATGATAAATCATTCTATTTAATATTTCAGTTTATACTATACACACTTTTTTATCAATATATATATATATATATAAATAAGAGTTCAAGAAATAATAGAAAATTAAAAAAATGCAAACATATTTATTAGCAAGATGTAAAGAGCATATAAAAACGTATCGCATATATTGAACAATTCTTCACAAAATATTAAGTAAAAGCAATATATTATTACTTAATTGTTGCAGAAAATACATGTCTATGCACAATTTGGCCACTTATCCCTGTCAGCCAATAAGCACCAATACATCCGTATCAATGCCCATTGGCTGACAGACACAACAGATACAGCTTATTTAGTCTATAGATACATTAATAAATACGACATTTTTAGTAAAAAGGGAACAACACTGCATGGGCAACCTACAAGTACTTCCTTGACTCAACTTCAAATCCTTAGCATGGCTTAGCTGGAACCTACAAATCCCACTAATGGGCGAGGCTGCAAAATCTCAAAGGAAAATCTAACGTGCAATAAAGCAGTGCAAATGGAATATTGGAACGTTTAAACTTTGTTTAGTGTGTGTAACTTCCTTATTTCAGTGGGGAATAAATAATACCTTCTACAACAAAAATAGGGAATTAAGCCATTGCTCTCTTTGTACTGCAACACATTTTCAAAGTTTCTTCTGTGGACCCAAACTGTAGTGACAATCTTTGAAACTCTTCCAGGTTGTCCAGAGAACAACTGTGCTTACAAACAATATCAAAAAGCCAATACCATTAATAAAAATACATCAATTGGTAGTATGGAAGTAACTAATACCTACATTGTATGGTTTTTATGGAATATTCCATAGCTGTAGTGGGCAACTCAGTCCCACAAGGGCCACCAACAGTCCAGAATTTCATTATCTCTCATTTTGTGCATTCAGGATCTCTCTCACTGAGCCCAGCTGAGTTACTCAGACTAATTTATTCTGATTAATCCACCTTGGCTCAATCAAAGAGAGATTGAAATCCTAGACTGTTGGCGGCCCTCGTAGGACTTTATTGGCCACCACTGCTCTATAGAATAACATTGCACATTATAATGGTTAAATACCTCTCAAAAAATCAAAGCTGCCAATTTAGAAAGACTAATATACTCATTAGAAAACAGGTGATTACATTATGACAATGAGTCTCTCTGATCAATAGAATTATACAATAACAAAAAAAAATTAGTTTTTGAAATATATCTAAACTAAATGTGATTTTATGTTCTGTTTTTGAAGTGAAGGATTTAGAAGTTAAGATTATGTAACATAAAACTTGGATAATATATGTTTGGTTAATGTATGTTTTTATATTTTATATGAGTTATTTGTTTGTATAATGTTATGTTCTTCCAATTGAAATTATATTTATTTATTAAAATTCCATTATCAAAGGACTTGCAATGTTGTATCCAACCTCTCTAATATGCTACTGAGCAGAGATTTATGGCATGATAACAAAATGTGGCATAAATACCCTGTTCATAGGTGGACCCATTTCATTATACATTTAACATCTGTGTGATTTTTGGTGTTTTACTTTATATGGTTTTAAATAGATTATAAGCTCTGTGGGGCTGGGTATTAATTACACGATCATGGCTATGTTACATTGTAAAGCTGCATGCTGTAAAACAATTGATTTATTGATATTATACTATGATTCCTTCATGCATTAATAGATCTTAAGGTATTTTGTCTCTTAGAATAAGCACAATTGCCAAGTAAATATTGCATGTTTCCTCTCCTGTATCTGCCCTTCCTGTTTTTACAGAAATTGCCCTGTCCTTCTCCATCCTGCGACGCTCCACCCTGCTCCCTAATGTGTCTCTGCAGGAGGTTGCAAGGAAGACTCTCTGGGCCCTGGAAAATGACAGCAAGGAAGTCTTGTTGTTGTTTAAGGTAAGACCTATCCTGTTCTTTGTTACTGTATAGTAGGCTGCATTGTTACCATTGTCACAGAATATAAATATTCTCTCAATACTAGTTGGAAAGATCATTTATTCTTTTTTGTGTATAAATATTTGCTTTGCATTTAGTATTATTTTTTCTCGTGCTGTATCCATTCTACCAACTTATTACGTATGTTATGATGGAGATGGCACAGATATGCATTGTTTGCTTGTTAAAGTGGGCTTAATGTTGCATCAAAAACATGTCACTGCAAGCTACTGTCTACCTATATTCAGATGTACAAATGTTAATAAACTGGACAGGTATATTTTATCATAACAGTTTATTAAGTACAGGAATACCTTGTTTAACGCTGTAGATAGGTTCCAGGCAATAGGAGTGCTAAGCGAAACCACTCTAAACGGGGCAGTTTAACATGGGGAAGATAGGGATAGGGGAACTTATGAAAAAAACACACAACTGCAAGTGAAATTTAAACTTTTTTGGTTTTATTTGAACTTCAAGCAAACATAACAGTAAAACAAACTGAACATTAGTAGAAATATAAACTTTAAATTAAATTATTGTTGTTGAAGCTTCTGCGTCATCCTGAATTCTGTTTTCTTTGGAGAAAAAAACAGTGTTATAGTGAATTAGAGTGTTAAAAGGGGTCCGGCAGGCAAAAACAGTGTTATAGCTAGGCAGTGCTATAGAAAATCAGAGCGTTAAAAGGGGTCCGGCAGGCAAAACAGTGTTATAGCTAGGCAGTGCTATAGAAAATCAGAGTGTTAAAAGGGGTCCGGCAGACACAAACAGTGTTATAGGGAGGCAGTGCTATAGAGAATCAGAGTGTTAAAAGGGGTCCGGCTGGCAAAAACAGCGTTATAGAGGGGTTTAGCATTAAAAAGGGTCTGGCAGATAAAAAAAACAGCACTATAGCAGGGTTTAGCATTTAAAAGGGGTCTGGCAGGAAAAACAGCTCTATAGTGAATCTGTTCTAAAAGGGGTAGCTTTAAACGGGGTATACCTGTTCCTTTCTGTTAGTATTTCTCCTTTAATTAAAATTAATAACTAAACAGAAGTTGCTCTTATATAAAAAAGTACATTTGTGCTCAATCTTCCCAAACGCACTCATACATGGGGCGGCCATCCATGTCTGGTCATGCCAAAAATCCAAATTGTGTGTATGTTTGTGATTTATATTTTTATATATATATATATATATATATATATATATATATATATATATATATATATATATACATACACACACATACTGATGCATCATATGTGTGTAAAGGCACAGTTTCAATCTAACTGGTATACAATACGTGACACATTGAGAAATAATATCAATGCAGCAACACTATGAAAATCAGAAATATGACAGCCAGGATATCAGGAGTTTCCATGGCCACTTCTTGATTAGCCCCATATGTAAGTACTACCTGAAGATGGCTCTGCTTAAAAGGCAATGTCATACCAACAGGAAGTCTGTTTCATCTGAAAGTGCATTAAAAACTATACACTATACTAGCTGTTTTTCTTCAGAGAGCACCATTCCTGACATAGAGCCATATTCTATTGCACAATTTGTAAGTTTATACACACTTAAAACTGTTATTAATATTGCCACTTATTCAATAAACTACTCGCAATCCGATTACAAGTTCCCCATCCACAATCACTACGGGGCAGCCAACCCCACAAAACAGTCCTTCAAACTCCATTGGTTTTAGCACAGTTTGAATATTACAAGCTCTAAATAATTAAAGTTACACAAAATCGATATTCTATTAGACATGTAGTTCTAGCTCATAAATAAAGTCTAACCTGCAACTGAAACAAGTATCACTTTTCAGTCAAAAATATTCCAAGTACTAAATAGGACTTGTAAGGGCTTTTTCAAACACTTATTATAGTTATAGCAGCAATTAAACACACACTACTGTATTTTAAAAGCATGGAATGGCATTTAAAGACATTAGAATCAATTGCACAACCGTCTCAATTAAGAATATTTTTTAAACATTATTTCTGAGTAATATGGATCCTGGGACTCAAGGGGTTAATACATATCATGAAACCCAAATGGACTAAAACAGATGATGTAATGCATTTTATAGATTGCTAGATCGCTTGATTGCGAGCCCGATCAGCAAATAGTACTTATTTACTGATGTGATGATGACGATCTCATTTTACTATTGGCTGTGTCGAAGAAGTGAATTTTGGGCTTGCTTAAATATTATCAGATCATATGATCACGCCCCCTGAAATCCGGTTTAAGGAGGTAAATTGTGAGCTGGAGTCAAAAGAATACATCTAAACATTTAGAGAGAAAAACACCCGCAGCAAAAATTATGGATTAGAGGCATTTATGGGCTACTAATAGAATAGGGGTCAATGTCAGTGTCCTTTGGTTGGCTATTCTGCTTGGCCTCTGTGTGTCGGGCTCACTGCTACAGACTCTAAGAGGTCCGTTATGTAGTGGTTGCAAGAGGCTGATTGCAAAGGAATTTATCTCGGGCATCTATACAACACTTGCCTAACCTGACATAACCCCTTAACTGCTACTGGTTCCCGCAAATCTGTATAGCTTGGTATTTGTATTAGTTACCTAGGTCCTCATTCAATTGCGATTTGGCCAATTGAATAGGGCTCTATATAAGCACACAGCATATTTTTTTACAGATGTTTTTAGTTAGTGAACTTCTATCCAAAAGTAAGGTCTTCACAAACTAAAAACGTCTGTAAAAAAAAAAATGTTATGTGCTTATATAGAGCCCTATTCAAATGGCCAAATCACAATTGAATGAGGCCCCTAATGTTTAATTTTGTTAACACTTCCCTACCCTACTCAAATCACTTAATGAGAGAATATGCCAATAGTCAGTGCTATGTAATAGGGCTATGTAGATAACTTTAAAATGTTTTATATTTTTATGAGCTGCGGAAAAAAGTGTATATATATTTTACAAATATATTTCCACCAATAGTCAATAGTTTAAAATCACACATCTTAAAAATGTTTAATTTAACCTTTGAAAATGATTTAATAATTTCAAATATTCATATATGTAAAATATATATGTAATATATGTAAAATAAAATATAACATATTACAGTCCAATTTTAGTTCTGAAGCCTTGTGACACTAAATGACCTCAGTCAAAAGGCTAAATTCAATAACCCTTCCATAACATCTAAAAATAATTTCCCTTTAAGATGCATTGATGGATGGTTTAACCATTCAGTGTCCCTCTAAAATTGTCCATATAAAATTAAACATAACTATTACAATGTTTGCTGAATATCACGAAAACAGGCATTTATTTAAGATTATTTTAGTACAAAGGTGGGCTGCATCTTTAATTCTCAAAGTCTGATAAAATAATTTTAATCTCCTTCGGAATGCCTGCGTTGACCAATCACAGAGCAGGCTTTGTCACGGAGGAATCTGGTGTAAGATATTATTGTGGGCGATAGTGGGTGGCAGCCCAGAAATACAGAGGAACTGGCAAGAGGCCATGGAGCTGGTGCTAAATAAAACTGCACTTTAATTAGCATTCTCTTTGAAGTGTGTGCAGGACTAAACACGTGTGTACGGTAATGCACAATATGCATATTCCAGAGGCATATTCATTACTTCTGAATATAAAGCTATACTGCAATAATTATTATCCTTGTAAAAATCTAAGTATATGGAAACAGGGAGTTGGAAAACATTATTATTAGGATTCTTTATGAAATGTGAGACTGGAGACATACATAAATATTACAACTTGTTTATATACACTGTATTTCATGCCCTGACATGATATCAGGGAGGGACCCTCAACTCTAACGTATTTATACATGCTCATTTATCAAGATGCAATGGATTCAATCTCCATTGCAAAAACTATCATTCATTTACACTGAAGCAATCTTCATTATTTCCCCAACAGAATTATATTCTTTGTACATTTGATGTGATTGCAGAATGTTACTAGGAGATTTTGATAAATGTTCATAATGGCCCTAAATAATGGTACTGCACTTGAATGATGAATTAGCAGAAAATGCTGTTATACTAACCACTATAATAATTGACAAGTAGTGTGTAATGTCTGTGCAGTGCTTACTGCACAGGGGTCAGAAATGTCAATAGGTTATGGAACCGCGCAATAGCCTCCAGGAGGAGCGCATACGTATTTAGTGACAAATGGCAAATGCTGAACAGAAAAGAGAGACAGGGGAAAGGGACATGAGCGAGGGAGAGGGACATGAGCAAAGGGAGAGGGACATGAGCAAAGGGAGAGGGACATGAGCAAAGGGAGAGGGACATGAGCAAAGGGAGAGGAACATGAGCAAAGGGAGAGGGACATGAGCAAAGGGAGAGGGACATGAGCAAAGGGAGAGGAACATGAGCAAAGGGAGAGGGACATGAGCAAAGAGAGAGGGACATAAGCAAAGAGAGAGGGACATAAGCAAAGGGAGAGGGACATGAGCAAAGGGAGAGGGACATGAGCAAAGGGAGAGGGACATGAGCAAAGGGAGAGGGACATGAGCGAGGGAGAGGGACATGAGCGAGGGAGAGGGACATGAGCGAGGGAGAGGGACATGAGCGAGGGAGAGGGACATGAGCAAAGGGAGAGGGACATGAGCGAGGGACATGAGCGAGGGAGAGGGACATGAGCAAAGGGAGAGGGACATGAGCAAAGGGAGAGGGACATGAGCAAAGGGAGAGGGACATGAGCAAAGGGAGAGGGACATGAGCGAGAGAGAGAGCGCACACACATCATACAGACAAACTGCACACAGAGAGCGAGCATGATTGCCACACACACATAATATTCTATGATAGCATAATATATGACAGGCCAGTTACTAGTTAGTAAATAAGAAACTATTTACAATCTATTTTGTCTGACCTCTTTATCATTTTCTTTTAATCTGAATTATTTTCTACTGGGTGCCACTCCTTTGATGTTAAACTTCTCAATTCCTGATCTCCCACTGTTGCTGCTTTCCACCATAATCTAGATACCTGAACTGCACCAAAGGTCTCAGGCGCACTGCCACATGACTCCATTATGTCCTTTCATTAGATCTCAACATTGATTATTTCAACCCATTTCCTGACTGGCTTTGCTCTACTTTATTCCAATATGCCATTAAGACTCATTTGTGCAACTCTGTATTCATCATCTACTGCTCCACTATATCATTTTCTATATTGCCTTTATGCCTAGATGCATGGAATCACACAACTTTGTAACATGATTTTAATAGTACAGTGCCCCCTTGAGGCAGCAATGGATAAACCAACCTATGAAACTCCATTTAGACTTTAGCTTATTGTATGAGTTCAACATGGGTTCCCTGGTGGTCCAGTGGTTAGGATTCTGTACTTTCACCGCTGCGACCTGGGTTCAGTTCCAGTCAGGGAACCAAGAGGACACACCACCTTGAAGCCGAGCATGGTTGGGCCTGGTCAGTACTTGGATGAGAGACCACCTAGGAATACCAGGAGCTGTATACAGTGGCCCACTGAAGAAGGAACTGGCAACACACTCCAGTATCTCTGCCATGAAACCCAAGTTGATCAGCATGACCATGGACATAAAGATCCATCAAGTCACAGAGAGTCGGACACGATTTGAACACAAGAAATAATTTCAACAACAAACCATATCTCTCTGCTAGGATTAATTATACCACATCTCTATTAAGTGTCCTAAATAAAACATCACTATATAGATGTAAATAAATACAATAGTACTGTTGCTCTGGAGTCTTAATGCATCGTTAGATGTTGGTAGCCTAGAATTCTGCACTTTGGTGCACTTTTATTATTTTTCTCTAGAATATTGAGAATTTTATGGAATATTGCTCTAGATGTTTTTGGTGATCTGACCTCTTGTTGATACTCTAGAATTGGTGTTCTGAAATGTTAAATCATATAAATAAAGAACAGAACTGGATTAACTTTGATATAACAATAAGGATCCAAAATATCTTTAATATTTTCTCTCTGCATTCCTTTATGTATCCTTAGGAGCTGTCCGCCAGGCTAGTCTCTATCCAGGCACAGAGGGATCTCTTTATTATCACTTTCAAGACCATAGAAGAGATCTGGAAGTTTACAACCTATCTGTCATTAGGTAACTGCAAAAAATAATGCTTTGTATTCATACAGTGAATAACCAAGGATAGAGTCCATGTAAATCTGTAAAGCAATGGTTTTTAATTACTTATTTGCAACTCATTCAAACACTTGCAAGATGTGCTGCAAGCAGCCAAACAATAGCCTGCATGTTAATCTGATTATATTGTATTATTACAATGCTACAGCTAATATGTTTTCAGAACTGGGTGTCCCTAATTTGCAAAATATAAACATTTGTTTAGCCAAGTTTGACAATTTATATTCTTTGCTCGCTTTTGTTTGTCATGGATGAATGCATTTCTAGCTTGTAAATTGGGGGTACCTTTACCTTTAGACTTAAATGAAGACTGATAGCCCTGTTATGTACTTCTATAAAACGTTTAATAATGTATCCTTTTAGGGTTTTTAAGGGATTTGGAGTTATGGATTAAGCAAATATATTGTTTGGAGTTCTGGTATGCTAATTTTTGAATATTTTGTATATATGTATGAGTGTGTGTGTTGAGTACAGCAGAATATTATGGTTCATATTGTTACTAATTTAGCAACTAAATTATCGGACTATGCTACCCTTTATGGGTTACAAACAGATTATTTGGAATCTGTTAACCAAATAAGTACTAGGTGTAAGGGAAGGGAAAGGAAGGAATTGAGCCAATTGGGCTTTGTCCTCTCAAGTCGGTCATATATTTATTTTGTGGTAGCATGGATTAGTTTTGTCACATTGTCTTGAGTGTGTCAGAGTGAAGGCTTGTTATGTGTCAGCCACAGTACATGTAAGCTTTTTGTTAACGGCAATAGCCTTTTAATGGTATAGCTTTCCTTTGTACTAACAATTAGTAATTGTAATATGTCTTTTTCTAGGTTTTGTGGCCTGCAGTCTAGAACACTTGGTCTTTGATGAGAAATATTGGCTAAACTCCGCTTTGGTGGAAGATACTGAAATTCAAGTCTCTGTGAATCAAGATGAGCTGGCAACACTTTACCTAGGCCTACTCTTACAAGAAGGTAAAACGTGCAAGAAAATAATACATAAGACACAAAGAGCTAATATTATTGAGAGCAATAGGTTTTGTGTTGTGTGCCTGTTTATGCCATTTTGTTATGTATGCATGTAAATATATAATTAGGAAAAATACATTTAGATAAAAATTGTATAATACATTTGGAATGTTATTTATTATAAAAACTGATCTATAAATCCCCAAAATTAAATGCGAAAAATTTCAAGGAAATGGATAATACAGAAGTATATTGTCACAAGAAGTTAAGAAACAAAAACAAATAAATATATAAATAATTCAAGAAAAAATGGTTAGCCTGAATTATTAATTATTTCCCAGTGCTTTGGTGCTGTGTTTTCTTAGCTAGTTTTCAGTAGGAGGGTAATAAAACACAATCTTGCTTTCCTGAGAAGGTATTGTATGTTTGCAAGAGGGACAAATCAGTTTCCAGTCTCCACTGTAGACCACTCATCTTCCAAATGAAAAAAACTCTTGTAATGTTTAGAATAGAATAATTTAAATTCCCAATTAAATATTTTGGACTATAGTGTCCCTTAATGGAAAGTCCTTATTTTTGTTTTGATGGTCCATGACAGGGGGCTTTAAACTGGGCTGCACCCAGGCCTGGATTTGAGGATTTTCTTTCTGTGCACAGGTGAGTCAATCAGGATGACTGAATAAGCAATAGTCTCACCTGCTTGCACCAAGGATATCCACATATCCAGGCCTGGGTGCGGCCCTCCAGGACTGAGTTTGGAGACCCCTGGTCCATGATAATCATTTTAAGTGTTTGTAAGCACTCTCCCCCTCTCTGCCTCTCAAGCACCAGACCCTGCTAGTTTATTTGTATAGATATACTAATTACTTGTTCTGTCAGCAACACCTTCGAACAGGATGGCAACCAACCAGGTCCATCCAGTCCAACCTCCAACTGTTACATGGCACAATGACCATAACTCTTGACATTATCCCCTCACCTGCTGTATCAAGCATACCCTTGGTTTCCTTTAGTATGTACGTTTATTAGCTGGGTGAGCATACACTATTATGTTCTTTTGGATAAAAGCACCATATATATTAGATTGTGTGTTCATGGACATGTCTCTCGGCTCCCTTTTGTATATCTATGTTTAAATGATTATAGTCATTAACCATTCAACTAATGCTGCCATAAACCTTCAAAATCTGTTGCCATAAACCTCTAAAAGTTTAAATCACTTTTTATACAATAAAAATGTGAATAAATAAATAAATGTGATTAATAATTATCCTCTCTTCTCCAGGGTGCTTCTATGCTAGAACTGTAGCACTTGATTGTGGAAGTACAGATTTAGAAGATCTCCAACTAGATTTCTTGAGGGTCTCTCACAACGATGTGGTGAAAGTAAATGACACTGGTGATGAATCATCATGGGAAGCCCAGTCATTAAGCACCGGAGAACGTGGCTTAATACCTATTGTAGCAGTTGAGCCATTGCCACATCCCTTCTACCAGTAAGTATTTTTAGCATGCACTTTTCTCACTGGGTATGTGCGCTAAAGACCCTTAAGTGGCAAAACTTAAACAGACATGGGAGGTTTCTAAATTTCACTATGGATATAATATAACTTTGTATCTCTTTGTTTTTGTGTAAAGTACTTTTTTTTATTAAAAAGTGCTTAAAAGCTCTATTTTATCTGTCTAAAAGCTTACAAATCGCTCATAGTTGGTTTCTCACCTCATGCAGCTCATTAAGACAGGATACTTCGAAGTACTGGGTGTGCAGTGTCTCATAGCTGCTTGAGAGGTCGTTGATAGGCTAATGTGAAACACTGCACTTCCCAGTCTGTGTATTCATAAGATGCATAAGAGCGCAGACCCAAACAGTACACAGTACAGTACAAATTGTATGATTGTAAGCAGAAATAAACAATAGGCACGTCTTAATAAAATAAAGTATGTAAAAGTCAATGGATACATAGGTATTTTATATTCCTAGTGAAATCCGAAAACCTTCCATATACCATTTAAGAGGGACTGTCATGTGTTAAGTTCTTGTTTTTTAGGTGACCTTATATTGTTCAGTATGCTGTAGTCTAAATATGAAATATTCTCTAGTTTCCTTAGAGAAATCTTATTTGTAAAATTACGCAAAATGAGAAAATCTCCAATATAGGCTTTATGGCTGTTTTTTTTCACAGCTGTGTCATAATCTTTTTAACACTCCACATGATGCCAAAATTGCCCCAAAACTTCAAAATGCTTTACAGGACTTTATAACCTCTCCTTACTTTCTCAATGATGCCACAAAGCTTTTAAATAGAAATATTTTAGTTTAGATAAAAACCTTAAGTGCATAAGGTGATAGCAAGTAAAAAGATTGTCTATCAGTACAAATACGACTTATAATTTGTTGTTTTCAATCTGACTTCTTCCCCTCTTTCCTTTAGGGATCTGCACATGTCCCAAATATTTAGTTATACATTAATATGAGCATGTGCAGAGTCCCAGGTAGGAATATCAGTGATTATCAATAATTACTTTCTAGCACAAAGATACAAGCATGGGAGAGGATCAGACTGGCACACAAAAATGGCAATATTTTAGTTCACTGTAAGAATTTTTTTTTTTAAATATCTCTAGTTAATAAAATACTTGATATTATCTCTAGTTTTATCTATCTATCTATCTATCTATCTATCTATCTATCTATCTATCTATCTATCTATCTATCTATCTATCTATTCTATCTACCGTAAATAAATAGTACATCTGTGTTCACATTTAAATGTCTAAAACAAGTTAAAAAACCTGCTTCCAGCTCAGAATTCCAAGAAAATAACGTTATTACACTGCATTCTGGGAAGCTGAGCTGGGACATGCAAATGTTCTCACAAATGCCTCGCTCTTCAATCCATAGCCATTATCAAACATGGTTTGCTTAAAGCTTATACATGCTGTATTACACAGCTTTAATGCAAAGCCAAGGTTGGAATAAACACAGGCTGAGTATCCAATCCATGTACAGCTGTTTCAAGCTTACTGGCTATCATCAGCATGGAGCGGGATCTCAGCCTGTGTTGTGGACTTTATGAGTAGGTAGTTCACCACAACAATCATTTATAATATGGTGGGCAGAAGAGCGATAGAAGCCCTCCACCGTACAGTAGTACAGTAAATAAATAGTACATCTGTGTTCACATTTAAATGTCTAAAGCAAGTAAAAAAAACCTGCTTCCAGTTCAGAGAAAAACTGTTATTACACTGTATTCTGGGAAGTTGAGTTGGGACACACAAATATGCCCACAAATGCCTCGCTCTTCATTTCGTAGCCATCATCAAACATGGCTTCCTTAAAGCTTATGCCTGCTGTATTACGCAGCTTTAATGCAAAGCCAAGGTTGGAATAAACACAGGCTGAGTATCCAATCCACGTACATGTTTCAAGCTTACTGGCTATCATCAGCATGGAGCGGGATCTCAGCCTGTGTTGTGGAAATTATGAGTAGGTAGTTCACCACAACAATCATTTATAATATGGTGGGCAGAAGAGCGATAGAAGCCCTCCACCGTACAGTAGTACAGTAAATAAAAATCACATCTGTGTTCACATATGAATGTCTAAAGCAAGTTAAAAAAACTGCTTCCAGATCAGAGTTCCGAGAAAAACAGTTATTACAATGCATTCTGGGAAGCGGAGCCGGGACATGCAAATGTGTGTGTATATATTTGTATATATATATATATATATATATATATTTATTTACTGTATAATAGAGACGTTTAGTTAAAAATATGTGTGGCAGTAAATCTGGCTATATAAAAAAAGAGTAAAAATGCAAAGTGGATAAAGCAAGTGCATTTAGCATCCAAGCTTATAAAAGTAGCCTTTGTGTAACTTATTTAGACATTGTTCACGTTACAGTATAAAATGACAGCATTTTTGTATAGGGCTTTGGTGCCTTAATACATTGAATAAATGCAATTAGATGTAGTAACCAATTAATGTCAATTCAGGACAAACTGCTCTTGTGGCTGCTCAGAGCATGAGATGGAATTTATGGAAGAGTGATCCTCTGCCATCCATGAACATGTCACACAGATAGGGACAGCAGGATATAAATCTATGTTCTGACCATAGTGTCTTCAACTCACAAGGTAAAAATGCATTCAGTACACTAATGGCAACTCTATAATTCTTAGTTTTTTATATAAGATTAGGATCTCTTCATATGGGTTCCCTGGTGGTCCAGTGGTTAGGATGCTGTGCTTTCACTGCTGCAACCTGGGTTCAATTCCATTCAGGGAACGAAGATGTCATACCACCCTGAAGCCATGCAGGGTTGGGCCTGGTTGGTACTTGAATGGGAGACCACCTAGGAATACCGGGAGCTGTGTGTTGTGGCCCACTGGAGAATGAACTGGCAACCCACTCCAGTATCTCTGCCATGAAAACCAAGTGCATCAGTATAATGTACTGCGATCCATGAGGTCACGGAGAGTTGAACACGACTGAACGACGCAAACACAAAACAGGATTTATTCATCTATTGGTGAATTATTTTATAGAATAGAATTCAAGAGGTCGTACCTCATTTGTATGAAATAGTTTTGATAGACAATATGCACACTTATCTGCAATATGTCTTAGATAATTTGTAATTACTTGCACAATTGGCTAACACTTCGTAAAATACTTTACTTTTAGATGCACCACAAATGCATCTTTTAAGTAAAAACTGCATTTATTTTAAATGTATTTATGAAACGCAAGAAAGAATTCATGCTTGTTTGTACATTGCAACCTATAACTATACAAGACAAATATTAAATCAATTAAATATGTAATGCAAGAAAGCAAAACATGTTCTTTACATCTTACACTACAGGTGACCTACTCTACAATCTTAATATTAAAGCAGTTTCAATACAGCTTGCAGCACTATTAAATTGCCTTGAATTAAAATAGAATTTCTGTGAAATGTAAAATTATTATCTCTCTCCAGAGTGTTTCTATAGTCACATTTGTGTTATGGTTGGCAAACTGGCACTCTAATGAAACAATACAGATAATGTATATATGGCTGTATTTGCTCCTACTTGAAAAGCATCCTTAGAGAAGCAAAGTAACTGGAGATGTTTTACTCCACTAGTGACAAAGCTCTCACATTAATGAATCTTGAATATTGCACTGACAACACATTTGTTTCAGTTTTGCTTCTTGTGACCATGATTTCCTGCAGTCATTTAGGTTTTCATTAATCTACACTATGCCAACATGTTTATGATTTACAGGAAAGTACCAAAAGAATTCTACCTGGCATTCAATCCATCTATATCTATCCATCCAGGGTGAGAGTGTATGAGTTAAATGGGTCAGCAATAGGGGCACGCAGGCTTTCGGCTGCAATGAGCGCCAAAGGCACTCATTGCACTGCAAGCCTCGCGGGACTTAGGCTGCAATGAGCGCCGAAGCTGCTCCATTGCACTGCAAGCCTCGTGAAGCATGGCGACCATTTGGGGCACGCGGGACTTAGGCTGCAATGAGCGCCTAAGGCGTGCGTTCGCGAGGCTTACAGTAGAGGCACGCAGGAGGCCGGCGAAAAGCGTAGCACTTTGTCGCTGACCGCGATGAACGCAGTTTGCGAATTTAACGGCCATGTATTTTATGTTAAAAACTCTGTTTAGTAAACTAAGGTCACATTTAGCCGTGAGTAGAGTTAACTTGGAACTTGGGCTAGTGAGAGTACCCAAGAAAGTTATTATTTGTATGCTATTTTTATTTTTATGTGTCTCTGTGGTGTATATGTTTTGGAGCCTGTAATGTATAACAGAAAGACATTTTATGTTTTACTTTAAATATAGCGCAAACTATTCACAAACATACAGAAAACTCGCCAGATTTGAACAGTGGTCTCTGCTTGTTCAATACAGCTATTGTTGTTTACGGGAGCCCGCAATGTAGCCCATAAACTAATTTGCTATTCAATTGGCGTCTTTTTGTGAGCCGCAAACGATCTGCAGATTACAGGCTGAAAAGCCCTGCGGTTTTCAAAATCGTAATTTACACCCCATCTAGGCCTTTCATCTTTCAAGCAGCAAGAATTACAATCGCAAATCGCTATTCAATTGCTACAATTTCTCAAGCCCACAATTGTTTTCACACCCGTAAATGGCAAATGTAGAAGAAAATCCTACGGGTACCAGATCGGACTTGCAAGGGGAATTAACCCCTATTCGTTGCACTGTAAATTCAAATACAAAATCAATACTGCACTTTTAAAGACCGGGAAAGCGATGAAAGTCATTAGAATTAATTGCACAACAGTCTCAAGCTCGCTAATCTGCAATCAAAAATATTTTTTTTTATGTGTCATTTCGGTGTTATATCAATCTCGGGAATCAATGAGTTAATACATATCAGGCCACCCACATGGACTAGAACATTTGCTTCATTCATTTTTATTATTTTGTTCATTGCAGGATTGAGAGTCTGATCGCATATTGGACCCCTAAACGCTAATTGATTGACATGTAACCTCCATGTTTTACTGACGTAATGATGACGGTCTCATTTTCTATTGGCTGTTTCCAAATCGGTAGTTACGGCCTTGATTAATTGATCATGATCATGCTCTGAAATGCTACATAGGACTGCATGGTTTACGGTTTCGGCTTTCTGCCCGTAAATTGCGGCCTTGTTGAATTGAATCACTCTGTAATTGTAGCAAATCTCAAGCCCACAGACTTACGACCTGTAGCCCGCACGGTGTGGGCTTTGCAATTGAATGAGGCTCATTGTCTAAAAATGAATAAAGGGGAGAAGTCTAAATAGCATCTGCAATTGCACATAGAAAGGAAAAATCTTGTGGATAATACAAATCCTAGGATGTGCTCTTGATTGGCAGGATTTAATGGCATTGGCCAGGAGAAAAAGACACGTTTTTAGGGAAAGTCACACAAATAATCTTAAACCTTTTTTAAAATTACCTTCTCAAATTTGTTATTTGCTCTAACAGGCTAATTTTTTTTAGTTAAAGGCATATCTACGTTTCCTGTATTATAAGTGCATCTTATAGAGGATAATTAATAGTGGATGAAAAAAAACATTTAAACACTTACCTTGAAGTAAGCAAAATGTCTTGTAATTTCTGACAGTTGAAAATTAGGGTTATTACCCCCTCCAAACACAGGCAAAATTAGCATTCATTTCATAATTTGTTTTGGCCAATCAGGTTAGCTGAAACATTTGATTTAAACTGTGGGGTTTCTGTTTGTGTTGCAAAGCAGCCTGGGATGTAGTGTGGCACTATGTTAGGTGCTGTGGCAGCACAGACAGGAAGCAGCAGGGAGTCATATCCCAGCAGTGACTTGGGGGCTGACATCGGTGCTCTCCTATTGGCCGAGGAAGAAACAGCAGGTGAATAATGGGTTAAATTCTGCATGCTGATTGGGTGGGGATCAGGGGCCCATGAAAAACGCCACTCTGGGGGGTGTCAACATAATAATTAGAGGGATTGTTAGATATTAATAAAAATAAAATGAGGATGTGCTGCATATATAAAGGCTTATTTTTGCCTATAGAGTGCAGAAATGTATTAATCCTTGAAACGTGTATATGCCTTAAAGCATATATGTGATTAGTGAAGTCTGTTTCCTGATATTTTTGTCAAATATGAGGGCCGACATGTTTTTGTGCTATTACCTGGTAGGAGTAGTACCCTATTTGGGTGATATTTACACAATGTTTAAAGTGTTGTTTTTTTACATTTTAATACAAGTGTTAAATTGAATGACCTGGTTTAATTGTATAATTAAATTCCTTATGTGTATGATGAATACTAATATGCCTTTACTGCCTCTTCAACAACATAAAGTATGATTTGCACATAATATGAGCAGGAAATATATAATAATATAGAGACAGACCAGAGATTTACTGTACATGTTTCTTTCAGATGGTTTCTAAAAACATACCCAATGTCCTGTACCATCTCGGAGCAGAACAGCCGGAACATCACGTCTCAGTCCATAGGTATGTGCCACATGGCCACTTGTTTCCATTCTGACAGCACAGAGTCTCTTGTACAACATGGTGAACAGCTCTGTACCTAATATGTTAATAATATTAATAGTTCTCATAATTTATTGCTTGTATTTCTCCTACCATTATTATTATTATATCAGATAAAAAAGTGATCCCTGAAAATGATAAATGACAAAACCTGTTTTCAGAATATTACAGTAGCAGCACCATTTTTATTTAACTGAAGCAGGTTTTGATACAAAACATGATGGAGAAGTTATTGGTCTTTTATAAGTGGGATGACTGGGAAGTTATTTTGTGGATTGGTTACTGCCCTGTGTTTTGCGTTATGTTGTATTCCATAAGCGACCAAATGTAAGTGGCACTAACATCAAAAACACCATTGCTGTGTTATTTTTATTTTATGCCCATTTGAAGAACTAGTCAGTGAGACAGCACTGTAAATGATGGGGTACACAATTGGTGACATGAGGATTAAAGGGACAACATTCTCAAGTTGGTACATCGCTACAATACAATACTTGATTTCACGTTTAAGTTATGTCCAAAGTCTGACAGGCTTGAATAATGAGTTACGGGCTTGTCTGTTATTCAAGGCCGTCGGACTTTGGACATAAATTAAACGTGAAATTACTGTGGTGATGTACCAACTTGAGAATGTATGTCCCTTTAATCCTCATGTCACCCATAGTGTACCCCATCATTTACAGTGCTTTACAGTGCTGTGGTGAATTTATATTTGCATTTACAGTACTCAGAGTTTGCGGGTTTGAACCACGAGTCACGAATAACGACTTATGGGCTTGGAGGCCATTCAAGGCCGTAGGTCTTAATGTCAAAACGTAGCACTTCATAAGCAAATATAAAAGCCATCCTGTACTTTTATTAAGAGAAAGTGATGTTAGGTCTTAGAATTAATAGCACAACATTCTCAAACTCGCAAATCGGCATAAATAACTACTTTATTGCATGTTACATTTCCGTCATGAAATCCTACGGGCTTCAACCTTCAAGCCCGGAGGTTGGATTCAAACGTCCTAGGGGCTTGGATGTTGGAGCCCGTCGGACTTAGTGACGAAAATTTAACATGAAATACACTTTTTTTATTTGGCAATTTGAGGTTAGGGGAATGTTATGCTATTAATTATAATACCTAAAATCACTTTCACTTCCAATAAAAGTACAGGATGGCTTTTATATTTTGCTTAATTCGTGCTACGTTTTGTTAGCAAGAGTGTTGCAGGACCTCTTTGGTGTAAGTACTGTAAGCTGTGGCTCGGTTTTAGCGACGGAAGCGTGAACGTAGCATTTGAATAGCGATTTGGGATTTTTTGAGGCCGCAACTCTTGCAGCTGCATACGTTCGAAGGCTTTGACGGAGGTAAGCTGAGATTGGGCTCATCGCAAGGGATCGCAGCTCGACGGCCATAAGCTGCCGGAGGCCGCAAATACAATAGCTAAGTAGCTTCCGCCCCCCCCCTTGCGGCTTCTTATTTTAAAAACGTAGGATTAGAATGAGGCCCATAGAGATGAAGGCTCCAGGTACCTGATGGAGCTCCTCACTGCTTATGTTTCAGCTCTGAGATCTGCAGTGGAAAATCTATTAACTGCACCCAGAATCTCTACACAAACCTGGATCCTGAACTTCTATGGTAGAGAGTTCCAGAATTTTGGTGCTGCATACACACTAAATAAGAGAGGCCCCTAATTTGGACATTTTCAAACAGAGACCGAAGACCATGCTCTTCCCAGGCCTTTCAATAAGTTACAATTCTCTTTTTTTTCTCTTCCTCTCCTGTGAGAACATTATAGGACTTAAATTATTATTATTTTCAGTATTGTTAGGTCAGAATAATTGCATATAATTATCAGTAAAAGAATGTTTTTTTTGCCCATTTATTATTGTTAATATTGCATTTAAGTTCCTGTAATGCTAATCATATTTGAAAGCTGTGTTGCCCAAAAGATAGATCTCAGGATGATGTGCCACACACCATGTTTAACTGCCTGGAGATTTTAATCTCACTGTACCAGGGGAGAGGAGAATCCCCTTGGCTGTGGATCGCCTGGTGCGGGAGAGAGGGAGATAGATACATATGTTGTGCAACTAATTCAACTGTGAGGGAAAGTTGACCCCATGCTGTAAGGAGATTGTGCTAGTATGATTACTGAAATAGTAGATCAGATGTTACTAAAGAATGGGAACTCTTGTATTAGATTTTATGAAGGTTTATATTGAAAACCTAAAGATTCCAATTTTAATACTGTCCCCTTAATTATGTTTGCCCTATAAAGCTTTTGATATCTTCACTGTTGCTTGTTACTCAGTGGAACTTCTTCTGTGAACATCTTCTTCATGCTTTTGTCTTCCAGGACAAGGAGTGTGCACAGCCAGAGAGAGTCACACGGCTGGAGGATGGGATGAGCTCAGCTACTGCAGAGGAGATGCCATTGAAGTGGTTGGCTTCTTCGTACCCGGACTCAAGTGGTTTGTGGGAAGATGCCCTGCTACTGGGGCCACTGGTTTTGTCCAAACAAAGCACGTTGACCCCAACTGCTTGAAAGCCCTGTAAGTATCACTATGTAAAAGTAATAACATGAATATTAGTGTTTTATTGTTTTTTTTTTATATTGTTCAATGTACTAGTACAGCTTTCCTGTATGTGGGTGTTACAAAAACATATTCCATTACTCTTTGATTGAAGCTATCCTAGCAATTAAGAAACAGGATCAATTTATAATTCTAATAGCTAGACAAAGAAATAGAAATGTATAATGCAGAATGTCTTCATATCAGCCAAGTGGAAATTAACTTTGGCTTCCATTCCCGTAAGAAAAGAACAGATAACATAATACTCGCTACCCGCTAGGAGCCTGGTTATTCACCAACTTAAGTATAACCATGGGTGTCCTTATATACCGCCATGGCACCTGAACATAACCAGTTACCATGGGGTCCCTATGGACCCACATAGTAATCTAAAGTCTAACCATGGGACTCCCATAGTACCTAATATTAACCTCAATACCATGAGGTTCCCTACTGTCCCCAATGCTATACCAAACTATGACTATAGTGGTCCTGATGGACACCATAGCACATACAATTTACCTCTATACAATAGGGATCCATATGGACCCTATGGTACCTAATGATAACTCCTATACCATGAGGGTGCCTACAGTCCCCTAAACTATGACCATGGGTACTCATGGACCCACATAGCTCACAAAATATATCCAAATAATACAGAGAGCCTAAAGGAACCCCCATGGCATCTTTCCTATGACCACATGGTCCCTAAACCCTCCATGGGTGTCTATAGGGACCACCATAGTCCCTAACACGAAATATTTATAAAAAAATGATACATAAGATTCAAAAAAATTACACCAGTACGCAATATCCTTTTGGTGCCCTTATCAATGCCCAGGTACCTCACTCTTCAGCCCTGGATAAGGTCACCAATAAATAAAAGCAGATACAGTTAATGCTTTCAATTACATTTTTTTTTCTGGCTGTCATATAGGGTTATAGGATCAGTGCTTCTCACTTATTTTATGTGAGGGGGTAGATGACTAGCTTTTCTAAACTTACACGGACCACCCTCATAACAGGTCAGAGATCTGTGGCTATCATTCAGACTTGTGTCGACTTATCCCAGGTTAAACTGATTGTCAAGAAAGCTGCATGCTGGGTTTTTAGAATGCCCTTGTCTTCTTGTCTAAACATTGTAAGCTTTCAATTTTCTAATGTTCTTTGGGACAAAATCATTTTGTACTTTAGATTGTAAGCTCAGGGCCCTCCAGTCTTTTATGTGTCAGTATTATCTTTAACTATTCCCCCTGTTTTGCACTTATATTCTGGCATGTTACAAAAAAATGATAATAATAATAATTGGCAGCCAACCACTGCAAGGGTCTGGTGTTGACAGTACTATGGACTAGTGCAATGGCAAGTTCTAGTGTAGTGGTAGACCTTTTGTAAACATCAGGACCATAGACCTTTTTACCAGACCTCAACTGTTTCATTAAAATGTACTATTTAATAGTTTAATAAAAGATTTGAGATATCTAGAAAATAAAGTGGTGTTCTGTCTCTTGGTCTTCTACACTATGCAGTCTTAGTGTACCTATTAATATTTTGTTATGGTAAAATAATGTTGTGTTATTCTATAATATAAACATGGAATCCGGACCTTGACATACTTTTCAGAAAGCTTTTTGGACCATGGAGAAAAAGGGACTACCCCGGTGACTAAAACACTGCTGCTCTTTGTATAATTCTAACCTGTACCACTGGGTGTCACTCTCGTATTAGTGTAGTGCTTGTATATTATTATATAGTATCACTAATTTTGAATGTATTGTTTGTAATATGATTTACATTCAACATAATGCAAATTTGTGTTTATCTGTAACATTGCTGTCATCTTGGAAAAAGAAAACATAACCTAGGTGTTGACTACAAGTTGGGAGAGTTTTCTCATTCCTTATTTGTGTACATACTTTATTATAATGTAATACGACCATACTATTTTTAGAATTAGTGGCCACTCAGACACCGGGGGAGTATCCGTGATAAAATTCAGCACTAGTCCAGTAAAAATCCATTTGTTTATCCAGAATATCAGTGAGTTGATTTCAAAAGCTTTTAAACATAGCCAAAATCACGAGACAGCTCATAAAAACCATGTACTTGAGTGCTTAAACTACAATTTAAGATGGTTAAGAAGATTATCCATTTCTAAAGTATCTGATCACATGCAGGGAATGATTACCTATGCAGTTGTCCTCTTATAAATAAGCATTTTATACAATTCAACTAATAAAAATAACAAGTGACCCACAGTTTACAAAATTACAACTCACTTAAGGCTGTTTATTACAGTTTGAAGCTTACAATCTTGAGTTAAAGAGAAACATGCATGATTGGAGAGTGACTAGTTTTGGGAAATCTAGTGCCTCTCTCCTACAGAATGTGCATCAGTTCCACAGGTGAGAAATACAAAAAAATAATATAAATTTGTTCAGCACCTGCATCTCATAATCACTGTCTTTCTTTTAAGGGAAGTTCAACATGGTCCACTTTTAATAAGTGGTCTACAATACTGTGTCCAGTTACCATTCTGTGGCTAGGAAGAGTCCGTATACCACATTTATTTAATTTGCGTCAAACTGCAGCCCCACTTGTCACTCTTGAGGGGCTTCCTCCTGCAGTTCTGGTTGCATTTCACCCCTCATATTTTTATTTTTGGGTGCCCAGTGTCTCGGGCCAATAGAGCCAGGGACCTCTTCATTAACCTGCTCCTGGCATTAGCCAAGTTGGCTATATATAAGTCGAGGAAGCAGCGTTTGGCAGAGGGGGTTCGACTGTCACCTGAGGCCATGTTCCGGGCACTGGTGCGCTCCCGTATCCGTGCAGAGTGCCACATAGTCTTGTCCACTGGGAGGATGGAAGAGTTTATCTCCCAGTGGGCTGTGGATGGTGTACTCTGCTCGGTACCCCGCCATCCGGTTTCTTTTCAGCTTACACTCCTTATCTAATTTTGTTTATTTTACAGTACATGTCTCTCTCTTAGTGGTATGACATACATTGTCAAACTTTTGTGTTAAAATACACTGTGTCCTGTTATCATGCTGATTGACTAGTTCTCCAGGCTAATCAGAATAACCCTCCTTATAATTACTGTGTCCATTTCTGGAGAGATAGTTGAAAGTTTGGTAACTAAAATGAGCATGGTTTAGGAACGAACTTGTAAGGAAATACTTCATAAAGTTATTATGTATAGGACAGGAGGGAGAGGAGTGATGATTGTGGCTATGCACACTATATCATACTATATAAGGATTTGGGGGGCCCGGGCTGTTACATGTTTACTTGGCCCCATGTTTTCAAATAACCACCCTGACAGCAAGATATCAATGTTGTGTACCTGCTGATATTTTTAGGATGAGCAACAAAAAAACTACCACTACCATCATTTTGTTTACAGTGACAAGAATTTGCTCTTCCTAAGTGAGGAGGAAAAGTCGTCTCTGAACTTGCTAGATGAAGAGGCCCAACGTAGCTGTATGGATCTACTAACCAGCCTTGCCCAGACAGATATAGGATCTGTTTACAGGCTAGGTAAGTTTTCGTTATATTAATATTATTATAATTTTTTAGACCGCACCCATGTATTGACATTTGATGTGTAGCTGTTGCAACTTTGTTATAGTAGTAACTTCACAATAGCCAAATATGGACAAAACCATGCTGCAACTAATAAACATAAACACTTAATAGATTAGTCTCAGGATACAAGTAACCATTATTTGATACACACTAAATCTGGTACAAACAAATTCGGCAGACAACCAGCGATACACTCCTGAGCAGATCTAGGAACACAGGCTGATAAACAATCTCAATATACACCTCCATAAACATATATATATATAGCACAAAAAAAAAATATTTTATTATTCCAGTTCTTAATTGTCAGTGGAGGGACAGAGCTGCAGAGTGAATCTTCTTCCTTCAGAGATGCAATTACAAGATTTGATGGTATTTTGCCCAACAAGATTACATAAAATATACCCCACCAATCTTACGTTTTGCTGGCAAATACAAAGACCTACAACATGCATAGGCCGTGTATGGTGGCAATGACTAGCAATACCTGGGAAATAGTTATGCTGTGTGTGTGTTTTATATATATATACTAGCGACTTGCCCGTCAAAAAATGACGGCAATGTGATGTATATGTTTGTGAAGTTGTTTAGTTATTTAAATATATTTTTGACCCTTGTAAGTATTGTGATATGAACATGTATTTTTGTAAAACGTTGATGTAATGGTTTTTTAAATTGAAATTTGTATCTGAAGAATTGTTCACTTTAATATACATAGAATCCAGAGAAAAGTAAAAAGTAAAAAGACTTTTTTAAACGTACCAAATTTTAACATGAAGTTTAAAATATATGTAAGCAATAACCTTGAAAGTATATATTTTTAAAATTGAACTTTATTTTTTATGTAACTTTGTAATTTTTGGAAAACATTTGTCTAATTTTGAACATTATAAACAGGAACATAGTAAATACATTTTGTAACATAATTTTGAATTAAAAGTATTAACATTTGAATGTAAAAACAGTTGAACTTGAAATTAATCAGTATTAACATGCAATTTATATCAGAATAATTGTTAAGTTTAATATACATTGAATGTAGAGGAAGGCATACATTAAAAACTCTACTTAAACCGTACGTAATTAAAGTAATTCATTACTGAGCACTTAAACTGGCGATAAACATTAATGTAGGTAGTAATCTTAAGATAACATAGAATATTTACATTGTGACTTAAAAGGCGCTTGAGCTCTTAACATGAACTTTGTAATATGTTGAATGAAATAACTTGAAAATATTGTTTTTAAACTTGTAACATTAGAAACATTAACATAGTGACTTAACATTTTAACATAATTTTTCATAGAAATGCAAGGCAAGTATTTTGTGAGGCGAATTATCCATAAACATGACTTCCATTAATTATGACTGAATTAAACAACCAATTGTTTTGTATTTTTTTTTTATTCCAATCTTTTTATTGAAGACCAAAGGTAAAACATTGCATGTACCGATAGATCAGATAGACAGATTCTTCATTTCCAAGCATTATATGTTAAACATAAACACAGTGTCAGATTTGAGAACTTTCTGCAGTCTTCACACATTTTTGAATATTTTTCTGTGATTTACTTACTGAGGAGTTCCCTCCTCAAATCTAAACTTAGCCTACTCGATACATAAAATACAGAGGAACTCTGAAATTAGCCAATATAACTTGGTAATTGCAACTAATTAACTTAACATAGCATCTAGTATAAACAGAAACTGTAATTGAAGAGAAGACAAAATAAAAAATAAAATAAAAATACACAGAGAAAAAAGGAAGGAAAGAGAAAGAAAGAAAAAGGAATAAAAGACATCTCCTGGTTAGTTACCTCACTCATGATCACTTCCGGTCTATGCTCCAGCCGGCCTCCGCCCCCCCCCCCGGGGCCAGGGACACAAAGGAGAGACTAGTGTGCCTTACCTAATCGATATACTATGTTGGGAGTCCAGCCAAGGGGTCCATATCTTTAAAAACTGGGGGTACTGATCTTCTAAAGTACTGGTTAATCTTTCATTAATCATAATGAAGTTAACCTTGGTGATTCTCACCTAAGCTAAGCCTTGGGGATTTCCATTTTCTAGCTATATGCTGTTTAACTGCTAAATTAATAAATTGCAATAACTTATTTTGTATTTTAGTCAAGGCTTCAATATACATTCCTAAAAGGCAATTTTCAATTGAGGGTCGAATTGGGCTACCAAATAATTTGGATCCAAGACTCATAGCTTGTTCCCAAATGTCTCTAGCCACTGGGCATGACCACCAAGTATGCAAAAATTCCCCTTTCTGATGACAGCCCCTATAGCATTTATCGTTGTTCTGTGCGTTCATAGAATGCATTCTAGCGGGGGTGAGGTATGTCCTGTGTAGGACTTTAAGCGACACCTCCAGAATATTATAAGTAATAGAGCCCCTAGACAGATTGGTAAAGGCCTCCTTCCACTCCGCCGGCCCCAGTCCCCTTCCCAGGTCCTGTTCCCATTTGAGCATAAAGGGGGGTTTAGGAGTTTTATCAGCCCTATTAAAAAAGGAGTACAGGGCTCCCAGTGTACCCCTTGTCAGAGGCAGGTTCTTACACACCACCGAGAACCAGGTTGATCTTGGGGGTCCTAGACTCTGTACCAACGATGTTAACCAGTGCCTAAGACGCAGGTAGCGCCAATTTTCTCTTGGCGGGATATCGTACTTATCCAGCATTTGAGTATGTGTGTACATTGTATCATTGGAGAACCAGGTGTTTATCCTATCTAGTTGTCCAAGAGCCCACCACTGACGGGACTCTGCGTGAAAAACGTTTTTAAAATTTGGGAAGGAACTAATGGAGGTTAGAGGGGACAGCGGGGTTGACAGCTGATGCTTCTTGACTGCCCAGTCCCATACCGAGAGAGTTAGTTTAATCATTGGGTTGGAAAATTTAGGAGGAGGCTGGTTAGACCCTGGATGCCATATAATAGTGTCCCACGTCCAGGGCTTGAGATCTTGATTCTCCATAAACACCCAGGTAGGCTGGTGTTTGACTGAGTGGGCTCTAGGTAAGAAAGCTAGTTGGGCGGCTCTTAGATACAGCCTAAGATTGGGGCAGGAAAGACCCCCTTGGGCTCTGTGCCTGTACATTAACTGCTTAGCTATCCGCGGTGGTTTGTTTGCCCAAATAAATTTAAAAATATGTTGTTGCAACCTTTCGAGATCTCGGGTTTCTACTGGGATGGCCAGCGTCCTAAATAGGTAAAGAATTTTAGGTAACACATTCATTTTAATAGTAGCGATACGCCCTGTCCATGATATATTATATTTAGACCATTTTTGCAAGTCGTCTAACAGTTTCCGAAACAGTGGGGGGTAGTTTGCTTTATACATCCCTGAGACTCTCTCCGTGATCCTGACCCCCAGGTATTGTATGCCGTCTGACGGCCAGACAAATTTGTACCTAAGTTTCAGAACCTGGATGTCCGTCTGCCGCATCCCCACGCCCATCGCCTCAGTCTTATCCCAGTTAATTTTCAGGCCCGAGTGTAAGCTAAACTCATCGATAGTCAGCATAAGATTGGAAATCGATGCTACTGGATTTGTCAGAGTGCAGAGAAGATCGTCCGCGAATAGCGAACATTTAATGTGTTGAAATCCCACCTCCGGGCCTTGGATGTCCGATCTGGTCCTGATGGCCTGGGCAAGGGGCTCAATCGCCAAAGCAAATAATAGTGGAGAGAGTGGGCATCCCTGCCTAGTCCCTCTCTGAATTTTAATATCCACTTTCTTTGTTCCTGGTAATCTAATATTGGCTGCTGGGTAATGATAAAGTGTTTTAATTAGGTTAATGAAGCGTCCCCCGAAGCCAAACTTCCCCAGGACTGAATAGAGATAAGGCCACTCGACCGTGTCGAAGGCCTTCTCGATATCCAGCGCGAGAACGCACAAAGGTGTGCTAGCTACTTGCGCAGAGTGCAAGACATTCAGCGTCCTCCTGATATTATCTGCTGTCTGTCGATAGGGGATGAAGCCTGTTTGGTCCTTATGCACCAAATCTGGTAGGAAGTCCGAGACCCTGCCCGCCATTATCTTAGCCATTGTTTTGTATTTTTGAATGTTTTTCCAAAATGTTTGCATGGCTTTAGTTTGTATCCTGCAAAGTTATAGTACTTCATAGTAGACAATGTTTTTAGTAAAAATACGTCCATCTTCTAATAAATCACCTTGACTTTCATTGTTTTCAATGTAAACTTTAATAGCCTGTGGATTTTTGCAGCTTGACAACGCAACGTACAATTGACCATGTGCAAAAACTGGTTCTTCCAAGTAAATACCCACAGATTTGAAAGTTTGACCTTGTGATTTATTAATGGTCATGGCAAATGCCATAATAATGGGAAATTGTCTTCTTTGAAGTATAAAAGGGAGACTACTTTCACTTGGTGCTAAATCTATTCTTGGTATGAAAACTCTCTCTCCTTTATGGGTCCCAGTTAAAATTTCAGCATCTATAAAATGGTCCTTTAATTGTTGAACAATTAATCTTGTGCCATTGCATAGGCCTTTTTTGGGGTTCATATTTCGCAGTAACATGATAATTGCACCTTTCTTTAGCTGCAAAATATGTGGTGGCATTCCAGAAGGAGTTAAAGAGTTAATGAATTCAGTTGAAAAGTTTGCCTGACTTTCATTGTCATCAGCAAGTACAGAATCAGCACTGTGATAATTTCTTTGTGGTGCATTAATTTTTTTTAAGATTTCATTATTGAGTATTAATGCATCTTTATTTTTACACGTCAGTATAACTTGGTTGGCAAGCTCGGAATATTCTTCGTTATTTATGCTCCCTTCAAATATAGCGGATATAATATCTTGTTGACAAATCATATGAGGTGGGATCTCTACAGTGTCGTCAGGTAAATGTAGTATTTTTTCTGTTCTGCCTTCTCCAATTTTAATAAGCCAATCATTGAAATCAGTTTGGTTTTCTGATCTCATATTTTGTTGCAGTTGAAGATGGGTAAAATGTTTCCATACTGTACTTGACTTTATACATGTTTCAATAATGTCTGTTCGATTTCCATGTACAACGACAGGTAATGTTTGTCTAAAATCGCCACCCAACAACATTACCTTTCCAACAAATGGAAAAATATTATCCATGACTTCACGAAGCAAACGGTCAATACATTGGAGGGCATAGCATGACATCATTGTGGCCTCATCTATTATAATTAATTTACATTTCTTCAATTTCTTTGCTTGTAAGGATGTCATGCGAATATCTGACACAGAATTTTCCAAAATAGGCACTGGCAGTTTAAATCCACTATGAACAGTTCTTCCACCTTCTAATAAAAGTGCAGCAATTCCAGTAGTGGCAAACGCCATTGCTATTTGTCCTTGTGCTCGTACTGAACTCATTAATAAATTGTACAAATAGGTTTTTCCTGATCCGCCAGGTCCATCAAGATAGAAATAACGCTCTGTCACCATGTCATCATCTATTGCATTTTTAATGGCATGAAATGCTTGCAATTGTAGTGTATTTAAAGTTGCAAGTCTTTCTTGTGTTCTTTCTGCTTGTAGTTGAATGTCATAGTCTTCAAAGTTTATGTCATCTATAAGACCTGGATCAGGCAAATTAAAACTAGCACAACTTAATCCATGAGTTAAAAATACTTCTTGGATTTCCATTAACGCTTTTAAGTGTGCAATGGGTTCATTGTATCGTCGCATAAAGTCTTCAGCCATATTACTTTTAAAAGTCTCCCACAAAGCTAATGCATTTGGAGCATTTGAGAAGATACAAATAAAAGCAAATTGTTCTCTCATCTGTCGTGGCATTTGACATTGTGCTGCTTCTTCTAAACATCTTTCCCACTCTGTATCATCAGCGAGTAAGTTTCTATGTCTTGCAGCTAAATGGAAGGATTCATATACAATGTCATTAACAGTTCTTAATTGTTCAAAACTTTGTGCTCCTGGAACATTTAAAAGTAATATCCGTAAGCAAAAACGTTCAACATCTCTTGGACTGACTGTGTAAATTCGTGGAATTATTTTATTGCCTCTGGTTTTTCTTGCTCTCCATAATCCATTCACAAAAACATAGTGATATGGAATTTCAATATATAAGTATTGTGTTGCTTGAGCATCAGTGGAATTTAATGCAAACCATGCAGTTAGTGTAGTGTGACGATCTTCACTTTGGGCCAATGCATTCATTTCATTTCCAGAATGGAAATAGACTAAATGTCGTTGTGGCAAATGTACTGCTAACCTATATACTGCATGTGATCTATCATGCATTTCAAATTTTAAAAGCCGCCACATAGCTTCTGGTGCACTGACATAGCGAGCATCTACATGAGATGCAAGTTCATCATGTACTAACTCAGTACTTTCAGGGTTGTCTGCACTTTTGACGACTACAGTAGCTGCATCGTAACCTTTGTAAATATATTTGTAGACATATTTCATGGATTTGATGGAAGTGCAGGCTTCTACGTTGATGTGGGCGTTGTACTTCATGAGTAAATGTGGATTGTAGGGTACTACATATCTATTGTCCACTTTTTTTCCACGAATAATGGCACTATCTCCTTCTCTTCTTTTATAAAGTGGATATCCATCACAATTTGCATATGTTTTGTCTCTATAATTTTTTGGAAAATCTTTTGAACATTGATTATTTTCCATACATGGTGATTGTGGATTAAGGTCTCCACAGGGTCCATGAATCATGCGATGAGTAACAATCTCATATAGTCTACCATATAGTTCTGGATCTGGTAGTTCAGCAACTATGACTGCATCCACTTTGTCCGAAGTATCTAATTTATCTTTCTCTTGAAGTATTATGAGAAGATGTGCATGTGGAAGGCCTCTTTTTTGAAATTCAATGGTATATACATAAGCAAGACATTTGCCAAATAACTGATTTATAGTGAAGTCACGTATTAATTCATTTAATTTGAACTTAAAAACTCTGGCTACTAAATCTGGTCGATCTGAAGCACTTTGTCCAAGAAGTAGATTTTGATTAATTTCTGGCCATTATGGATTACATGTAAATGTCACAAATAAATCTGGTTTTCCAAATTTTGTCACAATAGCCATAGCATCATTGTATCTTTCTCTCATATTTCGAGGAGATCCTTGAAAGGAAGATGGTAAAATGATGGCTTTGCCAGCTGTCATGTCTCTGCTTGTAGCCACGTCAGCAACATAGTCCATGAGTCCACAATATTGTTCTACACGTAGTTTATCTTGTTGATATTTTATAAAGTTTAAATTATTTGCCTCAACTTGCAAATATGAATCAATAATCCATTGTTGTGTTAGTTTCCCACCACATAAAATTGGATTAAATTCATCTCTAATGGCAATTTGAGCAACTTTAAATTCAAGCATAGAAACATTATTTCGGATTCTGGCTTTAGCATTTGGGTAACTGGGAAGGGTTAATTTTGGTTGCCAACCTGCTTCTCTGTGTGGGAAAAAGATGGGATATGTCATTGGATCTAAATTTGGACTTAAGATATTAATATTAATAAATGGTTGCTCCTCATTTCTGGGATATACTCTAATGTCTCTTTGAAATGGTGGTTCTCCTTCATCATTCTGAAAGACCATTGCAACCTAATTTGATGTTTGCAAGTTATAACGACGTTTATCAGTATGTCTGTCTCTTTTAAGCACCATATTAACCTTTGGCATGGGTAATTGATGTCTTTGTGCATGAAGTAGTTGTTCATTTTCTACTTCTGCCAATTTTTTGTAAGCTTTACTGTAGGGATTGTTGTCCATAATGTTATTTAGCTCTATAAAAACACTGGGTAAGCATTTTTTATTTTCTTCCATCTGCATACGTTGGTCAACAGCTTCCATTGTATCTAGGACATATAGTTGAGCGAATTTTCTTTGCTCTCCTTCCTCTGGATGTAAATGTGAAGTCCGATGATAAATTTGTCCTTGGACTTTAAAACAGTAAGGACCATGTCCTGGTACATTAGCAGCCAATGTTGCCCCCATAGATGCAAATTATATGGCACTATTGTAGGATCTTATGTTTGTCTTAAAATTTTTGTAATTTGGAAAAGTAGGTTCAGTCATAATATTTTGTAAATAGGTTGGAAATTGTTTCCTTTCTGGAAGTTTGAACTTTCCTTTTTGACAACAACTAATAAATTGTCCATCTCGGGGTCTCTCCTGTTTAAAATAATAAGCCTCACAAAATTGACATTGAGTAGTCATGTCCCCACAACTATGAACCTCTACTGCTAAAGACTTCAGTAAAGGACAATTTGCAAAGCATATTGGATGTTGACTTTCATATTCATCAGATGAAAAGTCATGAAATGTTTCAACAACAGGTTCTAAATGTTTAGTTTTTTTCGTAGATTTTCTTGGTATATGTTGGACTTGTTTGGTTGAAATGTCCTGTAAGTTTTTAGTAAGAGTTTGTAAATGCTTTGTTTTTGTAGTTGCTTTTTTTGGTCTGTCTTGACTGGTATGTTGTAAAATGTCATCTGATGTTTTAGGAACAGTTTGTAAATGCTTTATTATTTTTTTATTTTTTTTGGTTGTATCTTTCATTTTTGCAGCTGATATTCTTTTATTTGCAAGTCTTTTGCGTTCTTTTTCTCGTCGAATTTCTTTCTCCTCCGGTGTCTGCTGGGCGGCCCATCTCTCTTGTCTTTCTCTAGTTTGACGTCTTTTCTTCTCTTCTTTGGTCTCGTTATCAGCCATATTAATCTGTAAAGGAAAAAAAATAAATGTAATTGTGTATATTTAAATTTGTAATTCCTGTTAAAGATTCTTGTGCACAATTGGTGAAATAAAAGGCAAATCAATAAGGTATCATTTATATTTAGAATGTATCATTTATATTTAGTTAAATTTATAATTCCTGTCCTCACTGGCTAAGAATTTGGCCAATGGAATAGTGCTGTAAATAAGCATGTAACATATTTTTTTTAAATAATGGTTTTATTTATTAAAAACGTTGTTTGTGGATAGATATTTACCACTGCAAAACTTCTTTGCTAAAAAAAAAAGTGATGTGGTTATTGAGCTATGTATTGCATAGTAGCAATTTAAATAAAATAAGGGAGATAGTAAATTAATTATTTTATTTTTCTGTTGACACAGATGCAACTGAAAGCAGTTTCTTTAGTTTTATACTTTAGTACTTATTATACTTTACCTTGGTTGAAGTTTGATTTAAATCCGAATGTTTGTTGGTCCTCGGTTCAAAATCGTTGTCCAATGGTGTGGTCCTCTGTTGGAAGTCCTCGTCCGATGGTGTGGTCCTGTGGCGATAGCCCTCGTCCGATGTTGTGGTCCTGTGGCGATATCCCTCGTCCGATGTTGTGGTCCGTTGGTGAAAGTCCTCGTCCGATGGTCTGGTCCTGTGTTGAAATTCCTCGTCTGCTGGTCTGGTCCTGTGTTGAAATTCCTCGTCTGCTGGTCTGGTCCGAGTCCTCGTCCGATGGTCCGGTCCTGTGGAAAAAGTCCTCGTCCGATTGTCTTCACGCAGTATCTGTTGTAATATAAAATAGAAAATGTTGTTTGAGTGAAATGTCTTTTAAATAATGTAAAAATTTATTAATTTGACTGTATTGTATCAGTTATGGTTATTTTTTTCTATCTTTTTTTTTTTTTACTTTCTGTACAATCCCACAACTTTTGTTATTCTTATTGAAGGTTCTTAGTAAGGCTTGTGGGTTGTGATATATTAAATAAGAATATAAATTTATTTTGCTATGTGTTTATGTTATTTTTTGTACAATCCTGTTTTGTGCACACCACTTGTGGTATACTTATTTAACCTTTATTGGGATGCTTATAGTTAGTGAAACATGAAATAATATAATTAATGTAGTTTGCTATGTGTTTGTGTTAGTTTTTGACAATCCTGTTTGGTGCGCACCACTTGTGCAAAAGTTATTTATTCTTGATTGTACTGGTTATAGGTTGTTAAACATTAAAGAAGAATGTTAATGTAGTTTCCTATGAGTTTGTGTGATTTTTTGTACAATGCTATTAGGTGCGCAACACTTTTGTTATTCTTATTTTTGCTTCTTTGTAAGGCTTATAGGTTGTTAAACATTGAATAAGAAATTCTGTTTTGTGTGTAGCAGTTTGTGTCTCATTCAATTGCGATTTGGCTAATTGAATCGTGCCCTAAATAAGCACATAGCATATTTTTTTAAATAAGTTTTTAGTCATTGAAAAACTTTATTTTGGATATATTTTTATTAACTAAAAACTTCTTTTAAAAAAATTGTTATGTTGTTATTTAGAGCCCTATTCAATTGGGCAAATTGCAATTGAATGAGGGCCTTTGTGTGTACCATATGTTGCATAGTTTGCCCCTCATTCAATTGCATTTTTTACAATGTAATAGTACTCTAAGGCCGTCATTGAATTGCAATGTTGAAAATTGAATAGGGCCTAAAAGTGCTTATTTATAGCCATATTTAATTGTCCAAAATAGCAATTGAATGAGGGCCTTTGGTTACTGCATTTGTTATATTGTGAGCTCCTCATTCAATTGTGTTTTGGCCAATGGAATAGAGCTCAATATCAGCACAGAGCATATTTTTTTACGGAATTTTGTATTTAGTGAACTTGTATCCAAAAGCAACGTGTTCACAAAAGAAAAATTTCCTTTAAAAAATATGCTCTGTGCTTATATAGAGCCCTATTGAAATGGGCAAATCACATTTGAGTGAGGCCCTTGGCCATTAAAGATATATAGGTCCTCATTGAATTTCAATTTTGCCAATTGAAGAGGGCTCTATATAATTACATAACATATTTATTGAGCAAAGTTTTTAGTTATTGCAAACCTTGATTGTGGTTAGAAATTCAGTAACTAAAAAGTTCTGTATAAAAAATATGTTATGTGCTTATATAGAGCCCTATTCAATTGAGGAAGTCGCAATTGAATGAGGCTCATGGTTCTTTCTTGTTTATACTTAATACTTTACCTTGCTTGAAGTTTTGAATGACAGACGGTCCCCTCCTGCCAATCTTAATGCGCCAGTCTTCTTGTAGTGTCTGTTTGAAAAAGAAAGTGAAATAGTTATTTGTATATTTATAATTTTTCATCTAGCAAAGCATGGCCTTTTGAGCATGTAATGTCTTGTTGTATCTTACCTCTTCTTCTTTGTTGGTGTTCTTTAAAAGGGATTGTGCTTCACAGTGCACGGTGCAAATTGTTGAGAGACGCTATTGATGCAGAGTCTGTTTGAATATTCAAAGAAATAAAAAGATTCAGCTTTATATGATCTATTGAATTGAAGTAAATGAATGTCATTCAAATATAGTTGTGTAATTTTTTTCAATGAACCTTATTTTTTGTTGGGGGCTACACACATATGTCACATACATGAAGCACATTCCATAGTTTAATGTAATTATTTTGTGTACGTGTGACATATCAGTATACATGACTCATATTTAAATGGTTAAATTAACCTTATATTTTTTTTTTCCAACACACATAAATGTGTGTGTGTGAGATGTAACTATAGATGATACACATATATGTGCGTGTGACATATCAGTATACATGACATATAATGTCATTTAAATGTAGTTGTTTACTGATTTTGTTTTAAGCTAATTTTGTTGCAGTGGCAATACACATAAATGTGCGTATCACATGTCACTATACATTATACACATATATGTCCGTGTCACATGTCACTATGAAGGGGCAGTACACATAAATGTGTGTGTCACATGTCAATATACATTATACACATATATGTCCGTATCACATGTCACTATGAAGGGGCAATACACAGAAATGTGGGTGTCACATGTCAATATACATGATACACATATATGTCCGTGTCACATGTCACTATGCAGGGGCAATACACATAAATGTGCATGTCACATGCCACTATACATTCTATACATATACGTGCGTGTCAGATGTCACTATACATTATAGACATATATGTGCGTGTCAGATGTCACTATACATTATAGACATATATGTGCGTGTCACATGTCACTATACATAAACCTCTGTTTAATATTGAATTATGTTTTTTTGTTGTTTTGTTAAATGAACCGTATTTTTTTTTTGAGCCTATACACATAAATGTGCCATACATGTCACTACATAAATGCAATTTTTTATTTTTATTTGTTTGACCTGTCCTGATAATAAAATGTAATATATTATAGCTTACCTCTCAGTTGTAATTTGCACAATGCAAAGTAGTAAATTAGTAAAGAATTGTCTTCTCAAGTAAAAGCAGCAGTTATCTCAGAAGTCACTCCGTTGATCACCTGAGGAGAAATGTATTTTTTTTGTTTGAAATAGGCAGTATTTATAAACTTGTAGAAAGTTCTGGAAAGTGAGACCGTTAGAACGCAATACGCATGCGCTATTTGCGTTCCAGCTTACAATTTGCGTTCCATCCGCCATTTTCTGCGTATTACTGTTCAAAATGGTGTTTAATCTGATTGTGATACGTTCCGCATAGTATGTGTTTCATTATTGCGAGTAAGTGTAGTGTAGTTACGTCTGAAGCCTCGTTTTCGTTTTGTTCGTCGGCCATTTTTTCTCTCGCTTAGCGATGGTATTAGTGTCTAAAGTGTTTTATTTTGATTTAAATGTAGGTGTAACTTGTTTTTTTGAGGTGCTGGCTGGTTCCTCTTGCTGTAGGTAAGCTTTTTATGTGTTTGTTGTGTGTCTTTCTTAAGTTTTAAATGTTTGTATGTCGGCGTGTTGCGTCCGATGTTTGCGAAGTCGTAATGTGTGGTAACGTGTCTCGTATGGTGTTTGCGTGTGTAGCCTCGTTTTCGTTTTATTCGTCGGCAATTTTTTGTGTCGCTTAACAAACTATTTAGTGTCTAAACTCTTTTATTTTGAGTGCAATTAAGTTGTAAGTTGCATTTTTGAGGTCCTGGGTGCTTCCTGTTTGTGTAGGTAAGGTTTTTATATATGTGCTGTGTGTATGTATTGTGTTTTTAATTTTGTAATGTTCGCGAGTTGCGTCCCGAGTGTTGCGAGGCCGTAATGTGTGTGAACGTGTGTCGTATGTTGTTTGCGAGTGTCGTAATGTGTGTGAACGTGTGTCGTATGTTGTTTGCGAGTGTCGTAATGTGTTGCGACGTAAACTTTTTTTGAAATTTTGCAAGGGTCGCAGTTGCTGCAACTGAAGACCTCGCTTTGCGAGGTCCTCAGGTGCTGGCATGGAGCGCCTGCGGCGCTCCAAGCCAGCAACTGAGGCCCTCGCTTCGCGAGGGTCCTCAGTTGCTGGCAAGGAGCGCCTGCGGCGCTCCATGCCAGCAACTGAGGACCTCGCTTCGTGAGGGTCCTCAGTTGCTGGCAAGGAGCGCCATCGGCGCTCCATGCCAGCAACTGAGAACCTGGCACAGTGCCCTCGCTACGCGAGGCCCGCAACTCGCTACGCGAGCCCGCAGCGTTAGCAACAACTCGTACGCTCACAACTATATATGTGATATATCACATATTATAATTGTCTTACTGCGAGTTGTCGTCACGCTTTGCGTCCCTCGCAAAGGAAGGGCCGCAACTGACCACAACTCGCAGTTTCACCATGGCTCCCATCAGCCCTACTGCAGGCGTGCAGGGGTAGCCGGCAAGCGTGCGCGCGCGCGCGCACACGCGAAGACGTCGCGTGCGCGGGTACCCGGGCAGACAAGCGCGCGCGCACGCGAAGACGTCACACAAGCGTGCGCGCGCACGCGAAGACGTCACACAAGCGTGCGCGAGCACGCGAAGACGTCACACAAGCGTGCGCGCGCACGCGAAGACGTCACACAAGCGTGCGCGCGCACGCGAAGACGTCACACAAGCGTGCGCGCGCACGCGAAGACGTCACACAAGCGTGCGCGCGCACGCGAAGACGTCACACAAGCGTGCGCGCGCGCATCTACAGCAATGAGGTGAGGAAGAGAGACACGGGGAAGAGTGACAAGGAGGGGAGAAGCAGGGGAAGAGATACATGAGGGAGGGAGGGAGAGGAGGAGGGGAGAAGCAGGGGAAGAGATACATGAGGGAGGGAGGGAGAGGAGGAGGGGAATAGAGACACGAGAGGAGGGGGGAAGAGAGACATAGGGGAAGTGAGATACAGGGGAGGGGAAGAGAGACACAGGGGACAGGGGAAGAGAGACACAGGGGAAGTGAGATACAGGGAAGGGGGAAGAGAGGCACAGGGGAGCGAGAAGAGGAGGGGGAAGAGAAACACAGGGGAGGGAGAGGAGGGGGAAGAGAAACACAGGGGAGGGAGAGGAGGGGGAAGAGAGACACAGGGGAGGGAGGGGAGGAAGAGAAACTGGAGAGGAGGGGAGGAATAGACATGGGGGAGGAGACACAGCGGAGGGGGGAAAAGATGAGGGTCAGGGGGTGGAGAGACACAGGGGAGGGATGAGGGGGCAGAGACACAGGGGTGGGGGAAGGAGAAACAAGGAAGGGAGAGGGGGGAAAGAGACACAGGGGAGGGAGAGGGGGAAGGAGAAACAAGGAAGGGAGAGGGGGGAAAGACACAGGGGAGGGAGAGGGGGAAGGAGAAACAAGGAAGGGAGAGGGGGGAAAGACACAGGGGAGGGAGGAAAAGATGAGGGTCAGGGGGTGGAGAGACACAGGGGAGGGAGAGGGGGAAGGAGAAACAAGGAAGGGAGAGGGGGGAAAGAGACACAGGGGAGGGAGAGGGGGAAAGGGAAACAAGGAAGGGAGAGGGGGGAAAGACACAGGAGAGGGGGAAGGAGAAACAAGGAAGGGAGAGGGGGGAAAGAGACACAGGGGAGGGAGAGGGGGGAAAGAGACACAGGGGAGGGAGAGGGGAAAGAGACACAGGGGAGGGAGAGGAAGTAGAGGGCGGGAGAGGCTCACAATGAGTTCCAAAGCCACTCATTGCAAGGCCCGAGATGAGCGCTGAAGGAGCTTATCGCAAGGCCAGTAAAGTAGAGGGGGGAGAGGTTCACAATGAGCCCCTCCTGTCAAGTAGAGGGGCTCGCAATGAGCGCCGAAGGCGCTCATTGCGAGGCCCGTGATTAGCGCCAAAGGCGCTCATCGCGAGGCCAATAAAGTAGAGGGGGGGAGAGGCTCGCAGTGTGTGACAAACACCATTGCCAGGCTTCAATTTATTGCCGTCATTTTTGACGGGCAAGTCGCTAGTATATATATATATATATATATATAATGTCCCAGCTCAACTTCCCAGAATGCAGTGTAATAACTGATTTTCTCTTAACTCTGAGCTGGAAGCAGGTGTTTTAACTTGCTTTAGACATTCAAATGTGAACACAGATGTTCTTTTTATTTACTATACAGGGAGTGCAGAATTATTAGGCAAATTAGTATTTTGACCACATCATCCTCTTTATGCATGTTGTCTTACTCCAAGCTGTATAGGCTCGAAAGCCTACTACCAATTAAGCATATTAGGTGATGTGCATCTCTGTAATGAGAAGGGGTGTGGTCTAATGACATCAACACCCTATATCAGGTGTGCATAATTATTAGGCAACTTCCTTTCCTTTGGTAAAATGGGTCAAAAGAAGGACTTGACAGGCTCAGAAAAGTAAAAAATAGTGAGATATCTTGCAGAGGGATGCAGCACTCTTAAAATTGCAAAGCTTCTGAAGCGTGATCATCGAACAATCAAGCGTTTCATTCAAAATAGTCAACAGGGTCGCAAGAAGCGTGTGGAAAAACCAAGGCGCAAAATAACTGCCCATGAACTGAGAAAAGTCAAGTGTGCAGCTGCCACGATGCCACTTGTCACCAGTTTGGCCATATTTCAGAGCTGCAACATCACTGGAGTGCCCAAAAGCACAAGGTGTGCAATACTCAGAGACATGGCCAAGGTAAGAAAGGCTGAAAGACGACCACCACTGAACAAGACACACAAGCTAAAACGTCAAGACTGGGCCAAGAAATATCTCAAGACTGATTTTTCTAAGGTTTTATGGACTGATGAAATGAGAGTGAGTCTTGATGGGCCAGATGGATGGGCCCGTGGCTGGATTGGTAAAGGGCAGAGAGCTCCAGTCCGACTCAGACGCCAGCAAGGTGGAGGTGGAGTACTGGTTTGGGCTGGTATCATCAAAGATGAGCTTGCGGGGCCTTTTCGGGTTGAGGATGGAGTCAAGCTCAACTCCCAGTCCTACTGCCAGTTCCTGGAAGACACCTTCTTCAAGCAGTGGTACAGGAAGAAGTCTGCATCCTTCAAGAAAAACATGATTTTCATGCAGGACAATGCTCCATCACACGCGTCCAAGTACTCCACAGCGTGGCTGGCAAGAAAGGGTATAAAAGAAGAAAATCTAATGACATGGCCTCCTTGTTCACCTGATCTGAACCCCATTGAGAACCTGTGGTCCATCATCAAATGTGAGATTTACAAGGAGGGAAAACAGTACACCACTCTGAACAGTGTCTGGGAGGCTGTGGTTGCTGCTGCACGCAATGTTGATAGTGAACAGATCAAAACACTGACAGAATCCATGGATGGCAGGCTTTTGAGTGTCCTTGCAAAGAAAGGTGGTTATATTGGTCACTGATTTGTTTTTGTTTTGTTTTTGAATGTCAGAAATGTATATTTGTGAATGTTGAGATGTTATATTGGTTTCACTGGTAAAAATACGGTAAATAATTGAAATGGGTATATATTTGTTTTTTGTTAAGTTGCCTAATAATTATGCACAGTAATAGTCACCTGCACACACAGATATCCCCCTAAAATAGCTAAAACTAAAAACAAACTAAAAACTACTTCCAAAAATATTCAGCTTTGATATTAATGAGTTTTTTGGGTTCATTGAGAACATGGTTGTTGTTCAATAATAAAATTAATCCTCAAAAATACAACTTGCCTAATAATTCTGCACTCCCTGTATATATATATATATATATATATATATATATATATATATATATATATATATATATATATATATATATATATATATATATATATATATATATATATAAAATCCCAGACCAGACCTGTAGCATGCAATGCAAGCCTAACTCTTTTCCTCTTAATACAAGTAAGTAATGACAATGATATTGTCCAGGGAGGTACTTTAATTGATGGTATACATATTTGGTTTATTAAACTGTACTCTTACTTATCAGGGAATACTTTCTATTGATTCCTTTAATATGTCAAATTCCAGTACTCAAAGACCAATAGGAAGCTAAGTTTTTTAAAATGATCATTTGATCATATATTTTTTTCAGTAAATAAAGGCTAAACTGCGCTTAGAAGGAAAAAAAAAAATCTTGAATTTATTAACTTCTTGATATAATGCTGAGCAGCTTTATTACAGTTTGTGTAGCTTATCCTAGGAATTTATTTATATATATATAATGTGCATTGCTGTGCATGGAGCCACTTCTGGACTCCATCAAAGAGACTGGAGGAACAGTGTGCACTAACACCCCCCAATTATTTACCTCAAAACATGTAATAAAAATAAAATGTTTTAAAATTAGTAAGCTTATTTTAATAATATCACTTAAGAAAAGAATATGGACAAATCTCTAAGTGGAATAGAGTAAATAATAATATCAAATGTGTGTTCCAAGTAATTCTGGATCCTATGAGTCTATGTCCAGTGTACTAAAGAACACCTAAGACTCTATTTTGAAGTATGTAGCAACTTGTTACTAGAAAAAAATACAATAAACTTTATTAAAGAAAAAAAGAGTGAATGAAAAATATATACAATGAGTGTAATAAAAGATATACTTAAGTATATCAAACAGCAGGCTAATGTAAAGGGGGAGGGGAGTGGGTTACAGTCTAATGAGTAAACCCCAAAGTAATAATATGGGTGCTCACAAATGGTAATATTATATAGAGGTCAGCACCTGTCTATTTGAGAGGACAGATGGCGGCCAACAGTTGCTCCAGTTAATAAAACAAGTGGGTCTCTATGTTTCCCATGGGAGATAAGAGCGACACAGCACTCCCCATCCCATAAGCTGAAGTAAGTTCAAAAATAGGGAACATAGAAAATATCCACTATCAAAAATTAGTGTAATGATCCTGATAACACAGCACAATGCTGTAATCAAGAGAAGCCCTCCCTTTTAGTTAAGGGTTAGGTGGGTTTCACACTTAGTCTGCTGCACCAAAAATTACTTCAAAACAGAAAACGAGAGATTTAACTCATTACCTTGTAATGGTGCAGACATCAACAAATGCACATACCAATGGGGATAGACTGTCCCCTATAGCCTGCTGTTAAGGTCCCAACGTACGTTTCCCCGTTGTTATTGTTACGGATTCATCAGGGGATATGTGATACCTATGAAAAGCGGGTTTTTAAAGGGATCCCGCGATTTGCGTGACGCGATGACGTCACCGCATTCACATTCACGCTGTGACGTCATCGCGTTCCCGCGATCGCGTAATCTCACGAGATTTGCGGAAAAAGTCCCGCGAAAGGGCTGAAAATGCTATCTTTCTGAGTAATAGTGCCTCTACAGGCAGATACCTGTATGTAATTTTTTGTTATTGCCTTGTAAGTCTCAAAATGGGCTATTAATTTGAAAGGCTGTGTTTTAACCTTGTTGTAAAATACCAAAATAAAATTTAAGGATGCCCTAAAAAAAGAGATGGAGAATGAATAAATGAACTGAGGATAATTCTCATTTAATGCCCACACGGACCCCAAAGGGTAGGATCCTCCAAAGGAATAATGTTACTGGCTGGATAAGTAATATATAAGGAAATTTAATAAACTATTCTAGTAGTGATAGATAGACCCCTAATAGGAAAACCTGACCTAAGAAAAATATATAGAATTTGAATAGATCACTTAATAAGAAAGGAAGAGGCTAGCTTATTATTGGCCCTTAGTATGTGCTAGGAACCTAAAACTCTAGTTCCTAAGTATCTAGAAGAGTATAGACTGTCTGATAACGACAAAACATAAGGGTGTACTGGATGCTAATGCTAGACTCAGAGTAACTATCGAATTTAAAATAAAGTGAAAAAATAATAAACCTAAACTGAGTAAGAAAAGGAAGTAGATGTTATAAAAAGGGGGTGACTAGCTATAACCCAATGGTAAAGAAGGTTCGGAGAATAGAAGGGGCTGATGCTAAATGAAAGGGGTGAAAGTAAAGCCTTCATTGAGGCCATGTGGAGATAGTGTTTTGAGGTGAAAGATCCACCAGGCTTCTCGCTGTAGTAATTTAATTTCCATGTTGCCTCTTCTGGGAGAGATGTTGATTTTTTCTATACCCATGAATTTCAGAACCATTATATTTCCATTGTGGATAGTATTTACATGTCTAGCTACTGCCACGTCCTGCTTGTTCGTTATGCTGTTGACGTGCTCAAGGACTCTGCGGCGTAGCTGACGTGTGGTTTTTCCTACATATTGAAGGCCACACCGACATGAAATAAGATAAACCACGAGGTGGTTTTGCAATTGATATGATCGCGGACTAAAAATTCTTTTTGGCTATGGAAACTGGTAAACTTATTTGTAGTGCTTATATGCACACACGCTTTACACTTTCCTCAGGGCTTGGATCCAGATGTCCGTGTCTGTAGCCAGGCACAGCCTGAGTTTTTCTTTGCCTCAAAGTCGCTATGGACTAATTTATCCCTGAGGCTAGGTGCCCGTCGGTAGGTAATTGACGCAGTGTCTGGTAGCCTAGACCTTAGTTCCTTATCGCCCAGGAGGATATGCCAGTGATTTTGTAATATTGAGCAGATATTTCCTCCAAATTTATTGAACGTTCCAAAAATTCTTACAGGTTGTTGCTCATTTGATCCTGACGAGGTAGAGTTGTACAGTAGGTCCGTTTGTGAACGTTGTTTTGCTTTTGCATAAGCTTTTTTCAAAACGTTGTGAGAATACCCTCTTTGTTTGAAACGGTTATAGAGATCTTTAGCTTGATTTTCAAAATCCATCACTGTTGTGCAATTCCGGCGTATTCTCAAATATTGCCCAAACGGAATACTTCGAATCAAATGTCGAGGATGGTGACTGGACGCTAGTAAAAGGCTATTTGACGCCGTTTCTTTTCGATGTGTTCTTGTTGTTATGGAGTTGTTCTCTGTTTTTAGAATTAGTAGATCCAGAAATTCGATCTTATTGGTGTTAATAATATATGTTAATTTAAGACCTATGGAATTCACATTGAGTATAGAAATGAACTCCATCAATCTGGATCTACTACCGTTCCAGGTCATAAACACGTCATCAATATAGCGAATCCAGAGGCCAACCTGGTCCGAATATTTGGCCAGTTCTTCTCCAAAGACAATGGTTTCTTCCCATAAGCCAAGATGTAAGTTGGCATATGAGGGGGCACACGGTGTGCCCATGGCAGTCCCCTTGATTTGGATATAAAAGCTATTATTGTACATAAAGTAATTCTTTGATAGTACAAATTCTTTAAGACAAAATCACTGTGTTTTGAATGTTGAAGTCCCCGGGTTTCTAAGAATTTCTTTGCTGCTTGGACACCTACTGTATGCGGAATTGAGGTATATAGGCCTTCGACATCCAAGCAGACTAAAATGGATTCATCTTCTAGGCGTAAATTGTGTAACCTTTTTAACACGCTTTTCGTGTCTTGAGCGTGTGATGCCAAACTTTCCACAAAAGGTCTTAAAATTTGATCAATGTAGGTGCTAATATGTTCAGACAAGCTGTTTACACTTGATACTATTGGACGTCCTGGAGAAGTATTAAGATTTTTATGAACCTTTGGCAATGAGTAGAAAGTAGGGATGGTAGGATGTTTATTAAACAGATAGCTGTACTCCTGTCTTGAAATTACGTTGTTCCAAAGGCCCTCCATCAGTATTACATTAAGCTCCTTTTTAAACGTCGCTGTCGGATCAGATGTTAGTTTTTGGTATGTACTCTTGTCATTTAGTAAACATAGATTTTCACGATGATAGTCAGTTTGTCTCAAAATGACTGTATTCCCTCCTTTGTCTGAGGGTTTGATTACTATCTGATCATTCTTCTGAAGTTTTGTTAATGCTTGTGATTCTGTTGCTGTTAGGTTAGTTTCCATAGTATGGTTCTTTGCTAGGATTTCAAGATCTTTGGTTACTAGTTTCACAAAAACTTGAACTTCGGGGGAGATGCTGAAATTTGGTGTAAATCTACTTATAGATTTTAAGTTGGTATAGGGTCCTTCACCCGGAGAAGGGGATGTATCCAGATCTGCTTCCCAGGCTAGCATCATCTTCCTTGGCACTTCGTCTTCTGAAATACTCAATTTTAAAGGGTCCAGTTCTGCATCGATTTTCTTCTTATGATGTTTAATGAGTACTAGTTTACGGGCAAAGAGATGGATATCTTTAACCCATTCAAAAAGGTTGAAATTATTAGTGGGGGAAAAAGATAGTCCCCTTTTGAGTAGCATAACATCTCCTTCGGTTAATTTCAGATCCGAAAGATTAATGACTTGATTGTCAAAGTTCATGTCCCTTACTTGTATCTTGGTGTCGCTCTCTGGTTGCGATCCCGTTACCGTCTTGGCTCGGGATATTGTTGGCGTGGATCTAAAAAAGAGGAAGACGGGCTTGATGATGTTGTGGACCCTTCGACCTTACGTCCCCGGTATTTTCTAGTACCTCTATTGAAATAGTGGTTACGGCCTTCATCCAGATATTCGGTATCTGAAGTATCATATTCTGATGACGATTGTGGTTCAGCCTGTGCAGTTTTCTGTCGTTGAGAGTGACGATATACCTGTTTATTGGTTAGATCTTTAAAGTCCCTCATATATTTGCGATGTTTACGTTGTTTAAGTATGTTCTTAAACTTGTCAATTTCGTTCTGAAGTTTTTGTTCATAATCCTTAAATCGATCCATAATTCGAAATGTTTCTATATCCACTAAGTGTAATGCTAGTTCTACTTTAGTGGCCTCTAGAATTTTTTCCTCCTCGTTGATGATAAGCTTCATGAGTTCTGCTGAGCAAGAGTTAAGGATTTTATCCCAGGCTTCGATAAATGTCTCGTTCCACAGATGAGAGGCCGGACTTAGATTTACCCTCAAACCCCTAGGAATGAGATGTTGTTCTAGGTAATTCTGTAGGCTTTTGATTTCCCATCAGGCCCTCGTCTGGTTTTTATATAGTTTGGTGAGAGTGAAGAAAAACTTGTATATATTTTTTACCTCACTATTAGAGGCTAACTCTCCCTCTCCTACCAAGGAAAAGACCCATATTATTACTTTGGGGTTTACTCATTAGACTGTAACCCACTCCCCTCCCCCTTTACATTAGCCTGCTGTTTTATATACTTAAGTATATCTTTTATTACACTCATTGTATATATTTTTCATTCACTCTATTTTTCTTTAATAAAGTTTATTGTATTTTTTCTAGTAACAAGTTGCTACATACTTCAAAATAGAGTCTTAGTTGTTCTTTAGTACACTGGACATAGACTCATAGGATCCAGAATTACTTGGAACACACATTTGTTATTTTAATAATATGCTCAATTCTCCTGCACAAGCCATATGCTTTAAAACAAAAACTTTTATAAAGTGGTACTTTAATGCAAAATGACTGATTAATCTTAGCTGGGTTCTTCAATTTTATAAAAAAATGTGTCATAAGTCTTAAGCATTTCTTTTCAGTAATGAGGAAACTGCTCTACAAAAGTTACCGACATACTCTACTTCATGTACAGCCCCATATATCTTCTTAACCATATTAATCAATAACTAGGCAGATTATTCCACTCATACACTAGGGGCCTCATTCTATTACCGGACGTAAATCGGCCGTAAGGCTGCGATTCTTTGCGGGGGTTCAGTTAACTCGCGATTCTATTATACGGCCCCGCAAGGATCTCCTTTTACGGCCGGCCGCATATCTTGAAACCGGCCGTAAGCTGTGAAATATAAAAACGCAAAAATAAATTCAAGCCTGCACTGTACAGCTCTGTAAATGCTAGGGATCATATTGGGGGACATGAAGATTAAAAGTAACCCCCTCTCAAGCTTGCACATCAGCCCAAACCCGAGTTCAAATTAACTGTTTATTTTCCGGCTGCGGCGTGGGCGGGTCTGAAGTGCTCCAAGCACTCTGGACTTTTTACATGGATATTTTACGGATATTAAAAATAAAATATTTTACGGATTTGAGTATAGGATAATTATGTGCTATTTTTTCTAACACCTAAAATCCCTTTATAGTCTTCTCAAAGTGCAGGATGGCTTTATTTGAGCTATTTTATGTGCTTAATTGGTGCTAGCGGGACCTCTTTCCTGCAAGTAAGCTGCGGTTAGTTTTTAGCCTTGCAGAGAGGGTTCCCGGAGCAATTGAATTGCAAATAGGAATTTCTTACGGCCGAAACTCTTGCGGCCGTTTTTAGATCAAAGGCTTTACTCTGGCGCGAGCGGCCGCAAGAGATAGCAAGGCACCGGCCGCAAGCCTGCCGGAGTCCCCGGCCGTAAGGGAATAGAATAGCCGAATAGCTTGCGGCCGGTCCTTGCGGCCCCGCAACGGCTGCGGCCGCTAATAGAATGAGGCCCTAGATGTGCAGCAATTCGTTCCAAACAGGGCCATCCGTCTCTTTATCTCCATATCCGGCATATCTTACCTGGTGGGTAATGTAGTATATTAGATATGCTTAGTGAGCAATCTGCCTCTGTCTCCTAGTAATTTCATATTATAACATCAACATGAGAACACAAGTGCTGTTACCTGTGATAATATTATCACTCCTTTTCAGCTAACTCAATAAGATAAATAGGGAAATGTTTGATATCATTTAGTGGTTATCCCCAGGTCTGATTTTCTATCATACCTATATTCACCTTACTGTATGCTGTCCCATGGAGCAGCCTATTTGTATTAAACATGTCAGGTGATATGGAGTGATCAAGCTGACACTCTATTGTCATTTTATTTTGCCTTTAAACAAACATTTGCTGCATAAAAATATTTCATGATGATTAAGACCCATTCACCACATTCGGTAAATATTTGAATCTACATATTTATATTACATTAATCATGTTAGTGGGTAGTTTAGCCTTGTGATCTGTGATATGATTTGATTTCATATAACTGTACAATATTATTCACACTCATAACCATATGTGAGCATAATTGTATATATAGCAAGTAATATGTCCGAGCTTACTTTGTGATGAGATGAAATATATCTCCATTTTTTGCGATAATAGGAAACTGACTCCTCACTGCAGTAAATAATCTACAGTACAGAAGTAGCTAAATTGATAAATGATTAATTTCAGATATTCTTCATTTATTATTTAAATTCCATCTATTTATGTCATGACCCCTAAAAGCATTTATTATACATGCTACAGTATATTGGTCTTGTCAGTTGATATACATTAACAATAACCTTGGTGTTGATGTTTACATTTGGGCTATTTGGGGATCAATGCATTTAGCAAGAAAGCCCATCTGCTCTATGTTCTGAGCAGGGAGACCTCTGTTTGCAAAGGTGGGTATTTTGTAGTTGTTAGTTTGGATATATATATATATATATATATATATATATATATATATATATATATATATATATATTCTTATCATTTTACAAGATGTTGTTTGGATTACTCTTGAAAATTCCCAGATGATATTAAAAGCAATCTTTGCACAAAGAAAATTTACCACAATCTTTAAGAAATTCTTTATTCCATTTAATTGGTAGTTGGTAGCTGTGGCTCTCGGTTCCTACTCAGTTCCATGGTAGTGCGACAATGCCTCTACATGGTTTACCCACTCTAAGAATTCTTATAGACATTGGCAATATTTGCACAATCATGGATTAATTGAAGACATTCTTATGTTCCTGCAATGAAAGCAGAACATGACCAAAAGTAAATTACTGTATTTATTGGCTTGTAAGATGCATCTGCAACCTTTTGAAATGAAACATTTGGAATTAATTTGTCTGTATAATAATTTTGTAAATGACTACTTAAATACTTTATGAGTAATTTATGAGGATCTAAGGAAGGTGAATACTGAACTGTGAGATTAATATATTGATCCCTCATAGTGTACATAAATGTAAAAACATTAAATGTCTGTATATGTTTGTATATACAGTATACTTATTTCAATATACTTTTTGGAAATCAGAACAAAGTTTTTCTAGTTCAATTTTGTGTTTTATTCTTTCTTATAGATGGCCTAGAACCTATGGAAATGTATCACAGGATCTCCTCTGGTGAGTCAAATTAAGACAAGTTTAATGCCTTTTCACTCACCTGTATGTAATAAATAAATACAATGGGATATTTATTTAATCATCAGAATGCAGTAACATAGTTCTAACTTCAGTATGTTCCTGGTGCATTATAACTGTGTGCTAATACTGCCTCTTTATATCTCATCCAGAAAACTGACCACTCCTCAACATGAAGGAGAACAGTAACTTTTACCGCTATTAAGAAAATATAACACAATAAATAAAGGTTAAAAAAAGGTCCCTCTCTTGAAACAATTAGAATGTAGTACTGTGGCATTAAAACATATTGCAGTGTGCCTTGGCTATTTTGTAAAATGAATATAAACATTGTATATCCAACTAATTATGTTTTTAATTAGCCCAGTTCCTGTCACTAGGTATTGGGTAGACAAAAATATTGTATGAATTTAGACAAATTTAACCGGACAAGTCAGAAAGTTACTGCTATTTTTTTGTATGTGATTAATTATTGTATCATAAAGGCTGTAGCAGGGTTAACAAAATAGTTTTGATTAAAAATCTCTAGTACCTTTAAGTAGCATGGGCTTTTTTAACCATGTTAATGTTGACTGACCAATCACAACTGCCTGCAATTGTGATTTGATTATCTTGCAAGGCAATTTCTGTTGTAACTGATTCCAATCTTGCAAGATATTACTTGTCACAATAAGTCATGTGACTGTTGCAGACCAATGCTTATGGTCATTTGATCTACCAATGGTATGGAGAGTGGCATTGTCAAAGGGCGTTTTCGTGTGTGAGATCATAACAGCAGGTCACATGATCCATCTTGAATCAACATTAACCATGTAACTATTCATCATGTTTAGTCTGTTTATATCATATTTTTATTTATTTGAGACATGTTTACACCCAAATAATATGTGTTCCTAATACATACCTGACACCCAAATTTTCTATGGCAAAACATATGTTGAACAATAAAAAAAATGTGAAACCGGGTTGGCTTATTTTCTTTGTTTATGGCTATTAGATTAAAACAGCATCAGCAATTGCATTCACAAGGTTATGATTCATTATTATACTTTTCAATGCAAATCTAGCTACATAAACTCAGACATTTGGCCTAAAAGGCCTTTTTAATGTTGCAATTTTCATAATGTCTATGTAGTAACGATTAGTATAAATACATCAACTTTTTTAATAACAAAAATAGTTATTCGGAAAAAATATTACACGGAGAACAGTTTTAGTTTTGCACTATCTATAACCCTGAGCTCTCTCCATCTTTTGCAAACTGTGGCAGACAATTGAGCACTGTGACACCGAAACTGTGCTGCAATTAGGCAGTCACCAGGAAATTTGCTCCACACTCTGCCACAGTTTGTGAAAGATAGGCGCTCCACTTGATTGTATGAAAGTCAGATATTTTAAGGGTTCTCCTTTGTCACAAAATAATAACATAATATCATTCAACTGAAAAGATATTGATACCAATCTTTATTACTTAAATATTATGAGGGATGGGCCATTACAGTTGGCTCAGATAAGACTTCTTCAGATAATATTGATTATGACTTTTTAAGGTGTACCAAACACTGTTATCTGATATTTCTAAAGTTTAAAAATGTAGTTTTTATGTAGTTAAAAACTTTTGTAATGTATAAAATGTTTAAGCTCACAATATATATAAACATTGACCCAATTCTAAAGAAATATGTTCAATTAAAAATAATGTTTTATGTGCTGTAGTGAGTGAAGCCTGAATCATCAGCCCTTGGTTGCTTGTTGACGTTAATCTTTCAGCTTTCTGTATAGCTATGAGCTACATACAGGCACAATTTTGAAATGTTTTAAAAGCATTCATTATCTCCGATAAGCCTTTTTAACCACTTTGACATAAAGAGTTTAGCTCAGGGCCAGCAATGCCTTTGTACATCAGTAAGACGTTCGCATACAAGAAAGCATCCTACGCTGCCCACATATAGTAAACACGTAGACCTTGCAAAATAATTATTTTGTATAGAAAATTTAAAGATTGCAATCATTACATGTAGTGAACTCCTGATGGTTATTGATTCACTGGCTCAGCTAAGGATTTGAATGTCATTATTTTTGAACATACAATACTTAAATTATTAGATTTAATACAGTTCTGAATACCTACCACCTTCACAGTACATAATAAGCCTGAGCACTATCGGGCAGTAAAGCAGGGCAACTTGCTGGTAGGTTCAATAGACCCTCTATTCTAGAGGAATAATGTAAAACAGAAAGCTGGGAGCTTTTTACATCTAGTTAATGAAAGAGTACCAGAGTAAGGTAACCCAGGCTTTGTACTAAACAGTTTTTTTAAGGATTTAAACATTCTATATCAAATTTGGTCAGGGTCTCCAATCCCTATAACATCAGGTAGTGTGAACAGCTCTGGCTGAGAGGCAGATATAAAGATAGGTATAGCATTTTATAGAAGCCAAAAAAGATATAATCTATGGAAGAATAGAGATTTATCTGAATCGGTGCTCTCCAGCTCCTTTGTGTGTGGGACAAGATTTTTCAAGGTCATACAGAAACTATGGCAGACCTGCTGCAATGTATAATGTATAAGGCTCTATCTAGTGTTTAATTATTTTATAATAATATGTTTGGAAGGAGACTCTCACTGGAAGGATGTGGGCTATCCGCATCTTGTTCTTTGGCCACCAGTTGGCCAACTTTAACCTAGATAATCTAGCCAATGAATGTTTATTACTTATTTGATTTTTTGTAAAAAGAAGGAAAATGTATGGACACCTTGGATTAGACAAAACAATGCATTGGAAAATAAGATTGTGAGAACAAAGGGAATATATATATATATATAAGGCTAGCAATGCTGTTTGCCAGACAATGTGTGGCTTTTGCTCCTCTGAGCACCTTCGGCGCTCATTGCGAGCCTCTCCCCTCATGTACTTCGACTTTCCTGCTTTTCAATGATCACCTTCGGCACTAATCGCGAGCCCCACCATGAGCGCCTTTGGTGCTTATTGCAAGCCTCTCCCACTTGCGTCGGTCATCGCGTGGCTCGCAATGAGTGCCTTTGGCGCTCATTGCGGGCCTTTACTCCCGCCTACTGTACGGCCGCTCGTTGCAGGGTTCGTTAACCTACAAGTTTAGTGCTTGGGAATGCCATGTGTCTCTTTCCACCATCTTCCTCCTGTCCCTTCCCTGTGTCTCTGCTGAATGTTTGCGTGTTACTCGCTAAATGCCGTTTGTTTTATTTTCAAAGTCCTGCGTGCCTAGCGTTGTTTGTGTGTGTTACTGTCTTTGCTGTCGTGTATTTTCTAAGTCCTGCATGCCTGGCATGGTTGTGCCTCATTTTCATCCTGTTTCAGATTTTTTACGTTTTTTGTCCGTCATTTTTTCCTTGCTTAGCCGATTTTAGATTGACGAAAAACGGCAAATATGGCTCAAAGTTGCTTGCAACCTCACTCACAGGCTTCATGACTCTCCCCTGGGCTGTTTTATTGTTTTTATTAAAATTTTTATTATTTTGCTTATTTTTCGTGTTTTTCGAGTTACGCGCTGGAACAAAGTTTGACCATTAAATTAGCAAACTGCGTTCCTCAAGGTCAGCTGCAAAGTGCTACGTGCTTCAACTGCTCGCTTTGCAAGGCTCGCAGTGCAATGAGCGCCTTTGGCGCTCATTGCAGCCTACGTCCTGCATACTTCAACTGCTCGCCTCACTTCATGAATCTCGCAGTGCAATGAGCGCCTTTGGTGCTCATTGCAGCCTAAGTCCCGCGTGCACTGTTGATGCCTCGCTTTGCAAGGCTCGCAAAGTGTTACCAACATCGTAAGCGTTCCCAACACTGACAACTATATATGTGATTTATTTATTTAAAAGGGGGAATGCAAACCTTTTAGTGAAAGATAAATTATATATGATAAAAAATAAAAGTACAAGTATAAAATATTGCTTGATTGATCAATATTGGATAGAAATGAATGGTGTTTATAGTGCATGTTTTTTGTAAAACCAATGTATATTCAAATGTATTGTAAGTAAATGTAATCTTTTATTCCTTTTTTTAAGTTTTTATTAAAAAAAAAAATCATTTATCAATATTTCTTTGTCATGGGTAGAACAATGAAACCACTACATGATAATTGGTGCATATTGCACATATACTTTAAAGGACCAGTGTATTTCAAAGGAAAGTTTGTAACAGCTGTGCAAGTCATGAACATAAAATCAGTCCGAGAGAAAATCAAAATCCCTGTTTAATTAGAGAGAGCGAATATTTTTCTGTTAGTTGAGGAAGGGATGTGGGAGGAGATGGAGAAGTGAGGAGGATTTTTTAGATAACTGAATCCTATTTAATTTGACTCAAACCCCGGTTTCCCTCATGCCCAAAAGCATGTAGTTGGGATCGATAAATTGGGATCAATAAATACAAGGCCTGATGTCCAGAACTTTAAACACCCGTACCTTACACAAAACTAACTTTGTGACATAGATAAATGTTTTCAAACATATATATTTTCCAGTGTACAGTGGTCCTTTAAAGAACACTTACAAATCTAGGCATAACCATGAATGATCCTATACAAATCTAATGTGGTTAATAAAGTCTGTATTATCTTTCCTTCAAATTCCTTATAAAAACCATGCCAATTGCTAAAAAATTAATCAAAATGATTTAAAAAATAATTTTTAAAATATTCTTGTTGCCTATTGCGGTTTAGGTATAATTGAAGATTTGGGTATGATCCACAAGTCTTACAGCTGGGAGGCGCATGAAGATGTCAACGGGTCATCCAAAGGCAGTACCTCAGAGAAATCTAGCCCGGACTCAGAGTGGAAAGGTGAAGTAGATGGCTTCCATATACATGGTTCGGAAGATATTGATGACCCAAAGTTCTTTGTTGACTTGAATGCTGGGGAAATGGAGGACTCGGAGGTGTTTGATCCAGTTTTAACGTTTCTTAATAAAGATGGCTACCAACCCTACTTCCAACCTTTATATGACCTCTCCATGTCCTTTCTCAACACCACATTCTATGGGTTCTCAGAAGAAGAAGATCTAGTGTTCTACCTTGAGACTTCTCGGAACTGGGCTAAGAAAAGTCAGATGACTTGGGCTCATATTCGTTGTTGTTTTCTACTTGGGCGTATTTGTGCCAAAAGAATGAAGCTATCCCAGGCCAGGGTTTATTTTGAAGAAGCCTTAAGTTCCATGAGCCAGGGATTTCCTGATTTGCACTTTATGACTGCTTTATATGGGAACCTTGCTGCTATTTACTTGAAGCAAAACCTGAAAAACAAGCAGGAACTGCTGCTAGAGAAGGCAGCCAGTCTTTTAGCCTGCTTACCCCAACATAATTTTAGCTCAGAAAATGAGCTTGAGGTGCTAAAATATCTCTTCAGGAAATCTATCATTGTTAATAATTCCTCATTTGAAGCACGCGTTTGCTTTCTCATATTTAGACTTCTCCATCAGCTGGGAAGATATGAAGAGGCACTGCTGTTTGTGGAACGCCTGCAATATCATCTCAATACCTCAAGCCATCAAACTTTGCATTCTGCTATGGGTGTTGTGCCTATTTTAAGTTATCTGTATGATAAAAAATATCTTCCTCACATTGCCTTGGCATCAGCAAGACTGTGCAAGACCTTGGGTGTGAAAATGATGCCATCACCTATGTGGAGAGTTGCAGTTGTTATCCAAAACATATCCAAAATTCAGGGTTGCACAATTAAAAAGAATCATGTTCCTGCTCAAGCTGCTCCTTACTTGAAATGTGCACTGTCCTGCTCTTATGAGAGTGGAGATGTGAAAGCTCAGAGAACTTTATGCCTTATATTATCCAAACTATATCTCCAACATGGTCTTCTGTCTGGTTCTATTTCTTACTCTAAAAGGGCTGTTGAACTGGGTAGGTGGACCAGTGAGGAGGAGACTTTTGAAGCTTCTCTCTTTTTAGGATGGATGTACATCTTAGATGGTCAGTTAGATCAAGCCTGTCAGATACTGATGCCTCTTCTAAATTCCATGCAGGAATCTGATAGTACCACCCAATGTGGTGTTGTCTTTAATCTCCTTGCAAATGCCCAAAAGATGGATAAAAAGGTACTAGAGGCCTCAAGAGGATATTCCCAAGCATTTAAAATGGCCACTGAAACTGGAAACAGGAGAAACCAAGCTATTGCTCTGGCCAACTTTGGTAGACTGGCCATGTTGTGTCAATCAGTCACTATGGCCGAGAGATATTTTATCAAGTCTTTCCAGTTGTACATAGATATACAAGGCAGTGATGAGGCAGAAAGGGAACTGGTACAGGTTCTACATTGGCTTGGACAAATTCTGGTGGAAGAAAAAAAATGTGAACATGGCAGACTTTGTTATGAGTTGGCTCTGCTGTTTGCCTTGAAGTCCAGCAACTTGAAAAGTAAGTAACGACATTTTATAGCCATCATTGTTATTATGATTATTATTCATATAATTTTAATTGTAAAGTGCCAGCATATTCTGTATAATTAAGTACTGTTCATGAATAAGACAAATCTGACATTTGTGTACATACTAATACAGAGAGGACTTGACCTTGTGAGAACACACATTCTGGGTGTGTGATTATTTATGGTGAAAGGGACAAATGGAAGGACTTGCTTTCCTGTGGTCTAGATCTTTTAACATGAGAAGTTCACTGTGTCTTGATAGCAGAAATTAAGGAGTGAGGTAGTAAGCTTATTTAAATAAATTAAAGAGTTTGGCATTGTGAAGAGAGTGTGACCGATGAAATTATTTCAGTATTATAGAAGCAACATGGAGAACTTATGTGAACTGGAATAAGGTTATAATGAATGGAGAGAGGTATTAATTGTAGACAGAGCAGAGGGGCTATAGTTGGCGAGTATATTGAGATCACATTTGAGTGGGACAACATCTTGAACTGAATCATGAAAGATATTTGGGGAAAGTGAATGAATTGACACTGTGGTACAGAAAGAGTACAGAACTAGCTATGGAAGTTAAACTGAAATGTGAAGATTTGAATTAGGAGTACCCGTAAATTGCTCGACATAATAATGGGTGAAGTTGTACATTTTGGTTGTCTTGTGTGAGAATAGGAAAGGTTCTGAAGATATTTCACAGGTGAAAACCACAAAATTTTGTGTGAAACTTGGAGTGAAGGAAAAACCTAAATCCAGAATAATCCCAAAACAGTTCATGTTAGATGTAAATGTGTAGTTGCGATAGAGGGATTGTTGTTGGTGATAACAGGGTTTGGAGATGTGAGAGAATAAAAACTACTAGATGTAGGGGTCTAAACCTTCCTTTCCTATTTTGTTTTGTTGCTTTGTTGTTTCTTATTAGTGTGTGTCGGTCTTTGAGCTTGTTCAAAGAACGTGTGTGTGTATATATATGTATATGTATATATATATATATATATATATATATATATATATATATATGTGTGTGTGTATATATATATATATATATATATATATATATATGTGTATGTGTATATATATATATATATATATATATATATACAGTGTATGTGTGTGTATATATATATATATATATATATATATATTTCACATATGTGCACATTTTCGCTATATACATATATAGATTTGTTTTAGCTTTTCACTTGAACAAGAGAGTTGCATCTCTCAAAAGTGTGTTACTTTTATTGCATGACTAACGCTAGAAAATGAACCCGTGTATATAGCAATACTTTTATTTTAGACAATAACGCAAACAAAAATAATATGTGTGCTATACACTAGTAAATGCTATAAGCCTGTTAGTTTATAGTCAAGTTCATACTTGTAATGGACAAATAAAGTGTAGATTGTAAAATGTATTATCTTTTTATGCATAACACGTATTTAATCCAACACACAGCAAGCACAATGACCAGGCTATTACAGAAACTTTTTTGTTCATTAGGTGTCATTTCACTAATGTACTATGTAATATAGTAAAACAGACAAAAGATATTATTTCTATACAGAATCATTTACATTTATATGGATTATTACAGAACATAAGCAGTACATGGGATGTTTAGCAAGTGTTAATGAAATGTATTAACATTACAGTCCATAATGTGATTTAATATGGCTGCTGAGCCTAGGCTCCACTCACCTTTTTAGAAATTTTCTCTCACATTTTGCTTTAATACATATTTTAATTTTCTTTTTTATGATTCGTTAATAAGTCTTTATTTATTAAAGCAAGTTAAAATGAGCATAGAATTATAAAGACTTTGATAATGTACATGTGTTTATGATTTATGGCATTAAAGAACAAGTTTGATGCAGAGCCATCACCAGTGACTCTATCTAGCTCCTTTCCCATGTCTCCCCATGTGGTAATTTGTATGTGAAAGGGCAACTATAATGGTTCCATTGTGATGACACAGAAACAAGGGTATAGTCTTTTCCTGCATATTAAAATGATACAATTCTTTCATATTTCATGTGAGTCAATTCATTTTCATGTGTTCAGTGAATTCTAAAATGACACAACACCGCATATAGGATGCAAAATTAAACCTCAAAGCGTCAATAATTGCTATGTGCTAGAGAAGAGCAACACAGGTTAGATTTATCATACATTTAATATTACATCCTAACATAACAGTTAAAATTATACTAGGGTAGATTTTGTTTCAATACTTTTTATTATCTCAAACTTTTAAATGTTAACATACAATATCTTGTGCAAACAGGTAATTTTCACAATAATGAAATAGATATTGTCAAGAATACACATAAGCATTAATGTGTGTTTTATCACGTTACGTCTTCTGATTTTCAGGGGTAGAAAAAGTAGGGGGGGAGGGCAAGGACGGATCGCCGCTCTGTCTCATAGTTCAGTCCAGCTGGCAAGTGCGGATTTGAGACAAAAAAAACCCAAAACATTTTAACTTACATTGCAGCTTGGTCTCCAGGGAGAGCGCTGGGTCCATGGCCTCCCAGCCCCCACTCCCTCGGGCTTTATGAGGTTTTTAGAAAAAGTGAAGGGAGTGAGATCTCTGTATCGTAAGGTAATGCTGTGAGGGGACCACAACCAGGTCTACCAGAATTTCAAAAAGGAGGGAGAGTGTATGTGTTAATCTTTCATTTATCATGATATAGTTTATCTTGTTAATGATTTCTTGAAAGTTGAGATTCTTGTCTTTCCATTTTCTAGCAATGTGGCTCTTGTAAGCTAACATAATGAATTGGAGTAGTTTATTTGGGGTTTTTGAGAGAGAGGAGTTGTGAAAGCCCAAAATACATAGTTTAATAGATGGTAGAATTGGGATATTCAAGAGGTTGGAAATTAATTGTGTCACTTTATTCCATATGCTTTCAGTTGTGGGACAAGACACCAAATGTTCAAGAAAGTACCTATGTTGGGCACCCTCTAAAGCAATAAGCACCTGGCTTTAATTTTGTGAAGCTTTTCTGGAGTGATGTAAGTTCTGTGAAGTATTCTTTAAGAGGTTTCCAGTATACTGTAATTCAAAGAGCCCCTTGATAACTCACTGCAGGTTTTTTCCCATGTATCTATCTCCCAGACCTAGGCTAGGTCCAACTCCTTATTAGCCATGAATTTGGGGGGTGTTGAAAATTTGCTATAGCAAACCTTGAATGCCCTGGGCTAATGGGACATCTCTCACATATGCAGGATAGCTGATTTGTTCTCATTGTGGGGGTAATATAGTGTCTGAGCTTGCATACATTGAAGTGTTCTCTTAGTGGGAGCCCATATTCATCTCTTAACTGTTCAAAGGTACGTATCTGGTCATTAATGAACCAAGGGTCTAGTCTATCAAGACTCTTCGAGGTCCACCATATTTTTGATTCTGCAGGTAGGTTGGGAGGATGTGGGGGGGGGGAGGACTAGAGTAAGAGGAGAGATGTCCGTTGTGAGTTGACATCTGGAGTTGGCCTATGTACAGCTTGCTAGGGGAAGCTTGATCATTGGATTGAAAAAGTTATAATGTGGAGGTAGAGTTTTATCTTATCACACATAAGGGACCCATTTGAGAGTTAAACCATATAAACCTGAAATTTTGGTTTTGACAGTTGTCTAGATCTTTGGTTGCAACCGCTATTATTATTAGTAGATCTAAAGAAATAAAGTATTCTAGGAAGAATATTCATCTTTATTGTGTTAATGTGGCCTGTCCAAGAAATTTGGTGTTTGACCCACTTGTTAAGGTCCGCTACCAGCTCATTGAAGAGAAGAAGGTTGTTTGCCTTATATAGATTGGAAAGTTTGGGGGGGATGTTAATACCAAGGTAGTTTATGTGTGTCTTAGGCCAGATTAAGTTGTAAAAGCTTTTAAAATAATCTAGTTAAAGATCAAGGGAGACAAGACCCAAGAGCTGTTTTTTCGAGATTGACCTTGAGACCTGATAACTGACCAAAGCTATTTTATAGGTTCATCAGAGCTGTCACAGAATGCAAATAAACAGCACTTATAATGCTGGTTACTTACCTTTTATACTGTGGATATCTGGAGTGGACCTGATTTCTTAAGCTAAACGCTCAATCGCCAGGGCAAAAAGAAGAGGGGATAGAGGACCCCCCTGTCTTGTGTCCCTTTAAATATTCAGCAATGTTCTATTGGGACCAGGTAGTTTCAGGTAGGCTTTGGGAGAATGGTAATAGGCCTTTAGAATGTTTTGAAAATGGCCCCTAAAGCCAAATTTGGACAGAATTGCATAAAGGTATGGCCATTCGATAGCAGTGGACATAGAAACAGCATTTGATTCTAAGGTACAGAGTGGAGTGTTGGAGCTCTGAGCGATGTGGACAACATTCAGGACCTTTCTTATATTGTCTCCCACTGGCCTGAGTGGAATAAAGCCTACCTGATCATTATGAATGCGTCTAGGGACAAAGTTAGAGATCCTTATAGCAATATTTGGCTAAGATCTCCGCATCCCTATTTAGTAATGAGATTGTCCTGCTTTCAGAAAGAACACTAAATCTGCTTGATTCAACTCTGGAGGCATTTGTTCATCTTCTAAAATTGCATTAAATAATTTTACCAACTGGGGGATGAGAATTTCTGCAAATTTCTTGTAATATAAATTTGAGAAGCCGGTTGGTCTGGAGATTTACCTAGTTTCATGGCTTTAATGGTGTCCCTAACCTCCTCATATGTTATTTCTACGTTGAGCTGGTCTAGTCCTAGGCTGTTCAGAGAGGGAATGTTGAGTTGGTCCAGGAAGCGATCACATAGTTAATAGTTGTCAATCTGTGAGTTGTCGTCACGCTTGCGGACCGTAGGGCCGCAACAGCGAGCCTCGCAAAGCTGACGGTGCTCAGAGGGGCCATATCCTCGCATTTTGTGGCAAACGGCATTGCCAGGCTCCAAATGTTATTGCTGTCATTTTTGATGGGCAAGTCGCTAGTATAACATATAATTGCTAATTTGGGTGTGGGAGGAATAAATGCCCTGATAAAATTTAAGGAAGGTTTCCTGAATCTTCGTCTGGCTCACCGTTAATGAGCCTGAGGCTGTTTTCACCGGGGCAATACATGATTTGGCTATACTTGGAATTTTAATCTATTTGCAAGAAGGTAACTAGGTTTGCTTGCTTGGGAGAAATATGTGTTTGGTTCTTCGTAGGGATTTCTCTGTTCGATTTGACAGGATGCTGTCCATCTCCAACCTGATATTATCAAATTGTTGCCGGGTAGTGTCTGTTTGGAAAGATTGTTTTTTTTTTTCTTTACTATCGTTCAGTTCTTTGAAAAGATCAGTCTCTCTTCTATTTAGATTTTTTTTTTGTAAGAGGAGGCCAATCGAATACAAGTTCCTCTTATGAACACCTTGTGTGCTACCCATAGCCAACCCATATTTGTGTTCTGATTGGTGTTATACTAGGGTAGATTTTAAGCATGAAACACAGACTACCCCCCCCCCACATACTATTATTATGCCTAGGCCATATGTCCCTAAGAGGCAAGAACTATGGTTTGACAAAAGCCAATGATACCGGATCATCATACGCACTTATTTATGCTAGTTCAGTGGATTGTGGAAATAGTGTCTTTTACAGAAAGAGAACAATTGTTTACATTTTCTTTTTTGCCACCCAACATTATAAATTGAAACACTTTATTTGAAGCATTATATATAAGCTGTAGTAGAGGCCATCTTGCCTTTGTACCATTATTCTTATTAGTATAAATAACTTTGTAAGTTTAATGTAATTATGCAAGTGAATATTTTGTGAGAATACTTACTCTGAAACTACCTGTTTTTCCACCATCTTTTGACTGGAACTTCTATTTTTCCTACACTCTGCCACAATAAAAACACAGCGGCATGAAGCAGCGGCATAGAAATATTCTTTAAACTCTGTCAAGTATTCTGTTTAAGATATTAACTTTTTAAAATCATGGTAAATTGAAAAGTTGTTTATACTGAACTGTACTACTTACAACTTATCAAAGCTTGACCATTGCATTGGTCCTTTAGTGAAAGGCTGGTAGATCTAAGGGACCAGATTCCATAAGCTAAGCTGGGTAACAGTACATTGCTGCCCTTTAGAGATGCCCCTTCATAGTATTTTCTAAGACTATTCACATTTTTAGAATCATTACATTTGCACATGTTCTTCAAGAAATAATGAAGAGTTATTATTAATGTGCAAGAACAAATGTATATGTTTCTATTGTAACAAAAGCAGCCCATTACAAGATTATTCTTTTTATATTGTGATTATTTTTTTGAGGCTTACATTATAAAGGAAATTAGTTGGGGGATAATGAATATGATACAGTATAAACATAAATAAGTAGGATTATTGGTTTGAATGGTTTAAGAGATTAAATATCCCCATTGAACATTATGATGGGGATAATGGTTTATGTTTTATATACAACCCAGCCCTAACATAAAGGGTTTCAATGGAATGAGAAGTTAGTAGCAAATCTAGCTCAGTGAATACTGTGTCACTAAAGGGACTGTGATGTCATTAATTATTTTTTGAATTGTGGCCTCAGGGAAATTTAGTGAATCCTGACTACAAATACCTGTGATAAGGGTAAAACCATGATTTTTAATTAAGAACAGTTAGAATAGGTAGACTAGATGGGTATATTGGTGTTCCTCCTTCTATATAGCTGATCTCTGTAGTCAACATGACTCCCACAAATCTAGAGGAGACACATAACTGATCTTCAAGGAAATAGAAAGAATTTGACTTTGGAGATGGGCACATGTCCATACACTGCAATTCTTCCATTATATGTGCATTTCTACATATATTTAGCTGATTTATAATAGTTCTGCTAGTTTATCTGTTGTGAAATCTCTTTATTTGCCTTATTCTTTTTGATAACACATCACACGTCACATCTGGCATCTAAAGAAATACATTTTACATTATCCCTGTTTAAATTTCTACATATTTTAAAGTAAGCTGTTTTTGATACCACATGTCCTTAATCATGAAACCACACATTGCACTATCCAACTGAAGAAGCCATAAATATGGCGGCAGAGTTGCTTTTTGAAATCTTTTTTTCCAATGAATGTATTGTTTGTAATCAACTTTGACCAAAATATTGATGTGTACCTCTTTGACTACAATGTTTTCACACTCATGCAATTGTCAAGACGTCATTAGTTGTAACAGAGTATTGTCTTGGATATTCAGCTTTTTTTTGTCATGCAGGTCAACTCAGGATCATCGAGGAATTGTGCAATTTCCATAACACAGTGTCCCCAGATACAGGATCCCACATAACCTACTGTGAACACTGGGTCCACCTAATTCAGCAGTTAAAGGACAGAGAAAAGGAAGGACAGTTGCTGAACACCTTGAGTCATCTCTATCAGTCCTTGAACACAGACAAGTATGACCATCCTAATTACCTTCTCTACTTGTCAAAACTGATCTGTCATAGTGTGTATTACAAATGTATTTTTTCCCTGCCAACAACTTTTGTATTTTGTTCATAGACAATAGAATTAGCAGGAACTTTGACAAACACATTAACACATATCCATCATGCCTCACATGGGCTGCCAAGCAGATTGCTGAAGGATGTAAATTGCTTGATTGAGTTTATTGTAGCAATTTGCAACCCCTGTGAAGCTTATTGAATCAATGCTTCACCCCTTCTCCCAAATAATGTAGTATCTGTATTTGCACACTGTGATGGACTAATCAGTGAGTCAGTCAACTGAAAGGGATATCAAAGGTTTCTGAATGTCACTAGGAATATAATATAACTATTATCTATTTATTTACTTTTATGTACTTTATTTTATTAAGCCGTGCTTAAAAGCTCAATCATGCAAATCCTACCTGCTTGGGTCTGCCCTCTGCAGCTCATGAAGACACAGACTCTGATTCCTAGTGGCATCAAGATACCTTCCATATCCCTTTAACTGGGTCCTCAATGCCCATTCAGTGATAGAATTAAAGTGACACTGGAATACAAAATGTTCAATGTTCTATTAAAATATTCTATTTAAAAAAAAAGTAAAAATAATTATGGGTAAAATGTTTTTTTAGAACATTTAAAAAGTAAATACAACCTATTATATGAAATTGTATTCACACGTAGTTTCTGTCTTATGAAGACTTTCCTCTATCTAATATATCTCAACTTCCAATGCTCCTTCCTGCTTCTAGTGTAGATACACAAACTTTAGTCATCTGTCAAGTAGCAATTCAGTGTTCCCATCTCCAGTAGCTGATAAGAAACATGCACTCACAGATAGGGCAAGGTATTAGAATTCAAGAATTGATGTGGCCGTGACAACATACAGTTGGCTAAATAAGTAATACATTTTAAGGTACTTTTTATTTTTTACGTTACTAAAGGTTTCACCCATTATCAATACTAGTTCTTTAAAACTGCATTATAAAATATATGATTATGGTGTCCCTTAATGTGGTGACATGTTTGAAGTGGGCAGCCCTGCACTAGGTGTTAAACATTATGACCGTTTTATCACAACTCTTTTTATTTTCTTGCATTGTGCAGTTTTTATAAGTAATGACTCTTTTTGCTTTCTGTGTTATATGGTATGATAAGCATTAGAAGCCACTTGTACTGTGTTGTGAGAATATGGTGAGAATGCAACCAGATCATGGAGGAACTATTATTTTATATAGACATGAAATATAAGATTATATGCTGTGCCTAAAAAGTGTACATCCTATATATATTTAGAGTTTTGTACATAGTTCTCTATATTGTCAGCTGAGTCTAGAAAACTGCAATATGGAGTGTCACAGCTTACTTGCCACCTCTCATGCAATGAAATACTCTGAGGCCTGCACTACAGTTGTGAAAGGCAACCTCCAGAGGTGAGAAGGATTAAATAAAAAATAAATATTGCAATAATTAATAGTGGCATATACTTGGGCTAATAGGACTGTTCATTGTGCTTAATGCAACTTGTACATTTAAAAATCCATCGCTAATTTTACCACTTTAATTAGTTCGAAAGACCTTTTTTGTCAGCAAATAAAACGCCCAGTTAATACAATACAGCCCCCCCTTGGAAAATGTTTTGTTAAATTATCATCATGTAACCTCACATTAATTTAAGCGCTGTTCAGCTAAGTACATTGGAGTCCGTGTCTAACTGACCTTATTTATGGCTGCTCTTCTAGTATGACCAGTTTTAGTACACTGACCAACAAAGACCCCGTAACTATTTTGGCAAAGGAAGTGCAAGATAATAAGTATCAGCAGGAGTTAATAGAATTTAGCACGTACCACAATAAATACATCAAACTTATTTGCCAAAATAAAGTACAATCAGCTTACAAGGGGCAGCAACATAAAAGACATGGCCTTCCTATGTCCCTTGTCCAATGTGTCTGACATTGTGTGGATTGCCTAAAGAAATAAACATGAATTATTCATAGGACAACACAACTTTCACGTATGTTCTTGTGAATACATCTGCAGTTCTTGGAAGGTAATGAAGTCTATTTTCCTTGGAAGTTATTATGTGTTTCTGTTAATTCCAGGTCACTTCGTAAAGCCCTGGACTATACCAAACAAAGCCTAAGGATTTCCATTGATCTGGGGCAGAATGACAGAGCAGCTGAGAGCTGGCTTCAGGCTGGAAGGCTATACTATTTGCTGCAAGAAGATGAGCTGGTGGAGATTTACTTACATGTAGGTACTGCCAAACTAGAGTTGCCAAGTCCAGTGGATATACTACACAACCACACTCTTATGTTCTACATTCCAATATTAATATAATTATTATTTTGCAACTTTAAATTGAACGCGCCAACATATTTCACACTGCTTTACTGATTTGTTGAGGTTTGGGTCAGTCAGCTAAATAAAGAGGACAATGAACTAAAGCAGTTATCAGCTGTAAAGAAAATAATAAAAGTTTTTATGTTGTCAATGGTACAAAGTTCTGAAGTCATTTATGTGGTTGCAATTTCATACAAAAAAAACCCTGTTTGAGGTATATTGAGATTGTGCACAAACATATTTTTCATTAATTAATTAACGTGGTGCAATTTCTTATGCATCAGTGCTTCTTGCAATGAAGCAAATAAGCCTTGAAACCCTTATATATATATATATATATATATATATATATATATATATATATATATATATGGCATATGACTGAAATATTTTGCTTACAATGTGATATGATTAGAAGACATGATTTTAACAAAGAAAGGGGGTTTTCACAGTAGGGTCGTCAGGTTGGGGACAAAAAACTGTGGGATGGCAAATTGAAAAGTTAATGTTAAAAACCTGTATGTATTGTGTATAAGGGATGGGACATGCAGTATGACCTGTATCATTATCACCCTAGGCTTCCATCCAGGCTTCCCTAAAAACAGAGGAGTTGGCTACTACATTGCAGTTATATGAAGCAGCTGGTGATGTGTTTTTTCATGGAATCCGTAAGAGAGAGAGGGCATTGCCTTTCTATAAGGTAATCCATATTGGGTTGGGAATCGATCTCATAGATCCAAATCATTCCATTCCTACAATAAAGGTGGTATTTAGGTTCAAACTCTCATCCGCTAATACATTTAAAAAAAAAAAAGCTGGAAACTACTAAAACTGATGTTATGTCTTCTTGGCAAGCTTACTCTGAACATCCTATGCAAACTGTTGCCAATAATTGTACTATAAATGTTATAAAATGACTCCAGTTTCACATTTTCAAAAGCCTCTAAAGCATATGCAGCCCTGGAAGTACAATAGGTTACATGTAATTTGTCTAGCTAATAACAGTTTAGTCCAGTAACTTGAAAGGCGTCCCCCATGCTCTAAATACCGTGTAGTATGAAAAATGCGGATATTGTTTAAAAAGTGTCATTTTATTAGTTAAATGTTCTTTTGAAAATTAGTAATTTTTTTAAAGCTCTTTGTACCTCTTCCAGATTATACAGTTTGTCAGAAAGTGGCATACTGTCATTAGATCCTTGGGTACCTACAGCCTTATTAAATTGCGATTCAGTAAATTTAAAGGGGCTCTATTTAAGCACACAGCATATTTTTTTTACAGAAGTTTTTAGTTAGTGCACTTCTATGCAAAAGCAAGGTCTTCACTAACTAAAAACTTCTGTAAATAAAATATGCTGTGTGCTTAAATAGAGCCTCTTTAAATTTACTCAATCGTAATTTATTAATAGGCTGCTAATTAGGAAATTACTAATCCAAGGTGGCCTCTATTATTTGGCACTAGTAATATCATTTTGATTACACAAACCAGGCCAGTCAGCCTAGGCCTGGATGTTATGATACACTGCCTGTAATTTAGGTAAACTGATAGGTGCAAGGATGCTTGGATGGAGTAAAATGCAGTTGCAGTTGCAAGATTTCATGAATAAAAAGATGTTTTTAAACAAAGTAAACTGTAAAGTTATTTACCTCACTGTAGACTTTGCAGTGCCCAATGGCTCCTTAACTATGACCAGTTCAAAGATAGCATTTGTCAGAACTTGATTGCAATGTGAATGTAGATATGTAGCAATAACTACTTCTCTCTTATTTTTTAGGAGGGGGCTCTCCCATTAGCAAAGAAAATCCAAGATGTTCAAACCCAGCTCCGACTTTATCACAAACTCACCCAGCTGCTTGTAAGCCAGAGAAATTATAAGATGTCACAAGAGTTTGCTACCATGGCTGTCCGACTCAGCACTCTAGCAGGTGAGTACTTGTGTTTTATATCCTTTAATGGGAGGCTGACATCTGAAAATCAATTTACTCCATTCTGCAGCTCAAGAGTTGTGGGGCTTTTTATTATTTTACCACTCCAATATATACTCTTAGTATAGAACTTCATTCAAGTAGTCAGTCAACAATCCTATTGCGTGTGGGGGACTAATCGATTTAGGGAGCTTTTTGTTCAAACTAGAGAAGACATGGAGAGTATCTTCTAGCTATTTAACATTCACGTAAAGCCACATAGTTTGGAGCCCCAAATTCTTGTTTTAACAATGTAATGCTGCTTGTAATTTAATACCTACTGCACCACTGTTCAGGATTTCAGGATTGTGTGAGAAAAAAAATATCTCATGGTTAATTTCTGAAGATATACCCAGCCTCCTGACCTTATTATTATTGTTCTTAACCATATAGAGAGCATGTAACACATAATAATACAGTAACAAATATATATATATATATATATATATATATATATATATATATATATATATATATATATACATATATATATATATATATATATATATAATTGTTATTATTTTTTGTTAAGAGCACCAGGTTAATACAAAAATACAAATGTTTCAACAATACAACATAAATAGCAAAGGCAATGTCTTAGCAAAGTGCAAACAGACACATAACCTTTTAACTTTAATTGTTACATTTATGTTATTTCCATTTTAAGTTACACCGAAATCCAATTACACATTTACGTACGTGTTAAAGTACAATCTTATGGACTGATAGCCTATAAAAGCACACAGAGTAAAGGAAAGAGAAGAGAGAGAAAGAAAGAGAGGGGCAAGAAGAGTTAGCGTTCAACACTATGCCTGCTCTAAAGGCAATCTCCTTATAGCTTGTTCCAGCCCTGCTGATGTACCACCTGACCTTAAGGGTCCAGGTGTCCCAAAATAAGGCCCATTTCCCATATGATTGATCCAGGTCCGCTGAGATAACACTCATGTCATATATGAATTTAAGTTTCATCAAAACTGCACTATATGCAGGTACTTCTGACTTCCAGGATTTAGCCAGTGTAACCTGAACTGCTAAGAACACCTGGTGTGATAAAAGTTGAGCTTCTTTACCGAGGCCCTCTATGGGCTTTTTCTGGCTTTTGGGGGATCCTGCAACCCTAAAGTCTCTCCAAGATATCATATATCTCCCGCCAAATTTGAGCGATCTAAGAGCAGTCCCTGAGGACATGTTTGAGGGTACCCAAATCGGGACACCCCCTAAAACAATTGCCATCTAAGGAGGGATTAGAGAGTAACATTCTAGCTGGTGTTAAGTACCACCTCATATTGGTCTTATGTGCATTTTCTAAGGCCTGTTTATGTATCTTGGTCCACTGCGCTTCAGTTAAATCAATGGCAAGCTCCGACTTCCAAGAGTGTTGATGGCGGAGTTTGTGCGGTGTGGTTCAGTCTATTAAATAATTAGATATAGTGGCGATATTCCGTCTAACATTAGGGTTATCAAGACAACATTTCTCGAATGGAGTGTTCTTAGCAGAGGCATTACATTTGATTATCTTGGAAACATTAACATGTATCTGGCATAAATTAAGCCATTCCTTTAATGGTAAATGATGTACGTCCCTAAATGTTGCGGGCGACCACTGTTGATTACTCCTTAAAAGATCAGCAGCAATCGTAAACTTATTGTCTATCCACCACTTAAACTGCAAAAATCTATTGATTAATGCTGTTCTCTGATATAACCACAATGGGGTAAGCCATGAACCTGCTTCTACAAGTGTCATTCTCTTGTTCGTCTGAGTCAGAACTGCCAAAGATTGAACCATGCAACTTGGAAGGAAGGAACTGTCCAATTTAGTATGTAGGCAGAGCCATAAAACCTGTCTAATGTGAAGGCCACGTTCGGCAAAGATATTTTTTTCCATCTCCACCCATACTGGCAGCTGCTCTTTACCAAACCACTTAGTAATCTGGTAGCTTTAGAATACTTAAGTAGATCCGGAAGAGCCAGCCCTCCCTTGGCCTTAGGTGCCATTGTGGCGGTCTTATTTATTCTAGGTAGTTTACAATCCCAAATGAAATGAGGGATTGCCCCCTGAATAACCAAAATATCCTTGGTGCGAACAGCTGTTGGAATAGTACAGAAGAGATACAAAAGCTTGGGCAAAATACTCCTTTTAATAGCATTAATCCTATGAATCGCGGGGGAAATTTGCTGCGTATGTTAGGCCACATTGTCTAGGGATAAAAACACAAAGATATTTAAGGTGGTGTTGGACCCATTTAAAGGAGAAGTTTCCTACTTCACTCTTACTAATTTTAAAGTCAGAAATGCTGCCAAAAAGTCCAAGAGCATAAAATAGGTTAGAGAGACTGGTGAAAGGCTCGGTGATAGTGAGCATGACATCATCCGCGAAAAGGCTCAGTTTATGTTTTGACTCCCTCAATCTAACTCCCTTTATATTCAGGTTGTCCCTGATAGCAGCAGATAGGGGTTCAATGCACAATGCAAAAAGCAGAGAGACAGGGGCAGCTTTGTTGCGTTCCTCTTGTGATTTTAAAGGATCGAGACTTAAACCCCTGATAGGCAAATTGTATGCTGTTTGGGCCGAATACAGTGCTAAGAGACCCTTTACTAGCTTATCACTCAGACCAAACTTGTGTAAAGTCTCGGCCATAAACGCCCAGTCAATCCTATCAAAGGCCTTTTCTGCATCAAGGGAGAGAAGCATTAAAGGTATGTTTTGGACCGATGCTACATCAAGCAAATTTAAAATATGTCTGGTGTTATCTGGTGCTTCACGACCCTGAAAAAAACCCTACCTGGTCTGGGTTTATTAAGTTCGGCAGCATCTGAGAAAGCCTATTTGCTAAAATTTTAGAATAAAGTTTGACGTCACGATTGATCAGAGAAATAGGCCTATAGCTCTTACATTGGGATGGGTCCTTACCCTCTTTGGGTATTACTATTACCTTGGCTTCCAGGAATTCTGGTCTCACTGGATCACCAGACAAGAAATCGTTAAAAAGTAATTGAAGATGGGGCGCTAATGTATCTATAAATTGCTTGTAATAAAAAATTGTGAACCCATCTGGGCCAAGGGCTTTATGCGACTTAGACTCTTTTATAGCTCTCTTAACTTCAGTTAAAGAAATTGGATTATCTTGCAAATCAGATTGTCCACTATCAAGTTTCGGAAACTTAATGGAAGACAGAAAATTATCGATTTGGGTCCTATGATCAAATGTGCCCGAGCTAGCAGGCGCTGAATACAAAACAGCATAACATTTTTCAAATGCCTCTGTGATGTCATTCGGCTTATAGATGGTCTTATCATTCTCCACCTTTAGTTTGGGGATAAAAGAGTCTGCCATTTGCTGGTGGAGCTTTCTGGCTAGCATTTTGTCTGTCTTATTTGAGATCATGAAATATTGAGATTGAGTTCTTTGCAATACAGTAACAACCTTCCTACGAAGAATCACCTGCAACTTTTCGCCTGGGTCCCAGGTGGTCTCCTAGAGGGAGAAACAGCTTGAAGGGCCGAGATTTTATTGTTTAATGTGCCGATTTAAGCTAGTTCTATTTTTCTAGCGATGGAGCTAATTTGAATGCATTTGCCTCTTAACACTTGTAGGTAGCAGTGGGAGGAGGTAATTTAGGAAGAGGATAGGAGCAGGTCTTAAGCCAGACTTAAGGTTGTGGTTTGGGCAGATTTTGAGATGAGAACAGAGAGGGTGCAGCCAATGTCATTTTCCATGAGCAAGTTATATACAACTTTAACTAAACAACAGTATCACTGTCAATATGTGTTGGTAATTATATAAGCCAAGGCCAAGTCTCCATCCTCATTATCTTCACAACTTCATGTGGTAACAGCCTTAATGTCTATGCCAGCAGTAACAATGCCTATAACGAACTGTCTGGCAACTGACTAACTGACATATAAACATTCACAAGATGTGCATCAAGTAGCCAGTCAGCTTTGTGTCAATATGACATCACGCATCGGCGTCTTTTAATGTTTCCAGAATCAGTTAGTGTTGAGAAGAGTTAGGAGATACTTCTCTGAGAAGCAGCTATAGGAGTGTGAATTGGAATACATTGGTTTGCAGGGCAACCCAATAGTATACCAATAACTCTCACTAACCCTATATATGCTGCACAAGTTAAGACTCATACACTCACATCAAAATGAATAGAAATGAAAATAACATGGTCTAAAATGAATTTGAAACTATTGAGACTTTAAACAATTTGACAATTTATATTTTACTTTAAGATTTGGAATAACTCTAGGCCTTGTCTGGATAATTATGATCAAGTAGCATTAAGTTTTTCCCTGTGCAACTAGTATGGGAAGAATTCTTAACCATTGAGTACAAGATACTTGGATCATTAATATGTACAGATATGTCCAATGTGACATAGATATGTATAACCTGATCATATGAGCAAGATTTATTAGGACTGTATTCAGAATATACATATTATTATTTGTAGTTTTAGTAATTTTTGCTCACAAGATTAAGACACAAGTACAACTATGCTTAACTGATAAAGCATTAGATATTTACTAGTAGAGCATTCTAATAGTATAACAAACTAAAGGTTGCTAAATGATTAAAAGGGATATTAGAAAACATATGATAAAATATAGTTGCATATATGTACTAATAAACAGTTGAGTTTTTAACTGTAGTCTATATGTAGAAAGATATAAGTGCACTTTGTAAATATTTGTAGAGCCAAAATATTCTATAGATCCAATACTTCTGTCACAGCACATTAGGAAGGGTCACTTTCACAAGAGTTGCCTTTTCTTTCCCTATATTATGAATTCCTGTACATAATGGCACAAAGCACATTCAATATAAGAAAAGAAAAAAAATTATATATATATATATATATATATATATATATATATATATAATTTTTTTTATTTTTTATCCAGAATTCCTTCTCTGAATTATGGCACCTTAGTTATGTGGTTACGAGTGTACTACTCCATATATAAACATAAAATGTCTTTGTAAAGTTCTGTGTATTGAATGTCGTTCTGTTATTTTGTTCCACACATAAATGGTAATCACTGATCTGTACCCTCACTGTAATGTCTCTGTCACAGAATTCCTTCCATTACGGTTATTTTTGTTTCCATGCAGAAGATCCATTGCACGAGCTGGTTGCTTTTCATCGGCTGGCCGGCGTGTACCATTCCATGCAGATTTATGAGGTTGCAGAGTACTGTTACCTGAAGGCTCTGTCATTATGTTCATCTCCCATGCAGCACATTGCTGAGGCTGGCTACTATTTAAAGGTTTACTGGCGTCTGGCAGAGATCTCACTAGTTAAAAGAAAGGTAACATGCACGCTGTTATAGTTATGTACACTTCCTTTGTATTAATCAGTTGTACATGTTTTCTTTATTAATATATTTCCTCTATTAGGAACTCTTGTTATATTTATGCAAATATAATTATAGCATATTATGTTATTATTTGTTTCATTACTGTGTCCTAGATTACTTTCCTGAGCTGCCTCTGCCTTTGGGAAATATATCAGTATAATGTTACTTGTGTTGTTAGGTGCATGATCTAATACTGAGGTATTTGCATGAGCTAACTAATAAATATAAGCCCATGTCAGTGGGTGTTATACTAGTCAAACCTGCATGTAATATGGGCTCTATCTTCTCATGACCTAGTACTGGATCAGGAATAAATATATACACGTGCATTTTAAATTTATGTACAATTAGTCATAAAGTGCTGAGAATATTATATATGCATAAAAGTATATTACAATAATTGGCAAGAACCTGCCTTCCTACACAATAACTTATTTTCCTACTTGCAGGATGCTGAGGATGCAGCCACATACCTCCTCCTGGCACTGGCAGCTGCTATTGAAGTTGGAAATGTGGAGTTCCAGCTTATTCTGAACAGCAAACTTGCCGATGTGTATGGGAAATTCCTGAGCGACAAGGATCAAGCTGAGATATTCATGCAGAGAACTTTGCATCTTAGCAATAATGATGGGTGTGCCTGAAGCAATGGACGTACAACCCAGCATCAAGACATAAAAGTGCAAATAGCCAAGGAGAGTAAAGGGGAACATTAAATGTTAATTCCAAAATGTTTAGAAGATAACACAAGATAGATTAATTGTGTGGCCCTCAATCACTGATGGGTGCTAATATAATGCCCTCTGGAATACATAGTTGTCAAGACACCCTTTTGTGAATGTGGATCAATTAAGTAATTGCACAAGGCTCTCAGGTAGAAGATGGCATTTTCACACCACTTGCTGGCACATTGCTATTGCACATCAGTTATGGCCTCTGAGTATAGTAATAATCAGCATCATCGGCGGAATATACTTTAAAGCATGTGTAACAAAACTCTTCCATTGTGTTGTCAAAAGGGAATAATCTCAAAGCACTTTTATAATATACACATATTCAGATATAATGTATATTATTATGATTTGATTATAAACATGAGCTATGATTATTTAATTTCTCACCAGCACAGGAGTTTTTACAAAAAAACTATAAAACCTAGACTTTTATTAATTTCATGTCCTAAAATATCAGTGTAATTTAGTGATTGTTTCAATGTGACATTAAATTAAAATGTAAACAATAATTGTCATGTTTTTATATTTTCTTTCTTATTGAACACTAATGTTCTAAAATTGAACAGGAGCAAAATGTTTAAAAAAAATTCAAACAAATAAAACCTTTGAATCCTGGGTAGCTGTATGATAATCCATATCAAGTAAGATGGATCCTTGGATAGTGAAATCAACAAATTAAATTGTGCAACTTGGATTTACACTGAATTCTGTTGGTTTCAATATCCAAAGATCCATCTGACTTTATAAGAAAGATAAGCACATGGATACAGGAGGTCTTATAAGACCTCAATAGGCACACTAGACATTTATCATTGCATAATTGCACAGAATAGGTAATATATTAACAACTGTTTTTATTGTTTGTTTTTTTTAGTTCTTCCAAATTTAGCAACTATTTAGTTCTCCAAAATAACTGTAAAACTCCTCGAAGAAAAAATATAGTTTATACTCATGGAAGTGACAGCTTTAGTGAGTGAAAAACTCAGCAATCAGAATTTTCTTTTAGTAAAACATTAAAATCCGTAATTTTTGTAAACGCAAATGATGGGCAGTTTTTAAAGTTGTACTTGCTTGAAATGTGATCTCTGCATGTTGAGTTAGGAAACCCTTCATGCATGAAGATGTACATCAATATTACACGTTTATCAGAATTAATTCTTTGAAAGCTTTAGTATCCCTTTTAATGAAAGAAAGCACTGAGCAACTCAATGTATTGACAAAATGTCAGATAATCTTTGGCCAAAGGAATTGAAATATGTGTTTTGATATTGTCATGTTTTGTGGTCTGACATATGCATAGAGGTATGTCTAGCACATTTTAGGAAACCATTTTCTATTAAAGGATTGGGAAGTGCAGTGATCAAAGACTGGAGTTTAATTTTATGAATATGAAAGTGATTAATATGTAAGAACTGTTTGGGGTGGAATCTCCTATTATGTTGCACAAAGACCAGCTATGAAAAATAACTACTGGTAAAAAAAACAACACATTTTACATATTGTATAACACATACTATTAATATATCCGTAATGTTACATAAATACATTATTATATATCAATCATGTGTTGTTTAAGAGTATATTATAAATTCAAACTTTGTATCAGGATCAATCTCTATGAAGAAACATGGAGAGATTGAAGCACTCAAATAACCACTGTAATATAAAATAACTTGCAAAATGAATGTACATGCTTAAGTATAGTTGTTTTATAATGTCTAAACCAGTAGTGATACTTTAAAGTTCTTACATGTATAGGTTTCTGCCCAGCCTGCTGTGTTGCTTGGCTCTGCCCCTTGTGCATAATTTTGGGCATGGCAGCTGTATCAGACTTCCTGCTGTGTGCTCTGGTATCTGACTGGGGCACAGCTAAGCAACACAGAGCGTCTAGCAGAAACCTATAAAAGTAAGAGCTTTAAAGTATACTTACTCACAATAAAAAAGTTCAAACATTATAAACCAGGTATATTTATGCATGTACATATATTTTAACCCCTGTTATTTTTTTTTAGCACATTGGTCCATTAATATTAGGAACCTGCAGTTATAGTCTAAATTAAATGTCCAATGTAACATTGTTCTTAATATGAATAGAAAACGTACAAAAGTATATCAGTAGCATTCAGTGAGGTTCAAGAGCTACTACTGGTTATATAATTGTACAGTGACAACAGGTAACATTTATGGGTGTAATGCCAAGAGAGCAGCATATCCTGGCATGGTAGATAAAGAAGCCAACAGCCAAAATGTCCTCAAAAGAAGCATTATCAGTTAATCTCCTTTGAGGATAGCAGTAACCTTCATGCATATTATTGATTGGGAGAAAAGTATATTTCACTTCCGTGAAAACACAATAAAGGATTATGATTGAGTACAACATTCTTTCGGAACACCCTTTCGGCTTTGTTACTGTAGGAAGATCAACGTGCTACCTAATGGCATCCTCCCACCCTGTGATGTAACTAGGAGAAGATTTAATTCCTGGATACGTAATTATATTGTAAAGGGCAAGTGAATGGGCAAATATAGTCCTAAGTATGCAAAAAACATATTAAGAAAGCTAGTCAATGTGTAATTAAAATTGAGAAAGAGTAACCCGAAACATGACTTGATGCCACATAACTATTTAAAATAATTTCACCCAAAACGAAGGTTTCAGCTACAGGTTTTGAAGCGGTATATTATTTGAACAGTAGTTGTAATTTTGTTGTTGTGCATCATAACAGAAGATTCTTGCTCCTAGTCAATTCTAATACTGTATACAACATCTTGTTAAGGATCCAACCTATAGTACAGTTAATACATTGCTGTTTAATTTAATTTTCCATAATAGCTGTGAAAAGCATTGTAACATGATGTAATTTATCTTTGCTGTTTTGATTTATGCTTTCGATTGTGTGTATATGAATATTGTTGAAAGTGCTGTTATGAATGCCGTGCTTCACATTTTTTGTAACTGCATGTGTATGAGATGAGCTACTGACCTGGCTTGCACTTAAACTGACCTGCTGATGACCATACATAAACAATAGGAGGAAGTCTATATTAGACATCTAGAGTTTACATGACTCTAGATCCAGAGGTGTAAGGCTAATTTTAAGTCGCTTGTATAAAAAATGTATATATAATTTGTTTGATAGCTCCTTGTAAATAAACAATAATTATATATTTTTTACAGTGTGTGAAGTTTTGTTTGTGATAAATGATTTCAATCTACTTTTTTTTTTTTTGATTTGCCTAAAAAGCATTTGGCAATGGAAGGAAATAATATGATAAAGATACAGTTAGGGATAATCGTCAATGAACACTGTAATCACGTGTCACACTTTACACTAATTTAGACCTATTCTAAAACAGTTCAGACTTGAAATGATTTTATGTTTAGCTGATCTTGTATTTTATTTAGTACTAATGTTTTCTGTGTCTTGAAGTATATTTGGTGACTCTTGGATTATTAGACTGTACATACTACCATGAAATTCATAATATAGTAAATTAAATTGATATGGTGTGATGTACACATTTACTTGCTTATAACTGTTAGTACTTACAGCCCTGTTAAATTCCCCCTTTGTGTTAAACCATAGCTCGTAATGTAGCCAGTAAGACTTATGGCTATTAAATTAGCCCTGTAAATAAAGCCGCTTCCGATTTGTGTGTTTGGAGCGAAAAAAAGAGCCTAAGGGACATGGAACGCGGAACTTCGCGGCCACAAATCCTCAAGTCCATAACCACTACAATTCCAATCATGTTATTAAAATGCAACAAGTAAGCCTTCAACACGCAAATTGAGCCAAGAAACCAACGAATGCTAGAGAGGACCCACAAGTCCAATCCGTATCACTTTAAATGCACACATACACACACTACTGTACTTTTATGAACAGGGATGTTAGGTCTTAGAATTAATAGCACAACATTCTCTCAAATCGGCCCACAAAAATACTTTATTTCATGTTTGATTTCCATGTTATATCGATCCTGGCAATCAATGTGTTAATACATGTACTGTAACTCACATGTAATAGAGAAAAATATTAAAGTATAAACACTGCAATGGATAGAGAGTGCTCAAAAATGATATAGTCCTTAAAAGGGGTGTAAATGTCAGTTCTTAGACTTTATTTGAATGTAGATCGTTATATACGACTAGCGACTTGCCTGTCAAAAATGACGGGGCAATAAAATTGTAATGCTGTTTGCCACAGACATTAATTTTTTTGGTGGTTTTAGATCCTTCGGCGCTCATTGTGAGCCTCGCGCTGATCACCTTTGGCGCTCATTGCATGGCTCGCAATGAGAACCTTCGGCGCTCATTGCGAGGCTGTTGGTTGTTGTATTTTTTTTTATCCAAGGCGCTTTTGCTGTCACTGCAAGGTCGGTGCTGATCTGCGTTTTGTGCTTATTGCAAGGCTGTCCTCTGGTGTAGTTTGTGTGCTATGAGCAGCGTTGGCGCTCGTTGTGAGGCGCGTGGTGAATGGCTTTTGTGTTTATTGCGATAGTGTTTTTTTTGTGTATATGTATTTTTGTATGCTAATTAAATAATAAATAATGTAATAAATTAATATACTTTACCTATTTGTAAGTAATATATGCAGGAAGCATTGTGCTGAAGAGCTAACAATCTGTTTTGATGTTCCTGCAGCATACAATGTAGGTTTGCACTGTTGTGGAGCTGAGGTGTAAGTGTCAGCAATGTGTGCAGTGTGTAGTGTAAATAGGCTGCGTGCGCGAGGGGAAGCCATTAGTGTAGCTGTGTACTTCCGCATTCTATAAGTTAGTGTTGTAAAATGGCGGCGAATGTGTTTGTGTTACGCGGGTGTGGATGATTTAGTGTTCTTGCTAAAAGTGTATCTTGTACCTCGTACAGCTTTTTTGAAAATCTGTAAGTGCTTGGGGGTGTTTTGCGGCTTTAGGGTGTGTAGCCTCGTTTTTGTTTTTTTGGGGCGCCCATTTTTTCTCTCGCTTAGGGGATTTTCGTGTGACTAAACTCGTGAATTTGGACTTAAATTGATGTGTAACTTTACATACGGAGGTTCTGGTTGTCCCCCCCCTGCTTGCTGTGGGTAAGCTTTTTATGTCATTTTTTGTGTGTATTGTTTTTTTTTTATGTTTTCCACTGCGCACGGTTCGGCCATTAAGGTCATATTTTTGCGAGTTCGTAATGTTTTTTTTTCTAAGTCCCGCGGCTTGTATTTTTTTGTGTAAGTCTGTATTTTGTCACTGTGTGTTAGTTCTATTTTTTCAAAGTCCCGCTTCTGTGGGTGTTTGTAACCGCTTGTGAGGCGCCGTAGAGCCTTCACCTCCCCAAATGCGGCCCCTAGCTTTGCGAGGGTCCACATTTGCGGCCTGCAATGAACCTTCGGCTCATTGCAGCACACGTGGGAGCCTCCACCTCCTCAAATGCGGCCCCTCCCTTCGGCTCATTGCAGCTGAGGTTGGAGCCTCCACCTTCCGCAAATGCGGCCCGAACGGATGCAGTTCTTGCAAGCTTGCTTTGCAAGCTCGCAAAGCATGACGACATTTCGGGGTTTGACAACTATTATATGTGATATGGCCTGGATGGTTCATGCTGCTATCTCCAGATCACTGCTGTTCACTGTAGCGTCTGTTGTGTCGTAGAAATAGAAGAACGATGGGGGAGAGAGAGCGCACGAAAGCTAGTGCAGGTCACCTCTTATAATTCAGATAATGTTGATTTGTATTTTTCATTGGTTGACCTTTGTTTGTTGCTGTAGTAATTGTTTTAAATCGCACATATAGTTTGGTCTGTGGAAAAGTGGTTCTCTAAAAAGAGAACGCAAGAACTTAAACTTGCTGCACGCTGTGTAAGCAGTGTTCTGTATGTGTTTGACAATTGAATGTAGTTTAACAGTAAAATATTGTTTTTGTAAATGTAATTTCTGTTGCGTAATAATGACCTTTTCAAGGTAACGGACATTTATGTGTATTTGTTTAAAAAATGTGGTGGTTATATAATGTTTTTTTTTATATTTTTGCATTTGCTTTTAAATTTGTTTTTCATGGCTTTTGTTTGTTTAATGAAAAGTTAAAGTACTTCATAGTAGACAATGTTTTGAGTAAAAATACGTCCATCTTCTAATAAATCACCTTGACTTTCATTCTTTTCAATGTAAACTTTAATAGCCTGTGGATTTTTGCACCATGATAACGCAACGTACAATTGGCCATGTGCAAATACTGGTTGTTCTAAGAAAATACCCACAGATTTGAAAGTTTGTCCTTGTGATTTATTAATGGTCATGGCAAATGCCTTAATGATGGGAAATTGTCTTCTTTGAAGTATAAAAGGGAGACTACTTTCACTTGGTGCTAAATCTATTCTTGGTATGAAAACTCTGATAGGATCAGATTAGTGAGTAATCATGTATTCTGATGTGTGTATCAATTATATCTGGGCACCAAGATATAATGAGAGAAAATAATGCACAGAAGTCAGAGTGTCATCAGAATAATCTCTGAATTTATTTGGGCGGCAGAATCTTATATAGCATAAAACACGTCACAACTAGTTGAAAATACTGTTAAATACATATTTGCAAGCAAGTGTCTTTTTGTTTCTGTCTAACATAGCAAAATCCGGTTTCCTATAGATATCTCATCTCATTAGTTTCTGAAACAAAGACAGGATACAGGAAACAGATGTTTTAAAGAACATTAACGTAAACATTCTACAGATGACGCACTTAAAGATTCTAGTAATATACAAGAGGAAAAACAAGCTGATATACTTTTTATAATCATGATATTCTTACCTAATTATTTCATAATGAGGAAATTAATATCTAACAGTCCCTCCTCTTATAAATGTATTAAACAAAGGTCTTAAAGCAAGGTTCAGTTTAAATGGTAACATTGCCATTGTCTGGCAGTGGAACCGGTTCCAAATAGATGATCTGTGAGGGCACAGTCCTATTCACAGGGCTCACCTTGGTGAGATCAATAGTCTCTCTGGGCTCCTCTTTTTGCAGTACCTGAATATGCAAATATTCCATGTTGTTACCTCTGCCTGAGTTGTAGATTCCAAGAGTATATCTCCCTTCATCACACTTTTGTGGGTCCTGGAGGGTGATCCGGATGGGGTTGCATAGCTGATTTTGGCTGCAAGAGGATGGCTCCACACCCCGTGTCAGCTTTAAGCGTCTCTTTGTACTTTTGCACTTCATGTGATTAGGTGGGGAATAACCCCAGTCAGCTCCTGTATTCCATAAGGCCAGTTTCCAGCTAGGACATCTCTCATTTCCATACGGAGAGGCTATACACAAATATACTGGCGCTTTTCTCACCCCTCCACTACGTCCTCCTCCAGAAAGTCCACATCTTAGTACTTGACATAGGTCTATTTGGTTGGTTCCTATCTGCCCTTCCTTGAACACTAGGGTCACTTGGCCAGTTAAATTGACTTCCATCATGTCTCTTTTCATTCTGTGCATCCACATCTCTCCAATAGATTGCGTCTGGTTGCCTCTGGGTCTTGTTACTTCTTCCCATATGATTATGGGTGCTACTATGCAAAGAGTTATCAAGATGAGGCATGTCAGTGAGATTCTTAGGCCACACCAGTTAGGTCTTTTGAACAGGTGCCAGGACATTTTCTTGGGCCAGTTGAGAACCCCAAAAACCCGCACCATTCGGTTCTTCACTGGGTTTGAGACGAGTTTCCCCCCCTTTGTAGCCCAGCCTGACTCGCAATGAGTCAGCTAGCAGGTTTTAGGAATCAACTGGCTCAAGCTCTGGCACTTTTACTCTCTTGCAGTGAGTCAGGTGTATCCAGGTGGCTCGTTCGGCAACTTTCAAGGCACTGGGTGTTGACAGCAGAACTTGGTACAGTCCTTCTCACCTGGCCGATGCCCAATTTTTACGCTTGATTACTTTAATTAGGACCCACTGGCCTGGTTGTACCAAGCAGGGTCCCTGCTGTTGCTGTGGATGAGAGAGAGAGATGGAGGTAATATCTTTCTTACTTAACATTTTTCTCATATAGTCTGCTAAGTTTTCACTCATGTTCTCATCTTCTGAGATAAATGGTCTAAATTCTGGTAGTAGGAATGGTCTCCCATACAATATTTCAAACGGGGTTAACTTCTTCCTGCCTGGAAGCATGTGCATGTTTAGCATGACTAATGGTAAACAGTAAAACCAATTTTTCCCTGTCGCTGCCATCGTTTTCCTCAATTTATTTTTAATGGTACCATTAGTTCTCTCCACTAATCCAGCTGACTGTGGGTGGTACGCACAGTGGTTTTTCAACTCTATGTGTAATGCTTTACTCAAGTGGTTGATAATCCTGTTCACAAAATGTGTGCCGTTATCGCTATATATTTTCTCTGGTATACCAAACCTAGGAATTATTTGTGTCACTAAGGTTTTAGCCACTGTGATTGCGTCAGGGTGTGCACATGGTTTCGTTTCCACTCACCTAGAGTATACATCAATTATCACTAGGCAATATTTCTTCCCTGCACACTTTGTTAGTTCAATGAAATCCATACATATTGTCTGGAAGGGGTATGTTGGTTCTGGGAATGTGCCTCTTATGGGGTGATAGTTACCCTGAGGGTTGTGTTGTGCACAAACAAGGCACCCTGCACAAAAATTTTAAAATAGGTGTTTAATCCATAGGCTGAAAATATTCTGCTGACCATGTCTACCATACTCCCTCTTGAGACATGACTAATGCCATGGCTCAACATAGCTGCATATCTGAATAGTGATTTTGGTAAAATTGGTTTCCCTTCTATACTCTCATAAATATTATCAGCATTCAGTTTACTCCCTTTCTTCAACCAGTATGTTTTTTCCTGTGAGGGTGCATTTGCCTGTAGTTGCTGTAGAATACTCTTGTCAATGTGGTTTACGAAATACACAGATGAGTAGCTGTGTAAGAGAAAAATGTGTATTTTTCCCGTTTGAGCCGCTTGCTTTGCAGCTGTATCTGCCCTGCCATTTCCTATTGAAATTGCGTCTTTGGTCGTGGTATGAGCCACACATTTACATACCGCAATCTTCAAGGGCAGTTGAATGGCTTCAAGTAACTGCAAAAGGAGTTGTTTATGAGTGACTTGCCTGCCAGTAGATGTGACCATGCCTCTATTTTTCCACAATTGTGCAAATATGTGCACAGTTGAGAATGCATATTGGCTGTCGGTGTATATATTTACTATTTGTACCTTTCCTATTTTACAGGCTTCAGTAAGGGCCACGATCTCAGCTGCCTGTGCTGAAAAATGTGATGGAAGTTTTCCTGCTCTTATAGTTTCTTCTTGTGTTACTACTGCATATCCCGTTGCATTTGTACCATCTTTGTTTCTACTTGATGACCCATCTTCAAACAGAGTTAGTGTAGCCTCGGTGTATGCAACATCTCTAAGGCCGTCTCTTGGTGAGACTTCTTTTTTTATGATTTCAGTACATGCATGTGGTGTGCCATCTTCCGGGATGGGAACTAACGTTGATGGGTTCAGTGTTGTGCACCTTTCTATGTGCAAGTGTGGTTGTGACAGAAGTATGGTCATGCATGATAAGTGTCTTGAAGGGGAAAGGTATGAAACCTTATTTTGTAGTAGAATGACAGATACAGCATGTGGTACTCTTAGAGTCAAAGGGTGGAACAGGACTAATGTTGCTGATGCCAGAACTGCCATGAAAGCCGCCACTACAGCCTGTACACATACCGGAAGTCCCCTGGCTACAGGGTCCAACCTGGTTGAGTAAAAAGCCAAGGGTCGGTCTCGCAGGCCATGTTTCTGAGTCACAACGGAAGTCATATAGCCTCCCCTTGAGTCTACAGTTTGTACAAATGGCTTGCTGTAATCTGGCAATCCCAATACAGATGTTCCCACTACTGTGTTCTTAAGCTGAATGAATGCTGCTTCAGCTTCATGTGTCCACGCTACCTTTTCATTAGCTGACATTGATTGTGCATAAATAAGGTGTTGTATGGGCCCTGTAAGTTCTGCATAGTTGGGAATCCAACTCCTGCAGAAATTTACCATCCCTAAGAAAGACATAACTTGTCTCTTTGTGACCGGCTTAGGGGCTTCTAGTATGGCCCTTTTCCTAACTGGGTCTAGTGATCGTCCCTTTCTGCTCACTAGGTATCCCAGGTACTTCACTTCTGCTTTCCAGAGCTGTAATTTATCCCGACTAACCTTATGTCCCTCTTCTGCCAGGAATGTGTGTTATCTGGCTGCATGTCATTTAGGAGTGTATGTGGATCTGGCACCGTGGGTACTCGGGGAATTACAGCTTTATTTACTGCTTGTAAATCTTGCACTAATCTCCAAGCTCCGGTTGTCTTCCTGACTGGGTAAAGTGGGGTGTTACATGGGGATCCTGGGCATTCTATTATAATCCCTTTCTCAATCAAAACTTTTATAAAGTTCTATGCCCTTCTCTGCTTCAGGTTTTAGAGGATACTGTCTCTGATGTGGCTGAAAAGTACTTTTTGGGGTGATTTTTACTGGCTCTACCCCCTTTATAAGGCCTACATCAGCGGGCCCTGTGGACCATAAGGTGTCCGGAAGGCTCTCTAATGCTGCCTCCTGTTCCTGAGTGAACAGTATCTGTGTGTTGTGTCATGGTTCCTCTAACAGAAGAACTTTCTCCCACCTGGATGACTGTAAGTGTATTCCTTTCTTTGTCTCAGTTACCCAGTTCAGGCTTTTCCAATATATTTTCGTGCTCGGTGAGTACTGCACTCTGAGGTCATAGGGCAAGTACTACCATGGTGTTTTATCTGTCTGAGCCTCTTCTACCATCCCTCCTACCTGTACCCACCTTCCACCAGCCGGCATAGCCAGTGATATGTGTGGCACTGTGTGTCCTGCATAGAGTAACTGGTCTTGATTATTCAATTTTACTCCCACCCCTGTATACCCATTTTCTGTCCAGTATATGTAATCCAAGGTTATTCTGGTATTGGTGTGTTTGAACAAATGTTTTTGCATAGTCCACATCCCTCCCCGGTGTACTTTCAAATTTCATAGTGCAGTGTGATGACCCTGTGCTTTGTTTTACACTGGAAGATGGAGCTAGGTCATTAGCCATGGCTACCAAAGTGCTGGATACTTGTCCTGGCCCTTTCGACACCATGTCTAATGTGTAAAAGTAATGTGGTTCACCCATCCCCTGCACTACATTTACATTGACAGGTATGTCCCCCATGTATGCATTCATGCCTTTCTCTGTGGGAACCACTCTAATGTTGCATTTCAGCATCAGATCTCTACCCAAGAGATTTATCGGGCATCTAGGGGAGAGTATAAAAGGATGCTCAAATGTTTGGCCGTTGAACAATCTCCCTGTGAGTGGGCATGATATAGGTTCGCTATTTGTCTGTCCTGCTGCTGACCTAACCAGTATGTTTTGTGATGACGTATAACTACTCCATGTGCCATCATCGCTCAATACTGACCTACATGCTCCTGTATCGCATAAAAATGTTATCATTACCCCCTCTACATCTAGTTTAATGACTGGTTGTTCTGCTAGAGCCATTAAGTCTATACATGATTCTAAATTCAACACATCATTTATTTCTGGCAAATTTGCATCATTATTACCATACTCATACAATTCAGATTCATGCAATTCTTGTTCAGCAAATATTAGTAAAGGAAGGGTACAACCTGGTTCTAGTCATTTGTCGGTCTGGTCATCGTCATCCGCTCCCTCTTCCTCCTGGTACTTTTTGTTTCTGCAGGAACGTGCTAAGTGGCCGGCCTTGCCACATACGTAACAATTTCCATAAGATTTGTCCTCTGCTTCCACCTCGACCACGTCCACCTCCTCTCCCTCCACGTTTTTGGTTATTTCCACCATCACCAGAAAAGAAAGCAAAAAGTTATAGGTTGCGCTTTCCCATCAACAGAAGTCATCAAATACACCTCCTTTGGTTTACTATCTTGCTTTATCTGTTTCTTTTCATTTGCTCTCTTACACTGCTCTTCTGCATGTCTAGCATATTCTAGGGGACATGTTTTGTAAGTAATTTGGTGTTGTATCCCAAAGTCATTTATTTGTTTAGCTGCTGAGCATATGGTCCAGCATCATCATATGGGTTAGGTCTGGCTACCCCGCTATGGCTGTCAAATACTACCCGCAACCTCCCCATATATTGTTCCACACTTCCATCATCTTTCTGTACACACTCGTTTATCTTAGTCCAGTCTGCGTCTGTCAGCTATTCTGCCTATTAGAGTGTCTACTCGTTGGGTCAGTTCTTGTGATCCATATTGCAATGGCTCCCCCCTTTGGTCCAGTGGATTCCAGTCACCTTCACTAAGGATCCAATCGGACCCTAATATCTGCCTCCGACACCGTACAACCTCAACACCATTTAATTTAAAACTTTGCTGCAATCGCTGGAACTTAAGTCTGAAAATTCCCATATTGCCATTTGGGTGGGGGACTCCTGCTACAGCTCTCCTCACATCTGCATCTGTCCATGCTCGGTATACTAGCATTGTGGGTGGCAACACATTTCCCCCCTCTAGGATTGGGAACCTCAATTAAGGGATAAAATGGCACAGATGTTATTCCCTTACCTCCATATTGACGATCTGGTGCCCGCCTGGTTCTGGCGGGCCGTCCCTCATAAGGTGGTGGTGTTGGAGGAGGTGGATTTGGAGCGGTGGCGGCAAGCAGGTATTTGCGGGCATCATCAAATTCGTTCTCTACATCATCACTATAAGTGACCATATTCCCAGGAGTTGGAGGGGCGGTCAGTCGTGGAAGTCTTTTCTGTGTACACATAAACATATCCTCTTTCGAAGGAGAGAGGTGGTTAACATTACATGTCCCTCCCCCCGTAGGCACCGTCATTGTGAGACACATTTGCCTTTTTGTTTTCATCTTCAACAATTTTTTATTTTTAGTATAGAAAATGTATTTACTTTTTTTTATTTTTATTTTTATTTCCTTAATTAAGTAACGTTGCGTTTACTTTTCCTTTCCTATACTTCTTTGTATATAGTAAAGCTCAATAAAGTTTGAAAGTCTCCTATACCTTCCTTGTAATAAGGATTAATATTGCCAAGAAGTAGTGGATAGAGGGCACTGATTCCAGCAGAGGTAGTACAGTAGATGCTGTGTATCCAGTGGGTGCGGTGAGCATTGTCATCACTTAAAAGGGGTTATAATAACATGCCTTTGTCTCTCTTTACAGCAACCACACTTCCTCCCTTCTGCTATGTTCCCTTAAGGTTACAGACAGACATATTTTACATAAAAAAACTAACACACACACACAGAGAAAATTGGAGTAGGAAGCGGAGTGGTCTGCTATGCTGACTGTGGGGGGTTGGCCAGACCCTGCACATCGTCACATAATACAGATCAATCACCTCCCTGCCCAAAGGTAAAGCATTGAGTAAAGTTACAAAGACACAGAAACTTTATATATATATACACAAATACACATAAGAAAACAATTCTAGAATACAGTGTTCACAATTCCCACACATAAGTGTGTTTTTACCAGACATAAGTTACAGATGCACACCAGAAACCCTTTGCATATTAAACATGTCTTTAGAGATTACCTTGAAAACTGCAGGGTCTAGAAACCACACTCCTGGCAGTGCGATTTATGCCCTTGAGAGCCTATCCACCTATACATATACACATATATATATATATATATATATATATATTGAACTCCTATAGTATCAATTAAAGTTAATAGATATACACAAAAAATAATATCACAGGTACATGGAAATATACATAGCATTACATATACATACAACACCCAACAGACCTTTTATACATTTTCCAGAAATAATCTGTATAGCTCCCACCCAGGGCTTCATACACACAATCTTACAGAGTATTTTAGTAAGAAGTTATGAATACACAGAAACTGCAGACAAAATATTTCAACATTGTATAACCAAGTAAAGAATGAGAAAGATGAAAATTCAAGCAGTTTATAGATGCCTGTTGTGCTCAACTGCCACAAATTTTGGTTTGTGCGTCTTCCATAAACACAGGCAAGTCACAGGATTAGCCCTTCGGAGACTAGGTGGGTAATGCGTGACCACTCACTACCAAAAGTGGATAGTTTCAGGTAAGAATTTTGAGAACAACACAAAAGAATACATGTATAGATACATACACTCACAAGTACACAGAAATATACACAATGTTTACAGGTATATATAATAACCAAGAAACTGTTATCCGTGTTACACCCCTCACAAACATACATACACCCGGTACCGGTATTTAAATCATACAAAATGGTAACATGCACACACATACATATTTTCTTGCAAGAGCTCATTTGAAAGTCAGACTCATTTACCCCTTTTTCATGGTAAGCTTTCTCAATAACGTTACGTACGGAGAACTTATTTTATAGTCTTTTCCTCAGGATAATGACTCTTTTACCTCCCCATGGGTAAGTTTCAACCCTTCTACCTATTACTAGGCTAGAAACCTAGTTGTACAACTCTTTTACCTAATATCACTGTTAGGCAAGGACCTGGGACATACACACATATGCAAAATGCAGCAGAAATTCATATACTCACTGTCAGTTCGTTGTAAGCTGTGCCTTGTCATCCCTCGGAAAAACACCTTGCCTCTGTGGTCCAACTGATCGTATATATCAGGCCTGAGGTCTTTCTCAAGGTAAGGGAGTCCTCAGTGACTTACCCCCCCGTGCACGGTAAAAGGAGTTTTGCTCCGTCCGAGGAATGATAAGGGAAACAACCACCGCTCGAAGGACCAAAATGATAGGATCAGATTAGTGAGTAATCATGTATTCTGATGTGTGTATCAATTATATCTGGGCACCAAGATATAATGAGAGAAAATAATGCACAGAAGTCAGAGTGTCATCAGAATAATCTCTGAATTTATTTGGGCGGCAGAATCTTATATAGCATAAAACACGTCACAACTAGTTGAAAATACTGTTAAATACATATTTGCAAGCAAGTGTCTTTTTGTTTCTGTCTAACATAGCAAAATCCGGTTTCCTATAGATATCTCATCTCATTAGTTTCTGAAACAAAGACAGGATACAGGAAACAGATGTTTTAAAGAACATTAACGTAAACATTCTACAGATGACGCACTTAAACATTCTAGTAATATACAAGAGAAAAAACAAGCTGATATACTTTTTATAATCATGATATTCTTACCTAATTATTTCATAATGGGGAAATTAATATCTAACAACTCTCTCTCCTTTATGGATACCAGTTAAAATTTCAGCATCTATGAAATGGTCATTTGATTGTTGAACAATTAATCTTGTCCCATTGCATAGGCCTTTTTTGGGGTTCATATTTCGCAGTAACATGACAATTGCACCTTTCTTTAGCTGCAAAATATGTGGTGGCATTCCAGAAGGAGTTAGTGAGTTTATGAATTTAGTGGAAAAGTTTGCCTGACTTTCATTGTCATAAGCAAGTACAGAATCAGCACTGGTATAATTTCTTTGTGGTGCATTCATTTTTTTAAAGATTTCATTATTGAGGATTAATGCATCCTTATTTTTACACGTTAGTATGACTTGGTTGGCAAGCTCTGAATATTCCTGGTTATTTATGCTACCTTCAAATATAGCCGATATAATATCTTGGTGACAAATCATATGAGGCGGGATCTGCACAGTGTCGTCAGGTAAATTTGGTATTTTTTCTGTTTTGCCTTCTCCAATTTTAATAAGCCAATCATTGAAATCAGTTTGGCCTTCTGATCTCATGTTTTGTTGCAGTTGAAGATGGGTAAAATGTTTCCATAGTGTGCTTGACTTTATACAGGTTTCGATAATGTCAGTTCGATTTCCATGTACAATGACAGGTAATGTTTGTCTAAAATCGCCACCTAACAACATTACCTTTCCACCAAATGGAAAAGTATTATCCATGACTTCACGAAGCAAACAGTCAATACATTGGAGGGCATAGCATGACATCATTGTGGCCTCATCTATTATAATTAATTTACTTTTTTTTTTTTTTTTTGCTTGTAATGATGTCATCCAAATATCTGACACAGAGGTTTCTAAAATAGGCACTGGCAGTTTAAAGACACTATGTACAGTTCTTCCACCTTCTAACAAAAGTGCAGCAATTCCAGTAGTGGCAAACGGCAGTGCTATTTGACCTTGTGCTCCTAGAAAACTCATTAATAAATGATATAGATAAGTTTTTCCTGATCCGCCAGGTCCATCAAGATAGAAATAACGCTCTGTCACCATGTCATCATCTATTGCATTTTTAATGGCATTAAATGCATGCAATTGTAACGTATTTAAAGTTGCAAGTCTTTCTTCTGTTCTTTGTACTTGTAGTTGAATGTCATAGTCTTCAAAGTTTATGTCATCTATAAGACCTGGATCAGGCAAATTAAAACTTGCACAACTTAATCCATGAGTTAAAAATACTTCTTGGATTTCCATTAACGCTTTTAAGTGTGCAATAGGTTCATTGTATTGTTGCATAAAGTCTTCAGCCATATTACTTTTAAATGTGTCCCACAAAGCTGATGCATTTGGAGCATTTGAGAAAATACAAATAAATGCAAATTGTTCTCTTATCTGCCGTGGCATTTGACATAGTGCTGCTTCTTCTAGACATCTTTCCCATCCTGTATCATCAGCTAGTAAGTTTCTATGTCTTGCAGCTAAATGGAAGGATTCATATACTATGGGCCTCATTCTATTATCGGCCGCAGCCGTTGCTGGGCCGCAAGGACCGGCCGTAAGCTATTCTGCTATTCTATTCCCCTCCGGCCGGGGATTCTGGCAGTCTTGCGGCCGGCGCCTTGCTATCTCTTGCGGCCGCTCGCGCCGGAGGAAAGCCTTTGATCTAAAACGTCTGCAAGGAAATCGGCCGTAAGAAAATCCTATTTGCAATTCAATTGCTCCGGGAACCCTCTCTGCAAGGCTAAAACCGAGCCGCAGCTTACTTGCAGGAAAGAGATCCCGCTAGCACCAATTAAGCACGAAATATAGCCCAAATAAAGCCATCCTGCACTTTGAGAAGATTATAAAGTGATTTTCGGTGTTAGCAAAAATAGCACAAAATTCCCCTATACTCAAATCCGTAAAATATTTTTTTTTAATATACGTCAAATATCCATGTAAAAAGTCCAGAGTGCTTGGAGCACCTCAGACCCGCCCAAGCCGCCGCCGGAAAATAAACAGTTAATTTAAACTCGGGTTTGGGCTGATGTGCAAGCTTGAGAGTGGGTTACTTTTAATCCTCATGTCCCCCAATATGATCCCTAGCATTTACAGAGCTTTACAGAGCTGTCTTGAATTTTTTTTTGACTTTTTAGATTTCTGAGCTTACAGCCGGTTGCAAGATTTACGGCCGGCCGTAAGAGGAGATCCTTGCGGGGCCGTTTAATTGAATTGCGAGGTAACGGGACCCCTGCAAGGAATCGCAGCCTTACGGCCGGTTTACGGCCGATAATAGAATGAGGCCCTATGTAATTAACAGTTCTTAAGTGTTCAAAACTTTGTGCTCCAGGAACATTTAAAATTAATAGTCGTAAGCAGAAACGTTCAAGATCTCTTGGACTCTATAATCCATTCACAAAACCATAGTGATATGGAATTTCAGTATAAAAGAATTGTGTTGCTTCTGAATCTGTCGAATTTAATTCAAACCATGCAGTTAGTGTAGTGTAACGATGTTCACTTTGGGCCAATGCATTACTTTCATTTCCAGCATGGAAATACACTAAATGTCTTTGTGGCAAATGTACTTCTAATCTATATACTGCATGTGATCTATCATGCATTTAAAATTTTAAAAGGCGCCACATAGCTCTGGTGCACTTACATAGCGAGCAACTACATGAGATGCAAGTTCATCATGTACTAACTCAGTGCTCTCAGGGTTGTCTACAAATATATTTACAAAGCCTGTAGTGGTTAAAAGTGCACACATATTTAATGGATTTGATGGAAGTGCAGGCTTCTACATTAATGTGTACGTTATACTTCATGAGTAAATGTGGGTTGTAGGGTACTACATATCTATTGTCCACTTTTTTGCCACGAATAATGGCATTATCTCCTTCTCTTCTTTTATAAAGTGGATAGCCATCACAATTGGCATAGGTTTTGTCTCTATAATCTTTTGGAAAATCTTTGGAACATTTATTATTTTCCATACATGGTGATTGTGGATTAAGCTCACCACAGGGTCCATGAATTATGCGATGAGTAACAATCTCATATACTCTACCATATAGTTCTGGATCTGGTAGTTCAGCAACAATGACTGCATCCACTTTGTCAGCAGTATCAAATTTATCTTTTTCTTGAAGTATTATGAGAAGATGTGCATGTGGAAGGCCTCTTTTTTGAAATTCAATGGTATATTCATAAGCAAGACATTTGCCAAATAAGTGACTTATTGTGATGTCACGTATTAATTCATTTAATTTAATCTTAAAAACACATGCACGCTGCATCATTAGCATATACCGGGTGCCGGCACCCGGTATATGTTAATGACGTGGCCCGCAAGTGACGTCACATGCGTGCTACATCAAGAGCCGAAAGGAGCGGAGGCCGGAGCAGGTAAGTGGGGGGAGGGGGGGTATTTAGAGGGTAGTATGAGAGGGGGTTAGAATGAGGAGGGGGGAATTTAGAATGAGGAGGGGGGTTAAGAATGAGTGGGGAGTTGAGGAAGAGGAGGGAGGATTAGGAGGGGGTTGAGGATGGGGCGGTTGAGGTTGAGGAGGGGGGTTGAGGAGGGGGGTTGAGCAGGGGGTTGAGGATGAGGGGTTGAGGTCGAGAAGGGGGTTGAGGATGAGGAGGGGGGCTGAGGATGAGGAGGGAGGTTGAGGATGATGGGGGTTGAGGTTGAGGATGGGGGGGTTGATGTTGAGGAGGGAAGTTGAGGATGGGGTGGTTGAGGATGGGGTGGTTGAGGTTGAGGAGGGAGGTTGAGGTTGAGGAGGGAGGTTGAGGAGGGGGTTGAGGATGAGGAGGGGGTTGAGGATGGGGGGGTTGAGGATGAGGAGGGGGGATGAGGAGGGGGGTTCAAGATGAGGAGGGAGGTTGAGGATGGGGTTGTGGATGAGGAGGGGGTTGAGGATGAGGAGGGGGTTGAGGAGGGGGGTTGAGGAGGGGGTTGAGGATGAGGAGGGGGGTTGAGGAGGGGGTTGAGGATGAGGAGGGAGGTTGAGGAGGGGGTTGAGGTTGTGGAGGGGGTTGAGGAGGGAGGTTGTGGATGAGGAGTGGGGTTGAGGAGGGAGGTTGTGGATGAGGAGTGGGGTTGAGGAGGGAGGTTGAGGAGGGGGGGAAGAGACACGGGAAAGGGAGGTGGGAAGAGACACAGGAAAGGGAGGGGGAAGAGAAACGGGAAAGGGAGAGGGGGAAGAGACACGGGAAAGGGAGAGGGGGGTAAGAGACACAGGGAAGGGAGAGGGGGGAAGAGACACAGGGAAGGGAGAGGGGAGAAGAGACACGGGAGAGAGAGGGGGACACAGAAGGCACAAAAGGGACACAGGGGGTAGCACATTTCCCACCCTCGGCTTATACTCGTGCTACTCATTCTACCCAGTATTTTGTGGTAAAATAGGTGCCTCGGCTTATACTCGGGTCGGCTTATACTCGAGTATATACGGTATGTACTTTTTTTTTTCTACTTCTTATACTATACCTTGATTGAAGGGTTGTTCTTGTCCGAATGACAGAGGGTCCCCTCCTGCCAATCTTAATCCACCAGTCTTCTTGTAGTGTCTGTTTGAAAAAGAAAGTTAAATGGTTAATTGTATATTTCTTCTTTTTGATTTAGCAAAGCATGGTCTTTTTCAGCATGTAATGTATTTTTCTACCTTACCTCTTCTTCTTTCTTTGTGTTTTTAAAAAGTAATTCTGTTTGAAAGTCCACGGTGCAAATTCTCGAGTGACGCTTTTGATGCAGAGTCTGTTTGAATAGTGAAAAAAGGGGAAAGATTCAGCTTCAGGTTCCATATGTATTAGTGTCATATTATTTTTTGCTATGAGTTGCAGGAAATAAATGTCATTTAAATATACTTGTTTAATTAGTTTCGGTTAACATTAGTTTGTTGTAGGGCCTATACACATAAATGTGCGTGTCACATGTCACTATAGATGAATCACATTTTCATAGTTAATGTTGGTCTTTTTTTTTTTTGCTGTCTTGAAAATAAAATGTAATATATTATAGCTTACCTCTCAGTTTTAATTTGCACAGTGTAATTTGCACAGTAATGGCTTTCTTCTGGCCACTCTACCATAAAGCCCACCTCTATGGAGCGTACGGCTTATTGTCGTCCTATGTACAGATACTCTAGTCTCTACTGTGGAACTCTACAGCTCCTTGAGGGTTACCTTAGGTCTCTGTGCTGCCTCTCCGATTAATGCCCTCCTTGCCTGGTACGTGAGTTTTGGTGGTGACTTGTACTGCTCAACAACATTGTCCCTTACTTGTTTGGAGAGTTCCTTGGTCTTCGTTGCAGTGTTTGGTTAGTGGTGCCTCTTGCTTATGTGTTGCAACCTCTGGGACCTTTCAAAAAAGGTGTATATATGTAATGACAGATTATGTGACACTTAGATTGCACACAGGTGGACATGATTTTACTAATTATGTGACTTCTGACGGTAATTGGTTGCACCTGAGCTTTTTATGGGCTTCATAACAAAGGGTGTGAATACATACGCACATGCCAATTTTCTGTTTTCTATTTCTAAAAAATAGTTTTATGTATATATATATTTTTCTCCATCACATTATATTGAGATAAAAAAAACATTGAACTTAAGGCTGTAATGTAACAAAATATGTAAAAAGTCAAGGGGGGGGGGGGTTGAATACTTTTGCAAGGCGCTGTATATTATTAGATCTTAAGATTTACCTTGCTAGTATGTGAAATTAGTCTAATTATTCAATAATTGAAGAATTATTTTGCACTGCCTTTTTGAGATTGGTATATAGAGTGAATTTTGTTTCAATCTACTCTTCACAGTTGAGTTTTCCAAATTTGTTGGCAAGGCTTCCTATACAGACACTCTCCAAGGTGTCTGTCTCCAGTTTCTTGGACAAACCATTGAGGTTATCATTGCTGTTAAGATCCTCCCTGTATAGATCTTATGCGTATTCCTGCCTCCTCTTCTTTATCTGATCTGCTTTTAAACACTCCTACTGCAAGATGTGGCTGCTTTATTAACACAGAAGGTCTTGTCTGCAGACAAGATATTGCAATACTTATTTTTTTTTTTTTTTACCACTAGTACCTGTATAAGTATTGTGTAACGATGGTCATTTTATTTATTTCTCTCATCACAACTTAATAGACCACGGTCAGAGCCATAATGATTTAAAGCTTTATCCACACTATCCCATAACAAAGTAATACTATAATCCTGTATCCTGAATCTTTCACATTAATCACACATGTGTTGCATAGCTAATAACAAATCTGACTTATTCCTCAAAATCCTCACTATCTGATAATAGGGTAACAAGTCGCCTTAGCATGACAGCTATTAACACGCAGGAATGTATTCCAGCACTCTCTTTTCTATATGTGGTATGACCTAACCTGATGCCATCCCTGAAGATTTTCACATCCAAAAAAAAAAAATTATGCTTGATTGGCTATATTCATATGTAAATTTTACAGGACTGTTCACCTCATTCTATGTCAAAAACGGTTTCACGATAAAAAAAGCACTTGAAAAAAGCCCACATGAAAATACTGCACAGAAAATTGCTTACACGGATGAATGCTCACATAGAAAAATATGCACATAGAATTATTCTCACGTTATTTTTAGTTTACAAAAATCTAATTATTTCATGTTTCAAAAAGCAACACAATGTTGAACTTATATATTTTATTTATACTTTTTTATCATGTATTTTAACACAACTTTTATATTTGTATGTTAACCTTGAATAAGCCGGAGTATAAACAAATACAATAAAACAGTTAGATGCAAATTAATGAAAAAGAGTAGAGGTCTCATCTGAGATCAAACAACAACTAAATAGGTTTGCTCTATAGGGCAGGTTACCTACTCAGCGAGCAGCATCTTTTAGCTCACCTGTGCCCTCCACATGGAGATATATCCTGTAGTATACCAGTCTGGTCTCACTCAAAAGAGTGACCCAGCCCCGAAATATCAGGCAATTCTGTTCTGAACAGGAGTGAAAGCAAATCCCAGATGTTTCGGCCTCTCTTAGTCCTCGTCAGTGAGACGCAGCTATTCTCCATAAGGCACAGTGACCAAGGAGTCCATGTCTGGAGCCCCTTATCACCCATTAGGTGAGAAAAAATAAACAAAACGAGTCAAAGGCACTTATCTGAGAATGAACAACACTTAAATAAGTTTGCTCTATAGGTCTGGTTACTTACACAGAGAGCAGCCTCTTTTAGCTCACTTGTGCCCTTCACAGACAGAAATATCCTATAGCATATCAGTCTGTCTTCCACTTGTTCATATTCCTGCACAGAGGTGGCAACCAAGTGAAAAAGTGCATCATATCTTCTTGTTTTTCACCTGTAGATGACCTGCCTGTGCATTAGCCAGCGTTAATCTGTGGCAAGCCAGGTCCCTCTGCAGTACATCAAACAAAAACTACACGTTGGCATGACTGCAGTAGAATAACAAATTAATTGCATTGTGAAATTCCTCACAGCAGTCTTTAGTTTTAGGTGACCGTACAAGAGCTGAATTATAATGATTCCATATTCTTATTGGAAACTGGCAAACTCTACCTGCTGCACCCTCAATGTAAGTAGAAAATATGTATGTGAGCTACTCATTATATTACAGTTTTAAATTAATTCTTTAAGCAAACATTGCTAAGTATCCAGATGAAACTCTGACACAGATGGAAATAGCACCCTTTGACCTCAGCACATGGAAAGGCGATCCTCATGTAAGTCTTCTCAAGATCTACTAAAACCTTTTGTGGCACCACATCTGGACACGCAGTTTTATGCTTTCATATATTCTATTAAAATGATTTAAGTTAATTTACAAAAAGTAAATACATAGTAGATATGAGTTGCCCACATTGGCATGCTATATATATATTTGGTAAAACATGTTTGGAACATTATCAAATATTCAAGCTCTATGAATTAAATATTTGTTCAATTCAACCAAGAGTTTTGCATCACTTTAGTCCACAATTCTGTCTGTATCATCCACACCTGAATCATGAAGTACCAACTTAGGATTTTGAAAATGTATTGTTCTCCTATTGCAGCTTATATGAGCAATCTGCAGTATGTGATTCTATATTCATCTCAGCACCCAGCAATTCAGGTCAGGACATCAGTCATGGAGAAACAGGAACAATCAGATGAGCAAAACAACTTCTTAGTTCAGAGGCAGACTGAGTTTGTTCTTGCTTGCATTTCACAGACATATCAAACACAACAAGACTTCCTCCACATAAACTCTCCCTGTTAGAGGGGGTCTGAATTCTTAGTGTGACCTCCTCACCCGTCACCAGGCCATAAACCCCCCTCCCATTGCCAGATACACAAGAGCTGGGGTTATCTGGTTAGGTGACTAATATCCCAGACTTGAGCTTTGCTGTTATGTGAAGTGTAAAAACTGTATGACTGTCTGAGGCCAGATAGTGTATGCCCAGTTGCTCTCACGGGCCATATCAATTCTTGTAGAAACGTAACCCTTTGTTGACCCACTATCTAAAATTGCAGAAAATGTATCCCAGCTAGTTACAGGTAAGATAACATTATTACAGTGCATGTAACATAATATAGTAACCTAAACATTAATTATTGTGGCCCACACTACACACAAAAACAACACATCACAGCCACCACAACAACGCTCATGTCCATTTTAATAGGCTTTGATATTGGCAACCAGAGCCCCCAATAACAGGGTTACTTGTGGGGTTTAAGGAGTCCCAAAATCAGTCATGACACAAATGACTGTGTTTTCTGTGATTGAGAAGATTTCTCGCAAGATGATTGCTTGGGCACATGGACCAATACATAATTACTCAACTCTGACAACACATTACCCATTGTGAAAGGTAACACTAACTAATCTCATGTCTTGCCTCATTTTGCTTCTGCCCACGTTGTCTTCAGCTTTTTGAGGACAGGAATCATGACAATATTCGGTTGTCTTAATCATTTTTTTGTCTTAATAATTGAATGACACTTGACAAAGTGACTCTGCCTTCATCTCCAAGCTCTCCATCTATAGTGTGAGAAGACAGTAAGTAAAAACTTGGCTGCCGTTTTTTCATGTGGGCTTTTATCTATTCACAGCCAAAAACATAATGAGCATATCTTTTTACAGGCTGTCCAGATTAAAAAGGGACAGAAGTGCAAAAAAGACTCCCAAATCCTACGTACAAGATCCAGTGGCAAGTTACAGAATATTTTCTTTGTCTTTGCTTTCTTGGGTGAGGGCGTAACAGGAAATGAGGAAGTGGGATGTTTGAGGCGTCCACAGGCCAGTAAGGAAGCCATGGAGCAAACACGTAAACTCCATGCTTCTCTGCACTCCTTTGGCTCCCCAAGCCACGATTTTTGCCATAAAAGCAGCATTCATGTGAGATATTCCTATGGCAACGTAAGCAGAGAATCCTGCATCTTTTTCTGTTTATAACGGCAGCATTCGCAGTGAGGTACTCCTATAGCTTTATAAGCGGTGCCCTTTGTAAGTCTCCCTGCATATAGCGGCAGTATTGGCTGTGAGACATCTAACTGCAACAGAAGTATTACATATGGCGGTCTGCAGAGCAGAGAAAGTAAATTGTACAGCGGAACTACACAGCATAATGCAGGAGGTGTGATCCCGAAAAAGAAAATGTAACGGCTTGCCGTCACAGAGGCCTTCTTACTGTATCTTACAGATGGGGAGAACATATGTGAGTTATAATAATCTAGCAGCGACCCTGAAGCAATAAAGCTACAAATTGTTAGCTCCATCACATAGTGCAACTTGATATCTCTGTTTTGCATAAAAGTGATGACAGAGCTTTAATCCTGAATCCTTTTTCTGATTGCACTGAGAAACCTTTAAGGGTGAGATTCTCTATTTTCCTACGTTATTTATTTAAGAAAATCTTTGTGACTGCGCATTGAATGGCCCTATGAGGGTGTTACCATGTATATCATGGGCATTATTGGAACTATGTTTTTTAAGTATTTTATCTGCTAATCAAGGTGGTGTGATCGTAACAGGCAAGTTCACCATTTGCAATCACAGAGGCCTTCTAAATGCATCTTACAGATGGGGAGAACATATGTAAATTATAATAATCTGTCAGCGACCATGAAGGAATAAAGGTACAAATTGTGCACTATAGCACATAGTGCGACTTGATATCTCTGTTTTGTATAAAAGTGATGACAGTGCTTTAATCCTTAATCATTTTACTGATTGCACTGAGAATCCTATAAGGGTAAGACTCTTTATTTTCCTCAGTTATTAAATTTAATAAAACCTTTGTGACTGCGCATTGAATGGCCCTATGAGGGTGTTACCATGTGTGTATAACGTGTATTACTGGAATTATGTTTTTGAAGTATTTCATCTACTAATTAAGGTGGTGTGATCCTAACAGTGAAGTTCATCCTTTACATACAATCACAGAGGCCTTCTATCGCATGATAGCTCTTTAATCCATTTATTGATTGCACTGAGAAACATATAAGGGTGAGACTCTACTTTCCTCCATTATTAAATTTAAGAAAATCTTTGTGACTACGTATTGATTGGCCCTATAAGGGTGCTACCATGTGTATATCACGTGTATTACTGGAACTATGTCTTTCAAGTATTTAATCTACTAATTACGGTGGTGTGATCTCAGAGGCCTTCTATCGCATCTTACAAAAGGGGAGAACATATGTGAGTTATAATAATTTGGCAGCGACCCTGAAGCAATAAAGGTACAAATTGTAAACTCCAGCACATAGTGCAACTTGTTATAAAACAGGTAAAATCTGTTAAAGGAAATATGTCCAACAAACGGAGACAAAAGATAAAAAAAAAGTGTAATGCCGAAATCACTAAATTTTTTCTCTCCCAGAAATAAGGACTGCTCCTTGGAGCCCTCACAGTTGGACACATCCACAAATGAGTCAACATGCAATTAAAGCTGGGTAAGTGCTTTAGACGCCAACAATTCAGAACTCGCATATATGCAACAGGAGGATATTATAACTTTCTTCAAAATGAAAATGCTACTGGAAAAGTTTCAGAACAACTTTAATGAGGAGTTTAAAAAAACTTTGTATAGAAAATACCAAAATTATAAAATAAATAATGGAAAGAACAGAGGATTTTGAAAATAAATTTGATTGTTTAAGCACCATACTACTCTTATCTCATATACATCAAACATGGAAAATAAAATGAATAAATTAAATGATAATAAATCTTGAAGATTGTTCAAGGAGAAACAATTTGAGATTCAATGGAATTTCAGAACAGTACAAGATGTAGATCTAGAGAAATTTCTATTAAAAGTTTTCTCTACTTTTGAAATCCCAATTTTTCAGAAATATATATTTGATATGATTCACTGATTTCCACTTCCTTATTACTTCGATAAGTCAAGTCCAAGTGATGCTATAGTCAAGCTACACTATCTCCCTATGAAGGAAGCGATTTTAAAAGCAAGTTTTAAGAAAACGATTTTTGAATCACCATACGAAAAGATAAAAATCTTCTCTGACTTTTCAGCAGCAACACTGGCTAGATGTAGATAATTTTCGTGTGTTACTTATGCATTGAGAAAATAAAATCTAATATATAAATGGATATCCTCAGCCAGAATTTTGGTATTAAAGAACTTGATGGCATAAGATAAATTCTGTTGTAGAAGGTGAAGATTTATTATTTAAATGAAATATACCTTATGAGGAAAATGTAAAGAGAAAAGAGAAAACTGGAGTGTTGCTTAAAAATTCTGAATGGAAGTTGATTAAACACTAGAAACTATATTTTGATAGAGATTTACTCTGTTTTTTTTTTTAAATAGACTTTTATTAGAAGGCAATGCACAATAAAACATTTAACACAACTGTATTTAGTCAGTTAAGATACGCTAACATGCACAGTACAATAGTTTCCCATCATTAACTGACTAGGCCTTCCATTTTTCCTTTTTTAGTTATTAAGGTAACATGAGTCACAGTTAACATTTCAATTGAAATAACATAACATAAAGAAAAGAAAATAAATAATAAAAATAAAAAATTAGAGAAGAGAAAAAAAACAACAACGCAAGGTAAAACATCCAATAAGCGCAAATTAAAGAGAGAAAGCTACAAATATCAAGTTAATTGGCTAGACCATTACACTGCTATCTTCGCATAAAGTACAGAGCTAATCCAGTGTATCCGCCCTTATGAGCCCTCAACACATACCTCGTTAAGACATCCCAATACAACTGACACCCACCTCCATCGCTCCGTCGGTAGATTTCCGGACCCCCCCTCGCCTCCAGCTCCTCCATTAGATCTCCTTTGCCAAATTGTAAAGATTGTATGATGTGATATGTTATCATACTAAGGGAATACTGAATGAAGAAGCCAACCAGGGTTCCCAAATTGCCTGAAATTGGGCAATGTCGTCTAGTATGATATAAGTTAATCGCTCATTTATAAGTAAATGATTGATCTTACTAATCACCTCCGTAAAGTTAAGAGTCTCTTTCTTCCAACTCCTGGCTATGTGTGTCTTAGTAGCTACCGCCATTAATTGATATAGTTTATTCTGCGTTTCAGATAAATCCGCAACTCGAATCCCCAGCAGGCAAGATTCCATCGAGGGCGTAACTGCCTTGTGGAAAAGTGTGGAGGCTAATTGGGCTAATTGCCCCCAAATTTTCTGAGCGGATGGACATGACCACTATGTGTGTATGTGATCCCCTATGTTTTGGCACCCCCTAAAGCATTTATTGCTTTCTGATGGTTTAAATTTCTGTATTTTGTCAGGTGTACAGTAAACTCTATGCAAAACCTTGATGGACGTCTCCAGTAAAGCCAAATTAAGAGAGCCTCTAGAGAGACTGGAAAAGGATTCTGACCATCTACCCCAGTCCCACTCCACCCCAAGATCCCTCTCCCACTGTGCAAAATACCTGGGTTTTTGGTCGCTTGTGAAGTTAAGAAAGGTGTCATATAGTGAACCCAGAATCCCCTTGGTAAGGGGTAGGCTTTTGCATATAACGGACATCCAGGAGGCCCTAGGATGCCCAAGTTCCCTTGAACTCTTACTGACCCAGCTCCTAATTTTCAGGTAGTTATAGAATTCAATGAAAAAATAGGTGGCTCTAGGTATAAATAAATACTGGGAGTAAAGCAAGGGGTGCTACTTAAGGATAATATTACTAAGTGACAAGATAAAGGGAGGACAGGACAGATATCCTTTAGAGATTACAGTGCACACCCTCTGCCCAAATACCAATATAGAGCAGCTAAGGGTTCTAAAATTTAACTTTTATTAATCTTGTATAAAACTGGATATTAAAAATGGTTAAAATATGGAAATTCTGACAAGATAAGGTAAGTAGGGATGGTTGAGAATTATTCTGGACTCTGAAAATTGTAACTGATTATAGAACTTGTGAGTGTACCAGAAATCCTTGATTGACTTGTTAAAGTGTAATTCCCCAAAAGTGAATTTTGGTGTAATATTAGTAAGCAGCAGAAACAAAGGTCCAAAATTTGGACTTCTGTGTTTGCACTTCTATATTAATTGCACCTATAAAAGTGTCTAGTGCTATTAATGGGAACTGTCAAAGTATACCATTAGTATAAATTTAATAATCTGGATAGTCTCAGTGATAGTGAAACGCCAGAGCTCCTAAACTACCCGCGTGTCGTCCATGCGTCTACGTGGTGCCGTCGTACTCCTGATGAAATTGTCAGAAACGTGCGTCGGGTTGCACGCACTACGCCGCGTCGCCGTTCTATGACGTCACCACGTAGACGCATGGACGACACGCGGGTAGTTTAGGAGCTCTGGCGTTTCACTATCACTGAGACTATCCAGATTATTAAATGATATCTAAACTATCGATACCTCTTTATAAATAACAAAGCACTAATGATGATGACTATAAAATATATGGTATCAGATAACTTAACCCCTAGCTCCTAAGTTTAGTAGAGGAAGAATAATATTATTATTATAGTATTACAACACTGGACTCTGTCTGTCTAAATATAAGACTGGCTAGTATCCCTGTACCTCACGAAGCACTTGCACTTTATTTTTCACTGTATCTATTACCACTGGTCTTATTTATTATCAGTATTATCAATTTTTGTATATTGGCACTAGACACTTTATCACAGTGCAATATCTAACCTCATAGAGGTCATATCAAATTATACTAATGGTATACTTTGACAGTTCCCATTAATAGCACTAGACACTTTTATAGGTGCAATTAATATAGAAGTGCAAACACAGAAGTCCAAATTTTGGACCTTTGTTTCTGCTGCTTACTAATATTACACCAAAATTCACTTTTGGGGAATTACACTTTAACAAGTCAATCAAGGATTTCTGGTACACTCACAAGTTCTATAATCAGTTACAATTTTCAGAGTCCAGAATAATTCTCAACCATCCCTACTTACCTTATCTTGTCAGAATTTCCATATTTTAACCATTTTTAATATCCAGTTTTATACAAGATTAATAAAAGTTAAATTTTAGAACCCTTAGCTGCTCTATATTGATATTTGGGCAGAGGGTGTGCACTGTAATCTCTAAAGGATATCTGTCCTGTCCTCCCTTTATCTTGTCACTTAGTTATAGAATTCTGTGACAGGTAGGTCGTGGGTTGTACAGAATTGGTCGTATGTCAGCAAACTATCGTTCATAAACCAGTTCCCTACTCGGTCTAAGTTTCTAGAAGTCCACCAAAATTTAGATATGTCATTCGAGTCTGCCAGAATTTGTGGGAAAGACATGACTGACATCATCGGGGATAGTCCTGTAGGAAGTAACCGCCTGGATTTAGAGTTGGCCCACCCCCATGCACGAAGGGTTTGTGAAATCATGGGATTTTGATGAGTTGTGAATGGGGCTAGTTCTTTTGGGATCCAAATCAGCTTATCCCAACTGTGTGGGAACATTTGCTGATTTTCCATAAAAACCCAGGCTGGTTGGTGTGTTCTAGAGTGTGCCCTGGGAAGGTGGGCCAATTGAGTGGCTTTAAGATAAAGCTTTAAATTTGGGCAAGCAAGTCCACCTCTATTGTTCTGCCTAAACATCACCTGTCTAGAGATATGACGGCGCTTATTTCCCCATATGAACCTGAACATATTATTCTGGAACCTATCAAGGTCTGTAGGTGAAATTGAGATGGGGATGGTTTGAAAGAGATACAGAACTTTGGGTAGAATGCTCATTTTAGCCGCCGCTGTGCGACCCGTCCAAGAAATGTTATAGTTCGTCCATTTCTGCATGTCTTCGGTCAAGGATTTGTATATAGGTGGGAAATTAGCCTTATATAGGTCAGCTATATTAGAAGTAAGTTTGACTCCTAGATATTTTACATGACGTGCGGGCCAGACAAAATTATAGTCGGATTTGAGAGAGTCAATCTCCGATTGCACCATACCCAACCCCATCGCCTCCGTTTTCCCTACATTTAATTTAAGACCTGAGATATTACTAAATTCGGTTATAGTTGACATAAGAGCTGGGATCGATTGAAGGGGCTTGGTCAAGGTGCACAATATATCATCAGCAAAAAGAGAGCATTTAAAGTGCTGGTGGCCCACTGGAATCCCAAATATGCCTGCATGAGATCTAATCGCCTGTGCAAGAGGTTCCATGGCAAGATCGAACAGCAATGGTGAGAGTGGGCACCCCTGCCTGGTCCCTCTTTGAATTTGGATATTTGCCCTGCGCTCTCCTGGCAGCTTCAAGTTGGCTGTTGGGGAGTTATAGTAGCTCCTTAGTAAGTTAATGAAGCGTCCCCTAAATCCAAACTTGTCAAGTATTTTGTATAAATACGGCCATTCAACCGTATCAAAAGCCTTTTCAATGTCCAGAGCTAGAAGACACATTGGGGTATGAGATTTATGTGCTATATACTGAGAATTTAAGACCCTCCTGACATTGTCCCCTGCTTCTCTGAAAGGGATAAACCCTGCCTGATCCTTATGAATTAAGTCTGGTAAAAAATTAGATATATGGTTAGCCATAATCTGAGTGGTTCTATGTTGTGAAAATTTATTGCTAAGCCTTCTAGCCAGAAGAGAGTCTGGCTTATTTGCCTTCCAATAATAAAGATGTTTTGTCCTTCTCATCGCCTGCTCAGTACGATGTGACAGTATGCCATCTAGCTCTAACCTGGTTTTATCAATTAGCTTACGTCCCGTGGGAGAGGGATTTTGTTGGTTTGATCTCTCCAGTCTCTTTAATGTCGCTGTTAGGTCTGCCTCCTTCTGCCTAAGAACTTTTCTCTGGGAGGAGGCCAGCTTAATACAGGTTCCCCTGATATAGGCCTTATGGGTGACCCAAAGCCAGCCGGCTCCGGTCTCAGGGGAGACATTAGTCTCAAAAAAGACCCCTAAGTCTTTGGCTATTGTTTCCCTGCTATTTGGGTTGGATAACAGGGACTCATTCATTCTCCAAGTATAGGGGAGTCATAAATTAGGGCCCAAGTCCACCTCAATAAGTACCAGGGAGTGATCCGACCAGGGACAGGGGACAATTTCAGATTTTAAGATCGAGTCAAAAAAAGATGAACTAGTAAGGAAAGTGTCGATCCGAGAATATGTCAAATGGGTTGGAGAAAAAAATGTATATTCTCTATCCCCTGGGTGAAGCCCCCTCCAGGCATCAACCAACCCCAAACTGTTAAGTAGAAGCTTAATCCTTTTTATTTTGTTGGAAAATCGACAAATAGCAGGGGTCCCTGACCTGTCTAAAGTCGGATCTAGAGTAAGATTTAGATCCCCCCCAATTATCAGTCTTCCCAGGTCTTGAGACTCAATTCTCTTCAATAAGGAGATCAGAACCACGTAGGGAGAGGTTGTAGGAGAGTACAGGGAGACTAGTGTAGTTCTAACCCCCCCAATCGTGCCAGTCACCATAACATAGTTTCCCTCCCCATCTATCTTTGTGTTCTCTACCTGGAAAGGGAAGTTTTTATGTAGCAAAATTGCACACCCCGCTCTCTTAGTGGGGAGAGTAGCCAGGAAATAAGTGGGATATTCCTTGTGCAAGAATGTAGGCTTGTTGTCCTGAGAGAAGTGAGTTTCCTGCATGAAGATGATTGCGGGTTTGTGTTTTTTATAAAATGTGAAGGCTTTCTTCCTCTTAAAGGGGGAGTTAAATCCCTTCACGTTATGGGTTAGCAGAGTATACTTAGAGGTAGCCATTACATATTACGAGTAAGACCCTAGCTGTGTGTGTCGTTACCTGATAGCTGGTGCCATACGAAGCAAGGCAGGAGGGAGCCCGGAAAGCCAACCTCTGCCAAGGGAGCCGGTTAGCAGCTGTCTGGGCTGTCGTCCTGCCATTAAACAGAGACTTAAATGCAAAAGAGGAGAGGGTTAGCTTTAGGCCATTAAGGTAAAAACATTTAAATAAGCAGATAAACAGTGTCAAGTTCACAGTTAGCAGTTCTCTAAGGCTATAACTACGAAGTTGTTGAACTAAAAACATGAAATAACAATCACTTTTTACTAGTACTCCTCCTCCAAGATTCTAAGCAAGGAGAAGAATTCGTCCACTTAAGGTGGGAACACAGTCCAGCAGGCTGTACAGTCAATAATAAACTTATATCCTAAACTACACAACCTTCTGAATTAAGGCTTAAGGCAAAAATAGGTTAACATCTAACATTCTATTTGGCATCACAAATTTTGTCATGAAATTCTGCTCCAGGTAGAATCTAATCCGGACGTAAGCTCGCCCTTGGGTCCGCCATTTGACTAGCATCCCTTGTGCAGGCCTTGTGTCCAGCACCTTGACCCCTTGCACTGTCCAGAGTAAGTTTCATTCCCCCCTGAGGAGAGACTTGTTTACTGTGGACTTGGGCTGCCACCAGCGTCCATTGTCTCTTAGGGAAAGGCGGTTGAGATTGCTCTTGCCGCGTTTCCTGCATTTCCCCAGAGTAAAGCTGTAAGCGATGTAGCACCGACAAGCAGTCCTCCAGTGTACGCGTAGTGTAAGTCGTGCCCTTAAAATTGAAGGAGAGGGCAAATGGAAAGTTCCATCGGCATAGAATTTTGTGGTGAAGCAAAATTGTAAGAGCCGGTTTCATTAGCCTCCTTTTGTTAAGGGTGTAAGGAGACAGGTCGGCATAGATCTGCAAAGGGGAGTTGTCCGGGGCCCTTAACAGCGTGCAGCTTCCTTGTAGCCGAGAGTAGAGTGTCTCTAGCTTGCTGCCTCAGAAATCTGACAATGACATCTTTCGGGGCATCCGGACTCCTCATGCCTCCTAAAGCTCTGAGCTCGCTCAATTTCCCACATGCTTTCATCCTGATCAGGAAAGAATTGCAGCCACAGTGTCTCTTAGGTATTGGGTTAGATCTTGTATGGCTCGGGGTATGCCGCGGATGCGTATGTTGTGGCGGCGAGAGCGGTTTTCCAGGTCCTCTATCTTATCTGCGAGTTCAGAAACCTGGTAAGTGTTTTGAGCTATCGATGTCCTGTCCTTTTCCTGAGCCTCCGCCAATTGGTCTGTCATATCTTCCAAAAGTTGGGTACGCTGACCCAATTCCCTCAGATCCTTTCTCAGGGGATCAATCGCCTTAGCCAAGAGTCTTTCAATCGTAGCCACAGCCTTGGCTGATAGATCTAGTTGCTGGTGGGATCCCTTGGGCCGCCCTTCCTGATCCGAATCTTCGGAGCGTTCAGAAAGAGAGTCTGCCAGGGGTGGGCGCTGAGTCGCCCTTGGCAAAAAATGATCTTGTATACCCTTGGCCGGGGAGGCCCGTTTGGGTTTCGGCATCTTGGCCGTGAGGTGAAATGTGTCGGCAAGATTCCCACTGTTAAATCAATAGAGAGGATGCAAAGAGCCAATGCGGTGAATGCTGGGCCCGACCAACTACTGCCTCCGCTAGGGAAGGTATGCCAGTTCCATAGATGTAGTTAAGATGTCTGCTAGAAGCATTGCTGAACTGTGTCCCCATTTAGCTCTCAGACCATGGTAGTGCTCTGGATCGGGTGATCACAGCGTTGCGGCTGCCTCCCCGGCCCTTGTAGGCCCGAAGCCTCGTGGCTCCCGGGTTCGTGCTAGAACCCCCGCTTGCAGGATATCAAACTGCTCCCTTATGAGAGCAGATGTGGTATAAGACCCATATGGGTCGATTGGGGCACTACTTCACCCCAAAAACAGGCGATTCAGAGTTCTTTCTGGCAGAGCTCCTGCGTGGCACAACTGCACAGTATGGCCGATAGCCACGCCCCCCCTCTGTTTTTTTTTAAATATATTATTACCTATGTTTCTATAGGGAGACATGTAACTTTATATAAACACTCTGGCCCTCATTCTATTATCGGCCGTAAATCGGCCGCAACGCTGCGATTCCTTGCGGGGCTCCTGTTACCTTGCAATTCAAATAGACGACGCTGCAAGGATATCCCCTTACGGCCGGCTGTATATCTTGCAACAGGCCGTAAGCTCAGAAAACTTTAAAAGCAAAAATAAATTCAAGACGGCACTGTAAAGCTCTGTAAATGCTAGGAATCATAAGGGGGGGACATGAGGATTATTAGCAACCCCCTCTCAAGCTTGCACATCAGCCCAAATCCAAGATTTAATTAACTGTTTATTTTCCGGCCGCAGCGTGGGCGGGTCTGAGGTGCTCCAAGCCCTCTGGACTTTTTACATGGATATGTGACATAAATTTAAAAAAAATATATTTACGGATTTGAGTGTAGGGGAATGTTGTGCTATGAATGCTAACACCTACAATCACTTTATAGTCTCCTCAGAGTGCAGGATGGCTTTATTATGGCTTTGTTATGTGCTTAATTGTGTGCCTGCGGGACCTTTTTGCTGCAAGTAAGCTGCGGCTCGGTTTTAGCCTTGCAGAGAGGGTTCCCGGAGCAATTGAATAGCAACCAGGATTTTCTTGCGCCCGAAACTCTTGCGGCCGTTTAAGATCAAAGGCTTTCCTCCGGGTAAGAGGGGAAGAGAAGAGGAAAAAGGAAAAAGAGAGAATGATATAACACATTAGTATTTAAAAAATAAATAAATAAATACAATTTGGTAAATGAGTTGCTTTTTCACAGTTTAAAAACTCTGAGATAGCAGGAGTTTATAATAGTATATTAAACACAATATTTGCTTATTTACTTAAAATGTCGATCACACAGTTTGGTCATTTTTCTTTCACATTGAAATACATTTCAAGAATTTAAAGTAGTAATAGCTCCCACAAGAAGTGTTTAACATGGAATTATATTCAATCAAAGATATAGGGAAAAATGGCCTAGTCAAAGCACAGACCTCAATCCAATAGAAAATCTGTGGTCAGACTTGAATCCTGAAGTTAAAGATTTTACTTTTTTTCTAAAAGACACAATTCGTATTCTAGATTGGATTTTTTTTTTATTGAGTCTTAATAATACCTGTTTTGCTAATATAGAACATATTCCTTGGTCTGATCAATCTACTATCTTTCAGAGATAAATAGATTACTAGAAAGAGGAACTCTTTGAACTTTGACTCATATTTATTGAAGGACCAGGATCAAGTGAATAAATTGAGAGAAGAAATAAAAAAAAAATATATATATATATTTTTCTCAGAAAATGCAGAATCTGTTTCTTCACCTTCGCTATTATGGTGCTCTCACAAAGCATGTATAAGGAGTATTTTAATTGCTAAAATGGCAGATCTTAAAAAGAAAAATGGTCAACCTTCAAGGAATTTATACATAGAATTGGATAAACTGCAAAGTCTAAACAAAATAGCACAGAATAAAAGTACGGCCACTCAGATAAATGGAATAAATCTTCAAATTAAAAAAAAATTCTCCAAGCGCAAGCTGATAAGTTGCTGTGGAGAGCTCAGCAGAATCAATACTTTATGGGGAATGAGTCAGGAAAGTTCTTAGCAAATAAACTCAAGAAAGATAAAATAAAACAAAGAATAAACCTTTTGAAAGGACATGATGACTTAAATGATTCTCCCCAGAAGGATATTGGTAATATATTTAAAAACTTTTATAGTTCCTTATATAATCTAGGAAAATCCAGGAGTATTATTAAACCAAATGGGCAGCAGATTGAGAAATTTATCTAAAATCAATCTGCCAGAGATAACTCAGGAGGATCTCAGTTTTCTTAATAAAGAAATTTCCCAAAATTAGATTAAAATAGTAATAGATAAATTAAAACCTAATAAAGCACCAGGTATTGATGGTTTTCATAATTTATACTGTAAAGTATTTTCCTCAGTCCTTATACCATACTTATTTGAAGTGTATAATGAAATTAAGAATAAGGGAATTTCTTTGCCAGAACTGACTGAAGCTAAAATAATAAATATATTGAAACAAGATAAAAATCCAAATGATTAAAAACACTTTCAGCCTATTTCACTGTTAAACATGGATATAAAAAATCTATTCAAAAATTAATTTTTAGGGTAGCTACGACTGGTGCAGTGATTACCATCTTCCTCCGCTGTATCTCCAGTGTTGTGATGCTTGAAGGGTAGAAATTGACAGTACCATGCACTCATTTTATGCCCACTCATCTTGAAGTTTTTATTTGACCATGTTTATGTTATTTTGTTGTAAGAAAATAAATACAAATTTTGATATTTTAAAAAGGGCTACTGAGTACTCCATTGTGGTGCCAGATACCAAGGCACAAACCCCAATTGTGACAGCAGAGATATCACACAGGTTAAAAAAACAGGGATAATACAAGATCTTACTGATAGATCCTTTGTTAAAGGAGGATTAGCTTCACCATTGATAAAAGATATCCATGATGCCAATATGCTAGCACATCTAATGAGATTGAGCAGTGTAAAGCAGGCAAGTTGGATAAAAATTTTAACAAGATCTGTTAGCACCAATCCCTATTCATCTATTTTTTTGGCTTCCATAGCTAAAATTATCAAGCTCAAAAATCTTTTGAAAGGAATTAGATCCTTAATTAGATTTTGGTTTAAAAATAAAGATTTAAAGAAACTTTCCTCGTTTCCCATTTTGGGTGCTCCAATTGAGGTGTTAAATTGAGGTGTTAAATTATATACACAAAGGTTTTGATACACTTTGTTGGACAAGAGGAGGTATAAGCACAGTGGGAGATTTCTATGAGAATGGCTCTCTTTGTACACTAGAGAAATTAGTTAAATGATACCAGTTGAAGGAAATTACTTGGTTGCAATATGTAACATTACAAACATTTTTAAAACATTTAGGTTTCCAGTTAGAGGGGATGAACGAAAAGACCCCATTTGAGAAATTGATAATTTCTGATGATAAATCCCGCCTGATTTCTAAAATTTTATTAGATGTCTGAAAGATCCGGATAAATCTTTTAGGATCAGGATTTGGGAAAGAGAGTTAAATAAGATATAGTTACATGAAGCGTGGTGAAGCACGCCTTTTGTTTGGTAAAAAAATAATCCTTAAATTCTTGTTATAATTAACAGTTTTTTAAAACTATACAAAGATGGTATTTGGTCCCGCAGACATTAACAGGTTTGACTCCTCTACATAGCATATGTGTTGGAGGAGACAAGTGGTGGTGGTGTGAACGAGTCCAGCCTTTCTAGTCGCAGTGTGGGAACCAGATATCCAAATTATCTGGAAAGGCTTTTTCAATTTAATTTGGAGTCTGCTATACTCCATGTGGAGTTGGGTGTTTTGTTCCCACTGTATATATTTGATATGTCATATTTTATTGGTGATATTGGTGGTGAAATGGATTCTTGTGAAATCTTGGAAAAGTGTCCATGTCCCTTGCTGGCGGGAAGTAGTTAATATTATTTCAAGAAACTGCAAATTGGAAAAAAATTGTTTCCTTATGGTGGCTATGGAAAAGGATCCAAGATTAATTGGTCATTATGGGATAATTATATGAAGGATTATGTTTAAGTAAACTCCTCTTATTTTGGTCTTATAATGTAAAGTAAGGGAATATGTGAGAAATATTTTGAATTATCTTTTTTTTGTTGTCTTTCAACAGAATGTATGTATTTATTGATTATTGTGACAATAAGTTGTAAACAAATCATGGTATGTGTGTTTTTTATGTTGAAAATTAAATAAAATATATATTTAAAAAAATGAATATTTTCTTTGTTCCCTTGTTTCTAATAATTTGACTGTTAATTTTTAATTGCTAATTGTCTAATAAAATGTACATTAATTGTATTTTTTTGTAAAGGAGAGAAAGTGATTGCCTCTGATCTTCAAATCGTGCCGACAGCATCCACTGGCAAGGTAAAGAATATTGTCATTATTCCCTTGTTTCTCATAATGTAATTGTTAATTGTATACTAAAATCTACATTAACTGCATTTTTGTAATGTTTTACAGATGTCTGAGCACAAAGAAGATCAGCCTTAGATGGCTCTCCACAGTATACCATTGGATGTGAAAATGCAGGTGCTAGACTGCCTTGAGAGAGGGATGCCATTGTATCTAAAATTGCCAACCTCTACCAATTGCACCATCCTTAAAAACAAGGAGAAGATAAAGTCTTCAGTATCAACCAGCATTGCATCTTCCGCAAAGATCACCCGCTCCAGATGCTATGCCCTTGAGTGTCAGCCAGGCAATCAAAATAGAAAAGGCGAAAAGCATTTAAAGCCATATCCATACCCAAATGCAAGATGTGACCTAGAGCTTCGCAGACAGTAAAGGTTCATTTGACAGGTTCAAAAAAGAGGAACAACTTCTACAACATTAAGATAACCAGAGAAGTGCCAAGCACTGACATGGAAGCTTCTGCAGGCTTTCCAGCCACTTTCAAGGACATAGTTGAAAGAGGCAACTATGCACCAGAACTGGTTGAGACCGGCCTCTTCTGGAAAGGGATCCCAAACAACAATTGTATATCTAGGGAGCAGAAGAGAGCACCTCTGCTGCACTCTAGTGGAAGTAGTGTTCCTGCCTCCCAACACTACTTTGCTCATCCAGCCTATGGATCAGGTGGTCATTGCGACTTTCAAGGCCTAATATCTTTGCCCCACATTCCGCCAGCTGATTGACCAGGATTGAGGTTGACCCTGAAGCATCAACTTCTGCCAATTAAAGTGGACTATGTTTTTGTTTATACTATAGTGTACTGGTTCTTTAATTATTTTTTTTAGAAAACAATTTTCTTTTTGTTTCTCTTATGTTTGCAAAATACTATTGCGTTCCCCTATCCCTATCTTCCCTATGTTAAAATGACCCCGTTTAGAACTGTTTCACTTAACTTAGCTTTTGAGTTTCAGGAACCTCTTTACAGCACTAAACATATTATTCCTGTATGTGTATTTATATATATATATATATATATATATATATATATATATATATATATATATTTAGCAACATATATATAATTTGTTTTAAATCCAATACAATTATTATAAACTGTTATTTTCTTTCCCAATTTGAATAAAAAATGATTGATAGACATAATATCATATATAATATCATAGACATAATATCATATACAGTATACCTCTGCTACCTAAATGTTTCCAAAACATATAAAATATTAACCATTTTTATTCATGCAACATGAAATATATAGTAATCAAGATCAAACGTTCATAAACTGTTCACACTTCGATTGCAGGGTTTTAATATCCTAAGTTTCAGTTGAAGCTTCTATGCACAATTATACAGGATGAATTACATATTAATGTTGAACCTTATTGGAAATCTAACAATAGAAGAATGTTTGGAGCACGTAGACTTGTGATGACCTGCTCTAGATGGAATTTCATAAACCACAATATATGCCCAAATATAATATGTGTGTGAAAATGGAAATGTAAGGCAAGTCTCACTCCTGTAGTATAAACTGCGTAATCTAGGTCAGGGGTTCCCAAACCTTTTTTTCCATGGGCCACTAAAATTATTAAATTGTTTATTATTTATATAGTTAGTAAGAGCCTGTAACCTGTGAGTTCCTGAGAAATGGTCCTGATACATGTTGGGCAATGAGATAACCACAAAACCTCACAACTCAGAGATCGTTCCTCTAAGCTAAAGCAGAAGAGTTAGGGTTGTACGTGGTCCCCTCATCTTGGTGGCAGAGGTGAGATCTCACAGTAGGAACCAACAGCCATCATGGCATTTGGAAACTTATCCAAGATGGAAATCAAGTACTTTCAGGGGCTTGGAGGAGATGCAGAGACTACAGGCGATTTGCCAGACCAGCTGCCTGACTGCCTGCAAAACAGAGGTGATTCAGGAGAAAAGGAGCCAGATAACAAGGATGGAGCGGAGAACATATCAGGTTGCCATGGAGGAGGACTATTAGCAGCTGTTATGGATCAGTGGATATCAGTCCTGGGGCTCCAGCAGGGAGGTGAGCTATCCAAATGGATGGAGGGACTGATTTGGGAGGAAATTGCTTTGGAGGAGCAGTATGATGATTTGATGGAGCTGACTATTGCTTTGCAACTGACCATCTACTACAGGCCTATATGCCAATCATGTGGTTATGAAGACACATCCTGGCACCAGAAGGCCCTGAAAGCATACAGCTAGTTGGATTATTGTTTGACCTTAGAGAGCACTAATTGTATGAGAAGAGCAGCTCTGGAAGGAGGCAGAGAGGACTGTTGGCAGAACCCAGGCCAAGCAGACAGTCAGGATGGGAGCAGCTATTCTCATTGGCCCTTGGAAAAGGCTGTAATGGACTGTGAACCATTAATGGAGCTCCAGCTGATTAAAATGGTCAGGGAGCTAGAAACAGACGAGAGGGCTGGGCAGGGGAATGAGCCCTGAGATCCTGTCGGACAGAGACCAAACCAAAAAGGTACACTGGGACTGCACTCCATACTGTGTGCACAAGCAAAGAGAGCTGGATCACAGCATCCTGACCGCTTATCCAAGGAGAGGGAGGATACTGTGCCCAGACTGTAATTCCAGGTGAGGTGGAATATAGTTCCCAGACCCTGAAGCAAGGAGAGACGGGGTCCCATCCCAAGACCGTTGTTCCAGGTACTCTGCCTAGACTGTGGTGCAGGGGGAAACGGAGTGCAATGCCCAGCCCATGTTCAATCCAAAGAGATGGAGGCTACCGTCAAGGCCCAGATTTCTGATCCCAGCCAGCAGATCCAGCTGGCAGGGTCCCTACTGGAAATATTGTTTGTTGTTGTCACAACGGAGTAGATTTATGCTTCTAGTCCCATAAGAGTGGGCCCTTGCCCTAGACTGTGGGATTCGTGCTTTTGGGGAATCCACCAAGGGTACCACCAGAATCTATATCCCCTTGGAATTCATACAGGGGAATAATGCTGAAAATCTGCCCTACACATCCAGGCTCAGGCCCCATGAAGGTGGAGACCTGGAAGGATTGTTTTCTCCATTTGCCACAATGGCATTGGGTAACCCTCCTGTTTCATCAGGGCAGATTGGTTTATTGCTCTGGAATGGGGGCTTGTACAGTCAATTGACCATTTATGATGCCTGCTAGCCTGGATAATTTTACATTGCTGGGTTACTACTGAGGGCATACTGGGGCCCTACTTACAACAACTCCTCATTGCTTAGGAGACACTGCAGCTGTAGGGAAATTAAACAGAAGTAATGTCATTGTGGGTCCTCACTGGAGCTGCAGAACACAGCAGCCATTTTTGTTTACTGGGGACTATGGGTGTTACATAGATACATAGTAATTGAGGTTAAAAAAATACTTTTAGTCCATCAAGTTCAACCTATTTAAGTCTCCTCTGATCTACAATATGCAGATAAATGTTAATTGGACCATGTTTTTGTTTACCAAGGATATATGGACAGATTGAGTTTAGCAGCATTCAGGCAGTCATCATTGTGGATCACACCCTAGATGCTGAATCTGAAAGGGGGTCTAGCTCTCATGACTGTTGGGCCTAGAGTGGAAAGGCATTTTGTGACCAAAAGCTGTTATGGACTCTTATCTTGGTGACCACTAGACCAATATGTGGGTATGTGGCCTTATCAGGCAGAATTATTTATATGTCACAAATTCATGGACATTGGGACCTTGTGGGCATTTACTGTTTGCCATTGTATCTTGGTGGAAGTGTGGTTACAGTTAGTACTGCACTTCTACAAAATGGTGGATTAACTGTCCCGTACATGAAGGATACTTACTCAGAGACTGTACACTTCTATTCAGTGTATTTTATGTCAACTATACCACTGGCATAATTTACAGGTAGACCTGATAATGCATTGCCCTATAACTAGCTGAAGTAAGCTAGTAGCAGCCATGATTACTGCATTGTAATAATGTTATTTTACTGGTAACTAACAGAGGTACAATATCCTGTTTATGCCATGTTGTGTCCAGCACACAATGTTTGTTGGTGTGACAACAAAGGGTAAACCACATTTTTCTGCAAGAATTTAGATGGATATCTGGCCCCTCAGAGAAGCCAAACATACTCTCTCTGGCCTCAGATAGTCGTAAAGTTTGAAGTTACCCCTCTGTTGTTGTAAAATAGATAAGTTCTGGTGTCCAGGAGAAATCTACCCCCTCCCCTCCCCAACCTATTGACAACAGAAACATACCAGATCATTTATATCAAAGAGGGAGTAATGTAGAGGCGGATCTGTTTGTGCTGTTTAAAATATGTGTGAAAGCTGAATAAAGTCTCAGTCTGGCTTTACACTAATCAACAGTGTGCTTTTTTGAATGATGGAATAGGGAAAATTGTTTATTATTTTTTAATAAGTTAGTAAGAGCCTGTAACATGTGAGTCTCTGAGAAATGGCCCTGAGGCATGATGGGCGCTGATATAACCACAAACCCTAACCTCTCAGAGATTGTTCCTGTAAGCTAAATCAGGAGAGTTAGGGGTGGCCGTGGTCCCCTCATCCCTGGGGGTCTTGGAGGACTACATTACTACTGCTAAGGGCTTTTGTGGACCTCATGATGATTTTTCTTTTTGGTGTTGTGCCATTATAAAGAAAAGTGATACATTGAAATATAGACTGTGCCCTTATAATCCATAACACATAATATCTGGTCATGTCTGTACCTGTCAATATATCTATCAGGTATTTCTGTCTAAAACCTTTATCACTGAAAACATATCTATAACTCAAAGTTTAGTTGATCTGGATCTTTCACAAAATTTATATGATCTGATCTGTCCACCATTCCTAACATCCCCACGATCTGGTTCACTGGAAAAAAAGAGTTCCCATCAGGGCTATAGCTCTCATAGGTGGCAACACAAGCTACTTATGTACTAATTTGAATTGGGATGGAGCCATGCTCTAAGGACCTGGAGCGCCTAGTGAAAAAATAAATATACCTATAGTTCTATATGTGATTTTTTTGGTGAGATACAAGTATTGCAGTGAAATAAACTGCATGTAAATTACCCTTACCTAGTGGGTGGCACTAAGGCAGAGGAGAGCATTTATAATGCCAAACTGAAGTAAAAGGTTGCAGCTTTAGGACATAGAATGGCCAGTGCAGATCTTCATGATCCAGTTTATGAGAGTAAAATCTACCTACAAAAGTTTTTAATTGTTAGTGCATGGGTAATGGACATATATTCACTTGGAAAAATACTGGTAGTTTATACATTGAGTATATTTTTTATGATAAAAATAATATTAGAGAAATAACTGTGCTAATGAAAAAAAGCACACGAATCATGAGGAATCAGATTACAGCATTTCTGCCTCGTGTGACACTAATTAGGCCCCTGGGCTTTGATGTGAACTGTATTATGAAATGTATTTTTGGACTTAGATTATGCCAAATTCTTCTACATAATACAATCCACACACCTCGGCTAATCTCAACACAATATACACAATATCTCCTTCCTGTTGCCCTGAACCACTGAACAATGAACATCCGTACACAACACATCACTATCGTAATGATCTTAACTACTGAGAGAATTGTACTTTATTGTGTAATAAGATACAAGATAAGTGGATTAAATAATTTCCATATTATTATAAGAGCACTACAATGACATCCTGGCGCTATTAATAAAAGGCACACATATTTGGCCAGCAATCATTTAAAAGAGCAGGCTCTCAATACTGTTTTTTGCATGTAAACTGTCATGGCTCACTTGGCAGTCATCTGGAACTTGAACAGATGTCTGTCACAGGCTGTTGACACAAGAGATGTTACCTGGGGGTTTGGGGCTCCCAGACCCCCTGTTATACTGTTATACGGTTATACTATTATGATTATTGTCTACGGAAAGGAGCAGGGTTCCCATCACCATCAATAAAAGTCATCATAATGCATGAGATGGATTGATGTGGAAACACTGCCCCAATCCCATATACTATGAGGTGGTTAGGTGGTTTTATGTGGGGTGTGCTTTTACGCTTGTACTTAAATAGACTGACAGTGTGTGGAATATATACACATATGTATATGATAGTATGGGGTAGTCATGCTGGATACATTGCCACATACATCTTGCAATAGGAGAAGGACCCCAGCTGGCCACCAAGGCTAATCCTTTAAGTACACATACTTAAGTCAAGAACAATAGGGTCACAACAGACACAGGGGCACCATCTCTCCAGGGGGCCTCTCTAGGGTCTCCCTACCCCAGATCCAGGGGCCTGGGCCAGAGCAAACAGATGTGTCTCTCTTGACTGCCAGGGCCCAAATGACTCTGTTAGCCACACCTAGGGGGCGGACCTAGGAGGAGCCTCATGTTTCCCACGGTGTGACACTCTGTGATTGGCCAGAGGTCATTTGGGGCTGGCTTAGGGTAGCCACTCCCCCTATTCTTGTGTGATGTGCTTAAATATGCTGTTCTGAAATAAAATGTTGTTCTTCATTTCATCATAACTTTTAGTACAGATGCATTATTGACCCAGGGGCATATGCTAGTAGAGGAGATTGTTCTGACTCCCTTCCAGATTTCTCCGGCACGCTACCAATGAGCTGGGACTAATGCTCTTGCATCCGCAAGGACTGTCCATTGGTCTGAGTCACCCAAATCTTAGGTCTAAAACCTACTGGGAATGAGAGTACTAGGATACTCTAGATCCCATCATCATAGTAGGTTGTGACATAAACTAGTGCTGAAGTTCTTTTGATATACTGGAAATGAAGCTTTTGCTGCAGTGTCATGTCTTCCATTTGGTAACGGACGAGATTTATAGTGACACAGTGGAGTTTTCAATATCATTTACCACTACAGGTAATAACAAGTACTTAATCAATTGAATGCAAGCCAGGGGATGTTCTAAACTGACCCCTAAGAGTAACTACAATGATAACATAAATTAATTCCTGGTGGCTGAAGATGCCCAGTGTTTTGTTTTCACGTGGCTTACACTGAAGATAATTGTATCAGAGCTCCAGGGGGTAATCATAAGTTGGCAATTTTCTTTACATCAGCAAGATTTACCAGACTCTGCTTCTTGTGTGTATCAGAAAACTGAATGACTTGCAAGCTTCAATGTAAGTTTCCTATAAGAAAGTGGAATTTTATTATTAATATTCAATTTATACCATATTTGGAACCTCCACTGTTTCACTTGTGATTCTCAATCTTTTCTTCCTGGGACATCTTTCACAAATGTTCTATCAGGTGGCTTTGCTTGTCGCAGATGGATCAGAAAGCATTAAAGGACCCCCATATAATGAAAATATATACAGTCAGGTCCATAAATATTGGGACATCGACACAATTCTAAACTTTTTGGCTCTATACACCACCACAATGGATTTGAAATGAAAGTAACCAGATGTGCTTTACCTGCAGACTTTCAGCTTTAATTTGAGGGTATTTACATCCAAATCAGGTGAACGGTGTAGGAATCACAGCAGTTTGTATATGGGCCTCCCACTTTTTAAGGGACCAAAAGTAATGGGACAATTGGCTGCTTAGCTGTTCCATGGCCAGGTGTGTGTTATTCCCTCGTTATCCCATTTACAAAGAGCAGATACAAGCTCCAGTGTTCATTTCAAGTGTGCTATTTGCATTTGTTGCTGTTAACTCTCAATATGAGATCCAAAGAGCTGTCACTATCAGTGAAGCAAGCCATCATTAGGCTGAAAAAACAAAATAAACCCATCAGAGAGATAGCAAAAACATTAGGTGTGGCCATATCAACTGTTTGGAACATCCTTAAAAAGAAAGAACGCACCAGTGAGCTCAGCAACACCAAAAGACCCGGAAGACCACGGAAAACAACTGTGGTGGATGACCGAAGAATTATTTCCCTGGTGAAGAAAACACCCTTCACAACAGTTGGCCAGATCAAGAACACTCTCCAGGAGGTAGGTGTATGTGTGTCAAAGTCAACAATCAAGAGAAGACTTCACCAGAGTGAATACAGAGGGTTCACCACAAGATGTAAACCATTGGTGAGCCTCAAAAAAAAGAAGGCCAGATTAGAGTTTGCCAAACAACACCTAAAAAAGCCTTCACAGTTCTGTAACAACATCCTATGGACAGATGAGACAAAGATCAACTTGTACCAGAGTGATGGGAAGAGAAGAGTATGGAGAAGGAAAATAACTGCTCATGATCCAAAGCATACCACCTTATCAGTGAAGCATGGTGGTGGTAGTGTCATGGCGTGGGCATGTATGGCTGCCAATGGAACTGGTTCTCTTGTATTTATTGATGATGTGACTGCTGACAAAAGCAGCAGGATGAATTCTGAAGTGTTTCGGGCAATATTATCTGCTCATATTCAGCCAAATGCTTCAGAACTCATCGGACGACGCTTCACAGTGCAGATGGACAATGACCCGAAGCATACTGCAAAAGCAACCAAAGAGTTTTTTAAGGGAAAGAAGTGGAATGTTATGCAATGGCCAAGTCAATCACCTGACCTGAATCCGATTGAGCATGCATTTCACTTGCTGAAGACAAAACTGAAGGGAAAATGTCACAAGAACAAGCAGGAACTGAAGACAGTTGCAATAGAGGTCTGGCAGAGCATCATCAGGGATGAAACCCAGCGTCTGGTGATGTCTATGTGTTCCAGACTTCAGGCTGTAATTGACTGCAAAGGATTTGCAACCAAGTAATAAAAAGTGAAAGTTTGATTTATGACTGTTAATCTGTCCCATTACTTTTGGTCCCTTAAAAAGTGGGAGGCACATATACAAACTATTGTAATTCCTACACCGTTCACCTGATTTGGATGTAAATACTCTTAAATTAAAGCTGAGAGTGTGCAGTTAAAGCACATCTTGTTTGTTTAATTTCAAATCCATTGTGGTGGTGTATAGAGCCAAAAAGATTATAATTGTGTCGATGTCCCAATATTTATGGACCTGACTGTATATGTCTGAACACTATCAGTCTAACTAAGAGTATAATCAATCAGAAGAAAATCAGAAAGCTGTTTTTTAATTAGAATCAAATACATTTGACACCTCTGCTGGAACGTGGAGGAATTAGTGTTATGTAGCTGAAAGTTGTGTGGGTGAGATGGGGGTTTACATTTCTGAAGATATGTGGTTGCTATTGATGCAGCTTCCTGCTTCTGGAGGTATCAAACAGTGTGGTGTCAGTTTCAATCTTATCCAATTATTTTAACAAAGGCTCTCAGCTCCCACTTTTCTCAACCCTGCCAAAAAACACACACCCTCATTTAGACTGGGCATGAGGGTGTGTTGCTTGACTATACCAATGGTGGGCTGTCCCTGAATAAATGCATTTTTATACAGCTTTGAGTAAATGCAATGTAAGAGAGTGCAGTTCTCCCATTTTGTTTTAATCAAAACAACTCCTTTTCCACTAATTAACTGACCTTTACAAGAACCTGAAGGGGCCACAGCTACAGTATTCGGTACTTTTTCCGGTACATATATCCTTGTGGTATATATCTGGCCAAAAACAAGAATTGCATGTAATAGTTAATAAATTAAATGTTGTGGTTATTTTTTTCATTTTTCTAAAGGAAACTTGCCTATAGCTAAATTATGTTAAAAGCCATTGTAGTGAGAACTGGATAACAGAGTGACAGTGGAATTTATTCCAGCTATAGACGTTCAGTCTGTTTGTAAAAGTCTCAGATAATTTGCCATTCTACTTGTAAAAAATATCTTTCCAAGAAGCACAAAAAATATATTGCTAGAAAACTGGAAAATGGAGATTTAAAAATAACAGTCATAGACATACTTTGCATCTGTCTTTAAAAGATAAACTTGCATACTGCACATGAAACAGTACAATACATTTAGAATAATACATCTGTAAAACGTAAGAACTCCTTATATTCCTGGAAATATTACACATAACAAGCACGTTTCATGATCGGGCATAACATATTGGGTAAGTTATTTAAGTTGTAAAAAATCTTAATAAGACTTTTAAGTAGTAAGCTGTGAAATATACCGTACATTAGATTACATTGTACATTACATTGATCAAAAATAACTGTTATAAAGTTCCCTGATAATTATATACCATTTATTTATTGTGTATGATCTGTGGGCTAAAGCTCTGTTTAGAATTGTTAGTGTTATTGTCCTCTACCTACCTTAGGCTGATGTAGTGATACACATAAGATTCAACTGAATGTCCATTATATCTGTGGTTCTCAAAATTCTCAGTTTTGTACGCCCAAAAAACACATAGGCCCTCATTCAATTGCATATTGGCCAATTGAATAGGGCTCTAAATAAGCACATAGCATATGTTTTTAAAGAGATTTTTAGTTAGTGGAGACCTTGCTTTTGGATAGATGCTTACTAACTAAAAACTTCTTTAAAAAAATATGTTATGTGCTTATTTAGAGCCCTATTCAATTGGCCAAATTGCAATTTAATGAGGGCCATAGTAAGTTTGTTGAGAGCACAAGGATAAAACTTGTTAATTAATACACAATGAAGCTACCATATCAACAACATGACTTCGAATGATTCTAGTATCTATAATCAGCTCACTCCATTTGTGTATCTCCATGTAAGCAAGAGAGTGCACAAACAAACATTAGTGGTGTGTGTATGATAACCCTGCCTTGCCCTGGTTGTTATTTGTGACAAAATATATTAGAAATTGCAATCAAATGCAGAAATGTTCCTAATGTTTGCGTCTATCCTATTTACCCTCAGCAGCTTTGTCTGTCTAATCTTTATTTATGGGCTGCTGACATACTTCTTGCATTCAAACAATCTCATTTTCTCAATTTTGGTTAGAAACTAGGAAACAATGAAGATTCTAAATTATGCAAAAATATTATCGTTGGGCACATATTTGCATAGAAATGGATATCTCAATTAGGTAAACATGTATTTGCTAAAGATGCTCTTATTTAACAAGATTTATGATGTTGTGCTGAATGAGGAAAACAGATACATGATGTTTGTGCTCCTTTATTAAATACAATGTACCATTTATATCAAGGAGTTTTGTAAAAAAATAATTAAAAAATCATGTTAATGATATAAAAAATCAGAATACTAAGGCACATATTGTAACAGGAAATAAATGAAGATGAATGAGAGCATAAGTAGTTATTAAAGGGTCAACTGAATTGCCCTATGATAATATAATATGCACAGTGATAGTGTAACTTGGAACTTTGCATACGAACAGAAGACATTACTAGAAGTTTAATGTTAACTAGTTATACAGCAGGTAAGGTTGTAAAAAAGTATTAGTTTGTTCAGTCCAAACATATTTGATCTATCACAATCCATGTGTTGCTTGTATTAATCCAAAAGCAGACACACAAGGAAGACCCTTGGAAATATATTGTAATTTATCATATAGAGAAAAATAAATGTCTCACTGATTACAAAAACGGTCAGCCTTTGTGTCAGCTTTTGTTATTACTTTGAATACCATTTTACTAAAAATCTATCTGTTGTAGTTATCTGATAAAATATGTACAGTGCCTTGCAAAATTATTCACCCCCTTGACTTTTTACCTATTTTGTTACATTACAGCCTTAATTTCAATGTTTTGTTAATCTGAATTATCTGTGATGGATCAGAACACAATAGTCTAAGTTGATGAAGTGAAATGAGAAAATTATATACATAAAACTATTTATTAGAAATAGAAAACAGAAAATTGGCATGTGCGTATGTATTCACCTTCTTTTTTATGAAACCCATAAAAAGCTCTGGTGCAACCAATTACCTTCAGAAGTCACATCATTAGTAAAATGATGTCCACCTGTGTGCAATCTAAGTGTCACATGATCTGTCATTACATATACACACCTTTTTTGAAAGGCCCCAGAGGCTGCAACACCTAAGCAAGGGGCAACACTAACAAAACACTGCCATGAAGACAAAGGAACTCTCCAAACAAGTAAGGGACAATGTTGTTGAAAAGTACAAGTTAGGGTTAGATTGTAAAAAAATATCCAAATCTTTGATGATCCCCAGGAGCACCATCAAATCTATCATAACCAAATGGAAAGAACATGTCATAACAGCAAACCTGGCAAGAAACCGCCGCCTACCAAAACTCACGGACCGGCAAGGAGGGTATTAATCCGAGAGGCAGCACAGAGACCTAAGGAGCTGTAGAGTTCCACAGCAGAGACTGGAGTATCTGTACATAGGACGACAATAAGCATTACGCTCCATAGAGTTGGGCTTTATGACAGAGTGGCCAGAAGAAAGCCATTACTTTCAGCAAAAAACAAAATGGCACATTTTGAGTTTGTGAAAAGGCATGTGGGAGACTCCCAAAATGTATGGAGAAAGGTGCTCTGGTCCGATGAGACTAAAATTGAACTTTTCGGCCATCAAAGAAAACGCTATATCTGGTGCAAACCCAACACATCACATCACCCTAAGTACACTATCCCCAAAGTGAAACATGGTGGTGGCAGCTTCATGCTGTGGGGATGTTTTTCAGCAGCCGGGACTGGGAAACTGGTCAGAGTTGAGGGAAAGACTTACTTTCAGCCATTACTTTCAGTGAAAAGGCATGTGGGAGAATCCAACAATGTATGGAGGAAGGTGCTCTGGTCTGATGAGACTAAAATTGAACTTTTCGGCCGTCAAAGAAAACACTATGTCTGCCCAAACCCAACACATCACATCACCCAAAGAACATCATCCCCACAGAGAAACATGGTGGTGGCAGCTTCATGCTGTGGGGATGTTTTTCAGCAGCCGGGACTGGGAAACTGGTCAGAGTTGAGGGAAAGATGGATGGTGCTAAATACAGGGATATTCTTGAGCAAAACCTGTACCACTCTGTGCGTAATTTGAGGCTAGGATGGAGGTTCACCTTCCAGCAGGACAATAACCCCAAACACACTGCTAAAGCAACACTTGAGTGGTTTAAGGGGAAACATGTAAATCTGTTTGAATGGCCTAGTCAAAGATCAGACCTCAATCCAATAGAAAATCTGTGGTCAGACTTAAAGATTGCTGTTTACAAGCGCAAACCATCCAACTTGAAGGAGCTGGAGCAGTTTTGCAAGGAGGAACGGGCAAAAATCCCAGTGGTAAGATGTGGCAAGCTCATAGAGACTTATCCAAAGTGACTTGGAGCTGTGATTGCTCAAACAATCCATGTTAATTCCAGGGTGTGAGTCAACAAAACACGAAAAATGCCAAGGGGGGTGAATACTTTTGCAAGGCACTGTAGTTACAGACTCACTTTATTGGATTACCAGTTTGACTATACTTACTGTGAAGAGCTTCTAATTTCAATAAGTTCAACTGGTGACATCTTTCCTATTCTAATTTATTTCAGATTAACCTTTAATTATTTGGATCATAATAATTATTAAATTATCTGCCTTAAGGTTGTACAGTAGATGCTTAATTAGCTCACCACGTTAAATGGTGCCAACTATCTCTGTTTCATTATAATAAATCAATAGCATGGCAAGTCAGGGTCACTAACTTGTGGTACTTCAATGAAGATGTGAACTATAACATGTAGAGTCACTCAATATTGGGCATGTCATAGCTGAGAGGTCTCACAAATCACGGTCCCTAAAATAAAGAGAACTAAAAAGGCAAACTGGCTATCTGATGGGGCGTTAATAGTAGCCCATGAAAAAGGGAAAGTGAAAGGTAGTGGAGACAGGAAAACATTTGTCCAGCTAAAAACAGAATTTCAGAAAATAGCAAGTAGAGACAAAGAGACATTGTATAATGAGCGATGTAAAGAAATAGAAGAAGATAACAGAATGGTAAATTGACATTTTGGAAAGTGAAGTGAGATGGGCCCTAGGAAGCCTTGTTGATAACAAGGCTGCAGGAGTTGATGAAATCTCAGCTGAACTAAAAGATTATGTTGTGAAAGTGTTGCTTGAATTTTGCCAACAAATTTAGAAAACTCGACAATGTCCTGTAGAAAGGTCAGTCAATATCCTAACTGAAAAAAATGCAGTGCTTAAGAGTGTTACGATTATCGAACAATTGCACTCATTTCACATGCCAGGAAGGTAATGATTAAGATCCTGCAAGATTGGCTCCAAGAATATATGGACTGAGAGGAAGAGAAAGAAGAGATCACATTTTCAATTTCCTTGAGAATTCCAGAAAAACATTTACCTCTCAGAGATTATTCAAAAGCATTTGACTGTGTGGATCATAACAAAATATTGCAAGTCCTTTAAGAGATGGGGTTAACTTGAACCTGCCTCCTGAAGAATCTGTATGTGGACCACAAAGCCACGGTCAGAATCAAACATGGAATAAATGCATGGTTTAAGAGAAGGAAAGGAGACAGACAAGGTTGCATATTGTCACCATATTTATTCAACTTATATGCGTTATATATAGTTAATAAGGCCATACTGGACAAATTCAAAGCCGGAGTTAATACTGATGGGAGAAATATAAACAACCTCCGATACACTGATAGCTGAAAGTGAGGAGGAACTAAAGGCAGTATTGATGAGGGTGAAAGAAAAGAGTGCAAAAACTGGCCTACTGCTCAACGTTAAAAAGGAAGATCATGGCAAACAGTAATCTCAGTTTGTAGCAAATAGATGGGGAGGAAGTAGAGGTAGTGACAAATTTTATCTTCCTGGGCTACAAAATATTTGCAGATAGTGAAAATTAAAAGATGTCTGCTTCTGAGGAGGAAAGCTATGGCAAGCCTTGACAAGACATAAAAAATGAAGATATTGACTAGTTAGCACTATGGTGATCCCAGTAGTAACATACAGAGGTGAGAGCTGGACCATAAAGAAGGATGAACTTTGATTTGTGATGTTGAAGAAAACTTTTAGAGCTCCTTGGACTGCAAGAAGATCCAATTACTCAATGCTACAGAAAATCAAGCCAAACTGCTCACTGGAAAGTGTCATCATGAGGCTAAAGCTCAAATATATTGGCCATATCATAAGAAGACAGCATACGATAAAAAATATAGGATAAATAGCGACAAAAAATAAGGCAAAAACTATATGTTGAAAAAATAACAAGGCAGTAAAACATTTTTTAAAAACACTACTTTTTGATATAACTGAACCACAAACTATGAAGTCATATTACAACTAAATTATATTGTATTCACAAAGTTACACAGAATATAGTATTTATGTTGAGCAGTGGGGAGTACATTGTTGTCTTATTAAACAGTTAAGTTGTTGCAATCTTGAAAGAAGAGTGACACTCAAGTACTATTTATTAGAAATGAAAGGCCTTGTTTTTATTGTTTTTTTGGCATAAGACATAATTAAGTAAACAATGAATATATAATTGACTTAATGATTATTTCCATTCCATTTTCTATGCCCATATTTAGATGATTTATTGAACTCTGTTGTTTCTTCTGTACATAGAGCTGTACGCTGGCAAGTGACACACATGGGTTAGGGAGAGCTTCCTGAGCCAGACACCCGGGGGGACGCTGACAGAATCAGCAATGCAAATTGGGACCCAATTACCCATGTGTATTTGTGATGAATTCTAAATGCATCACATCGTTTATGGGTAATAAGGAGCTAACTCTGCACCATCTGTTTTGAGATGCAAAAAGCATTAAAAGTGTCCAGTTCAGCTATGAATACTGTGACAACAATCTTGGTTTAATTAGAGACAAGTTTATAAAAGTGAATGGGAGAAAATGAGACAAGATCCAGCAACATATCTGGTTATCCATCAACATCTTACATTACCGGCTTCCTGTCTGTGTATGGACAAACTATATCAGTGACTTCATTATGAAACAGTGTGCATGGTGCTGTTTCTGCTCTTAAGCTACCACCAATCTTAGTAATAGCCATTTTTAGTTAATATTTGTATAGCACATTAACCCCTCTCACAAACAGCTGCATGGATATTGAGGGTGAAGGTTTGTCCAGATGCATCATGTCTCCAGTCCATCAGGTCAATGGGACTGAGTTGCCAGCTGCATCACCCAGCAATCAGAGCTCTCTTTGTGTCTCTCATCAACGGGGTGAAATTGGCATTTGGATTTGCACTCTAGACAGTCTCATTATATACACATCAGTTCAGTGATGCATTCAAACACTTAGCAACGCTATCTATATCTCCATCAGTTTATCATCAATAAACTGATGGAGATATCAGTTTATAATCAGTTTATCAGCTTGTCATCCAGTTAAACACTTTTTTCCATCTGTCTTTCAACCATCTATCTGATAGTTTTAATATAATCTTGACAAGAGGCATAGACCCTAAGCCACTGTACATCAATTATAACACATTTATATATTGTTCAGGTGTCACCTGCCAACAAAGGTCTTCTTACTAAACCTGAATAATACTCTGTCTAGATATTGGGACTGTTTTATTAACTAACATATACAAATATTAACCTGGTCTTTCTACATAAACTTATAAAAGTGAGATATTTAAAGTATAACTATTATAACTACAGTGGTGCCCTGGTTCTCAACCTTAGTCCGTTCCGGACGGCATGTTGAGTACCAAAAAGGTTAAGTACCAAACTTCCATAAGGGAGCAAACATGATGAGTACTAATGTAGTGCAACGAGTACCAAGGTTTTTTGCTCATTCAGACAAGTTGAGTATTTAAAATGGTGAGTTCAGAGGAATGTTGAGAACCAAGGTACCACTGTACTAGCATTTCAAAGTTTAAACATTATAAATCAAGTATACTTATGCATGCACTTTCATTTTAACAGCCATTAGTCTTACTGTAAAATATAGTGGTCCTTTAAGGAAATTTACTACGATAGTTAATGATGGCATTTTTTCCCCTAAATTTCTAAAATAATCTTACCTGTTATAAAGTCATGTTGTATAGAAGAACATAACATAAGTATGGGACCTCAGTGGGTAGTTAGCAAACAATTATTTACTAAACTAATCTGCTTTACAATCCAACCGATAAGACAATTCACTTATTACTATGCATTATTTTTAACAAATTTATTTTTATTCTATTAAGCTTTTCTCTCCTGTACTTTATTTTAAACTATTATTAATTGGTAAAATTTAAATTTGAATGTATTTTTTTTTCACTTAGAAAATGTTCCTTTTTAAGTTCTCAGTGGTTCAGTCTTGAGATCCAATGGAACACTAATAATTTCAGAAATATATGTTATACGGTATGTAAAAAGCACAAATTATAAATATTATTGAAAGCAGATAATAAAACAAAATTATACATAATAGAATATACCTTTTAAGTATACCACTGATCAATCATCCATTGCAATACTATCTTATAACATGAGAAATGAGACACTCAAACATTCTTTCCAGCAAGAAACATCAGGGATCAGACTTTTTGTTACATTCTGGAATAAGCTTAAGTTCCACTTTTTAGTTAACAATTATATTCCATTGCTGATTACATATCACAAACCTATACTAATATGCATGACTTTTGCCAAATAAATCTAGTTCAGTGATAGTATCTCATGGACAGTATAAGAGCTCATCACTAAACCCCTTGTTGATTATATGTCTGTGTGTTTATAAACCACATGAGCAGGAAACTCATTAACTTTCATTTGTGAAAATGTAATGGTATACAGGAAAGCTTTCAATCTTGTTATTTGATAGTATAATGGAGTGACACAGTACACAGTACACCCATATATATATATATATATATATATATATATATATATATTTTTTTTATTTTATTATTTTTAATATTTTTTATTGTGAAAACAGAGAATACAAATAAACAACACCAGTTTGTTAATATACTTCAGTATAAATGATAAAACTAAAAGGAAACAAAATTACATTTTTAGAACATTTTCCAATTACTATATCTTTTTACTGTAATAAATTTCTCCTTGTTTCTTTTTCCACCTTTTCTTAATCCTAACAATAACAAATCTATGATTATAAACAGTTTATATAGCAAATGAATAATATTTCTCAGAACCGTATTTATCATTTTCTTCTGCTTTTTATGTCAGATATTTTACGTAGCAAAACTAAATAATAAGTGTAAAATTGTAAACATTTTATATAGTAAGTAAATAACATAAACCTTTATTATTTCTCCTTTTTCTTAACTACTTCTGTTTACAACCAGATTTACAGCGTAATAATAAATTGTATGTTGTGAGAGTTATTAAACTCTCTAATTTACTGTAGCATTGGTTTAAAATATTGAGAGAAATAACATCAGTTGAGAGGAGAGAAATCGCTGTCCTCTTTTTTTTTTTGGTGTGCCGGATTGTATCCTAAAATTAGTTCCAATAAATACTTGGTTAAACATATGCCTAAATGTCATGTACACGTTAAAGGTGCTCTTTCTCATATATGGGCTACTTGTTAGTACAATAAAGATCCCTGTGGTGATGTATACATAAATGTACAGGTTACTGGTTACATGTATAGTTGTTCCAGATTCCCGAGTATCTAGAAAAGGCACAGTGTGAGTTACTTTGAGAGACTCATCATCCCTTCTTCTACTGCATCCAAACTAAGTACTTTTTCCCATGACAACGACATAATACTCTATAATAAATCTGTATCAATGTTGTACAGACTAGAAAGGTTCTATAGAAATGCAAAAAACATCAGGGATTTGTAAATAAAATAAATATAATAATAAAAGTAACCATACCCCTCCATACAGTCCTCCGTACACTGAGATACTGCTTACCTGGTCACATTTAGAAGTCAAGGGAAATATTATTTAGAGCAATATAGCTACTGTTTTAATTGTATTTAATAAATTTATTTGACACAATATTGTGTGAATGAACCTATTTGTTAAGTTCAAAGAGGTGAAGATAAAATCAGAGGTTAAAGAGAGGGGGTAAAATTAAAGGGTGTTTCTTGAGATACTGCTGTTTCCCTTTGCATGTGAAAGTCTCCTATATAATCTAACTATTCTTAACCTTTCCTGAGCAATTGACCTGTGATGTCCTTAGACGCCAAGCATATTCTTCCAGACATCCTGACTAACTGTATAAGAAAAACAAAGAGACAAATGATAGCATAGCTTCATCAGACACACCCATGAGAGAATGACATAACAACATTTCAGACTCTGCACTAAAACAGCCTATCCTATTAAATGACTACGATAACAGGCTTCACATAAACCCTTCAGTGACTTAACACTAATAACTGAAACACTACACCCACAGTTGGGGGTTTATTTAAACTTGTAACATGTTACTTTCATATTACAATTATTATTATTATGCTTTTTTTGGTACTGTCATGAAGGATCTGCAGTAATGATGCTGTCATCTGAAGTGTCTGCTGGTGTCGAGATCTGAACAAAAAGTTGCGACCGTAGAGAGAGATTTGGGGTGAGCGTGGCCCCCCCAAATTTGCCGGTCGTGACAGCTGATGGCATCGGTGGGAGATCTCAAGCATTTTTACCAGCAGCAAGGATGGCTACTTACAAAGGCAGAGTGAAAGAGAGCCAGGTGACAGAGGCAAAGGACAGCAGAGGAATGGCCCTTCTAAAGCAATGGATGGCGTTCCTGGGATTGTGGCAGGGCCATGAGCTGTCAGGCTGGCTGAAGAAACTGGTATGGAAAGAGATTGCCTTGGAGAAACAGTATCATGCCAGGATAGGGCCTGTTGGTGCCCTTGAAGAGGATCTCTATGTTCAATTGGAGCTAATAAATGGGCTCTGGGAGATCATCTATGGTGATCCTGAATGTGGCATGGGGACTGTAAGGAGGAAAGATAACTTATTTCTTAAACACTGTCATGGTCTGGGACTAGAACCATGGTACCCGGAGGCTAATTTGCTGGAACCCCTGATTCAGCAAGAGCTGCAGCTGGAGGCTGAGTATATTGAATTGCTGGATGAGGCATCCATGGAGGGGTTTTGGCCATCCAGTTGGGAGGAACCCTGTCAGGTGGACAGGGAGGAAGAGGATTGGTTACCAGAGGTCTGGGGATAGGATATTGTGGACTCTGACCAGGACAATACCAATGTGGAGGTACAAATGGGCCAGGCCCAGTTAATTTTTGCTACAACTGGGACAGATGAGGAGGGTACCATACATTATGGGTACATCTCAAAACCAGTGGAGTCTGAGTCTCAGACAGGAATAGCAGGCCAGATGGAGGGCCTGGGAGAGTTCTGGAAAGAACCAGAGATGGATTGATAACCCATCATGGTGTTCCCATGGATAACTACAGTCCAGGAACCAGCCTTGGGACTGTGTCAGACCAATGGGGCCAGCAAGACCCAAATGGCTGGGGCACAATTGCTAATAACAAGGCAGTTTAGAAGACAGAGAATGTCTGTAAAACTGATGGCCCAAGGGGATGTCTGGATGGGAGCTGTGAGGTCCTGCCAGGGAACACAGTGACCAAAGATCCCAAGGGAGGTGAGTGCTGTGCCCAGGCGGTGGTTCCAGAGAGAGGGGGATGTGATGTGCTGAACCAGATACCACATAGATATTTGGAGTCTTTAGACCAGACCACAACATTGGGTGCCGGCTTCCAGATCCATCCAGTAAATTCCCCCTTGGAATTACTATTTTTCTGGGCACCCCAGGGGAGTGTTTTACCCATGCAGTGGGGCAGAAGAGTGTATGGGCCCTGGTTATTGGGGGGTGGTATGGCAATGGCACAGAGGTCTGTTGGCAGAACCCAGGCCAAGCAAACCGTCTGGATAGGAGCAGCTATGTTCACTGTGCCCTGGGAATGGACTTTGGGCCTAGCATGAAGCTCCCTCTGATAAAAAACAGAGAGCTAGCCACAGACAAGGGGGCAGGGGAGGTTATGATCCCTGAGATCCTGCCAAACAGAGACACTGCAAATCATTTAAAGAGGGACCACATTCCTTATTGTGTGCCCAATCCAGGTGAGATGGAATACAGCGCACCAACTGTGGTCCAAGGAGATGGAGAAATGGAGTCCCATGCCCAGACCATTGCTTCAGGTGAGAGGGGTTACTGTGCCCAGACTGCAGTGCAGGGGAAAGTGGGATACAGTGCTCAGGTCATGTGTCAACACAGGGGGTTGAAGAGTACACCCAAGGCTCAGGTTTCTAATGCTAGCCAGTACATACTGGCAATGCCTGCTTTTGTTCCAAAGGAAAATGACTATGCTCCTGCCCTAATAGCCAGGGATGAGTACTTGCCCTGGCCTGTTGAGGTTGTGCTGGCCAGGAATCCACAGGCCTTTCAATTCTTCCCTGGAGTTGGTAGAGGGGAATAATGACAAGAATATGCCATGCACACCCAGGATCAGGCCCTGTGCTGGTGGAGGTCTGAAGAAATTATTTTCCACATTGGCCCAAATGGAGTTGGGTGGTCCGCTTGTTTCAGCCGGACAGATGGGGTTACTGCTCAGGATTGGGGGGGTTGTACCGGTATTTGACCCTTCATGGGTCAGATGCCTGCAAGCCTGGATGTATCACGTTCTATGGATTATAATAGGGGTTTACAGGATGCTATTTCCTGCCCACCCCACTACTTGTTACTTCCTGCAGCCGCCACAAAGGGGGGAACCACAGAATGCTTCTCCTGGGATGGTATCTCTAAGCGACAGAAATGCCGGCATCCATCCGATTAAAGATGGACGCTGGGATTCTGCATTTTAAAATGGGGGCAAGCTGTCATGAACGATTTGGGGCCATGATGGGACCACTGGCAACCCACAAGTAACTCCGCTATTTGGAATGCTGGCACACTGGATGTTAATGTCAAGAACTATTACAACGGACCTGAAACTTGTGAGGACTGACTTGATTGTTTTTGTGTGTAGTATGGACCACAATAATTCATTTGGTGGTTACTAGCTCATGTTATTTGCACTGTAATAATGCATCTGTGATAGAAGTAGGCCCTAGGATGCTAGAATTATCTAAAAAATACTGCAGTCACTTATGTGTCAAATGATTAATCTTCTATAGAATCTTTATGGCCCTGCAATCGGCCATGTGTGAAGGCTCTGGCTTTATTCATGAAAGGGGAAACTAGTTTTATGGCTCTGTAAGAGGAGGGAAAAAAAGGTGTAATTAGAATAAAGCCAGATGACTCTATACATCTGGAAATCATGTGGGTGAGGGGGGGTAGCAAGCTATTTGCCTAGGAGGATGGGCTAGAACTGGGGGAAGGTCTGGTGTTTGTGTAATCTTTCTGTGATGATATATATCTCTGAAACAATAAAGAAGCGGCCAGTTTGACTTTGGACACACTAAACACAGGTGGTGTCAGAGTCAGCATGTACTAATCCAAGGTACATGGTGTGTGATTCTTAGATCCTAAGAAAAGGGGTCTGATGGTGCCTGTCTCTGCATTAATGATGCTGTCATCTGAAGTGTCTGCTGGTGTCAAGATCTGAACAAAAAGTTGCGACCGTAGAGAGAGAGAGATTTGGGGTTAGCGTGGCCCCCCCAAAGCTGGCGGTCATGACAGGTGCGCATCTAAATATTTTGTAGAGCTATTCAGGAGTTACGTACAAAGCACAATACAATATTAACAACTAGTGAAAAGGAATGTAGGACTCTGTCTTTGAGCCTAAAAACTCACATACATAGGGCTTTCTCCCAAAGCACTTTCAAGACTGAAAACTCACAAATTTATAATCTAAAAGGAATGGGAGAGGCAATAACCTGGGTAAAAATAACAGATAAGAATGAAAGAGAGGGGAAATAAAAGAAGAGTACATTTAAACAAGATACAGAAATGGAGAACAGAAAAAAATTAGAAAACAGTTGTAGTATGGGTGGATTAACATGGGAATGTTAGAAGAAATGTTTTGCTGAGTTGGTGCAATGGACCCAAATGTTATAATGGCCTGGGTGCAGTAACACAGCAGGCTAGAAGGAGTGTGAAGGACTGGAAGGTTGATCAGGGTGGCCATAATGTTTGGCTTCATAATAATGTACTAGGTAATTTTGTGAAAGGTTGTTGCTGAGTGATCAGGTGCATGCAGTGTGTATGACGCAAGGTAAGACAATTAATGGTCAGGTGGGAGAGAGGGAGGGGAGTGCTCTCAGTTTCAAGAAGAGCAAAGGCCTGGTAAGAATAGATCCCTGCCTTTAGAAATTACTGTCGACAGAATCCTATGATCCACAAAGTATTCCTTCTTTATACAATGCTTGCTATTCCCTGCCACAAATTTAACTCATCACTAACTGACCCATTGAACCCTGTTCCAAATAGACTAATGACCACAAATTAAACATTCCATCTCTTTCATTGACTATAATAGTACTGGGGTGTCATAGACTCCTTTTCAGGTCCTGGATTTTGGCCCAGTGAGCCACCATAGAGAACAGAATACCCCATTGGAAAATGGGTAGGGGAATGACATTGCCACATGGGCAATAGGGGCAGGTGGGTGGTAAGGTGAATAGCCATAAGACATAGGGCCATAGTCTACCACCATGCTTCATGTGGTCTTATGGCATATGCCCCTGCCTTATCCTGTATACTGTATGTAATTCCCCATGTAATATTAATGTGTTCTGTGTTATGTTAAAATAATTAATGTGTACATATAGTATGGTCATGAGTGTAATGTGTGAGTATAGTTATGTCATGGATGGAATGTGTGCATATACAGGGAGTGCAGAATTATTAGGCAAATGAGTATTTTGACCACATCATCCTCTTTATGCATGTTGTCTTACTCCAAGCTGTATAGGCTCGAAAGCCTACTACCAATTAAGCATATTAGGTGATGTGCATCTCTGTAATGAGAAGGGGTGTGGTCTAATGACATCAACACCCTATATCAGGTGTGCATAATTATTAGGCAACTTCCTTTCCTTTGGCAAAATGGGTCAAAAGAAGGACTTGACAGGCTCAGAAAAGTAAAAAATAGTGAGATATCTTGCAGAGGGATGCAGCACTATTAAAATTGCAAAGCTTCTGAAGCGTGATCATCGAACAATCAAGTGTTTCATTCAAAATAGTCAACAGGGTCACAAGAAGCGTGTGGAAAAACCAAGGCGCAAAATAACTGCCCATGAACTGAGAAAAGTCAAGCGTGCAGCTGCCACGATGCCACTTGCCACCAGTTTGGCCATATTTCAGAGCTGCAACATCACTGGAGTGCCCAAAAGCACAATGTGTGCAATACTCAGAGACATGGCCAAGGTAAGAAAGGCTGAAAGACGACCACCACTGAACAAGACACACAAGCTGAAACGTCAAGACTGGGCCAAGAAGTATCTCAAGACTGATTTTTCTAAGGTTTTATGGACTGATGAAATGAGAGTGAGTCTTGATGGGCCAGATGGATGGGCCCGTGGCTGGATTGGTAAAGGGCAGAGAGCTCCAGTCCGACTCAGACGCCAGCAAGGTGGAGGTGGAGTACTGGTTTGGGCTGGTATCATCAAAGATGAGCTTGTGGGGCCTTTTCGGGTTGAGGATGGAGTCAAGCTCAACTCCCAGTCCTACTGCCAGTTCCTGGAAGACACCTTCTTCAAGCAGTGGTACAGGAAGAAGTCTGCATCCTTCAAGAAAAACATGATTTTCATGCAGGACAATGCTCCATCACACGCGTCCAAGTACTCCACAGCGTGGCTGGCAAGAAAGGGTATAAAAGAAGAAAATCTAATGACATGGCCTCCTTGTTCACCTGATCTGAACCCCATTGAGAACCTGTGGTCCATCATCAAATGTGAGATTTACAAGGAGGGAAAACAGTACACCTCTTTGAACAGTGTCTGGGAGGCTGTGGTTGCTGCTGCACGCAATGTTGATGGTGAACAGATCAAAACACTAATAGAATCCATGGATGGCAGGCTTTTGAATGTCCTTTCAAAGAAAGGTGGCTATATTGGTCACTTATTTGTTTTTGTTTTGTTTTTGAATGTCAGAAATGTATATTTGTGTATGTTGAGATGTTATATTGGTTTCACTGGTAAAAATAAATAATTGAAATGGGTATATATTTGTTTTTTGTTAAGTTGCCTAATAATTATGCACAGTAATAGTCACCTGCACACACAGATATCCCCCTAAAATAGCTAAAACTAAAAACAAACTAAAAACTACTTCCAAAAATATTCAGCTTTGATATTAATGAGTTTTTTGGGTTCATTGAGAACATGGTTGTTGTTCAATAATAAAATTAATCCTCAAAAATACAACTTGCCTAATAATTCTGCACTCCCTGTAGTTATTGTCATGGCATCTTGCTTATATAATAAACTTAATGCAGTCACATATGGGACAAAGGGTTAAGTTCTACAGGAATTAATGTGGAGTAACGACTAATGAGAGTGACTAGGCGTGCATCCTCTCTGGCTTTGGTTGTAAAAGGGGTTGTAAAAGATAGCAGATCAGATGTCTTAGGACAGGACAGGTGTGGGAGGTTGGTAGCCTTAGTTACAAGGTGGGGATTAGCTATAGAGGGGGATGGTGTTATTTTGTGATGTATGGTCTATGCAAAGAAGAGAATAAACAGTTCAGTTGACTACTGAGACATGTAGCAATCATATGATCTCTTTTATTTGCTCCTGGTGGCTGCAATACTGATCCTATCCCGGTCACTACCACAGGAAGGTTGGGAGTGTTATTTCCTGACGGAGAGACCCTGACTGATACAGAAGCCAGATCATCAGGATGCTGGACCATACTATATGCTGGTGCAGAGATTTCCAAAAACCCAACAGTCCTTGTGGGTAGTTAACATGTATTCTATAGCAGGTGGCCCTTGGCAGTAATAGCCCCCACCCCTGGATCGACTCAACTGGTATGTGACTGCCTTAACTTTATATTATATAAGCAAGGTGCCATGACAGTGACTATATGCACACATTCCATCCCTAACATAAGTATACTCACACATTACACTCCTGATCGTAATATATGTACAAATTAATTATTTTAACATAACACAGAACACAGTAATATTACATTGGGAATTACATACAGTATACAGGATAAGGCAGGGGCATATGCCATAAGATCACATGAAGATGGTGGTACACTATGGCCCTATGACATAGGGCTATTCACCCCACCACCCACCTGCCCATATTGCCCATGTGGCAATGTAATTACCCTACCAATTTTCCAATGTGATATTCTGTTCTCTATGGTGGCTCACTGGGCCAACATCCAGGACCTGAAAAGGGGTTTGTGACATGGGGATATCAATTTGTATACTTAGTCATGAAGAGTGGAGTAGCTATGACTATCCAAGATGAATCCAGATGAATAATAAGAGTCTTGTAGTATAGAGTGATACCTTTTTTTATTGCAGAAACATTTTGGTTAGAGTGAAAAGCTTTTGAGAGGTATATGTATTGAAAGCTTGTCATTCTTACTAAAATATTGGTCCAAAAAAATCACTCCATACCGCAATACTCTGGTTATTCATCTATTCATAGGGCTCTATTACATGGATCCATTAATAAAGGATCCAAGAGAAATTCACTAGCAGGACCCTACCAAGCTATCACATCATACTTGTAAATGTAACCTCTGAGAAATGTCATCTAAGTTATTATATTGTCAATAATATCTAAGTACTGAATGCCATCTAAGTTATTATATTGTCAATAATATCTAAGTACTGAATGCCTGTTATATATCTATTTTCTTAATGACTATCCCATGCTTCCTGTAAAGATATCTCAGCTTGCAGATGTTTATTAAAAAGCCGCTGGACACCTTCAATCTCCTGTAGAGGGAAAGTAATGCCTCACAGAAGCCTGGATTCCATAAAACCAATTTATAAAATACCTATTGCCACTCAATACCTACTATAAGCATGGTTATCCCCCTTAATTCATCCACGGGACCCTCTACAGACCCTGATTTGCCCCAAAATTCCCTCTCAATACCTGGGGCAATCAGCTCCCTTCCTCTTGCCTCCTGTGCTCAGGGGTGTCCATGATCTACATGGTGGTCCTTTGGAACCGTATATTAGACCCTATACAATGTGGGTTGCTACAGACCACTATTGTATATAATCCTATACCCATGGGGGTCATTATGGACCCCCATGTCATCTATTATTAGACCCTATACTATAAGGGTCCTAATGGCTCATTTTATATTGCAGCCTCTCCAATATCTTTAGGCCTCTGTCTGCCCTCTCTCACCTTCTCAGAAACTGCAATCAAAGCCACTGTCTGGAAGCTTGCTGAAGGTATCTAAAGACACTGTGGAGCCATTTCAATTTGCACTATATGCAATATTATCAATATTTGTATGAATGTTTCTGTGATATAATTTCTTAGGAGATAGAAATGTTTACTAAGCAAATCTACACCTAAGCTTTTGTCTGAAACTCCCCTTAGCTTGCCTGCTTCCCCACCCACAAAGCCTGGTTTTATTGCTTCTTATCTGTGAAATAACATTTGTCCATCCTTCTCATATTCTATTGCAGCCTATCCAATACCTCTGGACCTCAGTCTTTCCTCTCTCACTCTCTCTGAAACTGCAATCACTTCTCACCCCCTTTCCCCTCACCCACCCGCCCCTTGTTTCTTTTGATTTATTGAGTAATTCAAATCTCCTACAGCTGATCATTTGATCAATTAACAACACCTGCTAACTATACCTACACAATGGTTCCTTCTGCCTTTTTCTTCCTCATAACCTCCTGTCTTTTCCTCAAGCTCTTCTTCTCAACTTTTCTACATCATGTCTCCAACATAACCATCTCACCTTCCATGCTCTCCTCTCCTCTTTTATACTCCCATGAGCTACTCTCCTTCTTCCAGTCACTTTCTCCCCCCTCTTCTAAAGCTCATAAGCAGAAACACTTTTGCAAGACCAAATCCCAACTCCTCTCTCTCTCTTTCTTCTGCTGGCTTCTGGGAATATATCTCCTAAACCAGGCCACTCACCTGACATTCCCATTCACAGATTATACTATCTGACCACTGGGGGCAGATAACAAGTTACATACTAGAATCACTTACCTAATTACTTTCAATCAGATGCTTTCCTTTTCCTTCTATATGAAGAACCATTCTAACTTTGCATACCTCCCTACCTAATTAAGCTTCACTTCCTTACTGTCCCTTGCTCTTCCTTATCTGCCTCTTCCATTCCCTTTAGATTGTAAGTAGCAAGTTTCCAATCTTGTAGGGTGCTTTGGAAAAAAACATTTTCAACAAAGATTCTAAGCACAAAACATGTTTTGCAGTTTTTTAACATTGTATTTTTTCTTGTTCTTTCCACCTGTACAGCCTACAGAATACAAATAAAAGTTAGTATCAATAATAAACAATGGACCCACATGGCACCTAAAATAAATCCCTATACTATGGGGGTCCCTATGGACCTTCATGACATACAATATTATATTTAAGGCCCCTACCCCTTTGAGAAACCCGCCACAAAGTTCTGAAACTTAAGTCAGGGATAGATGTCTGATGTCAGATGCAACCATAGATAGAATTTTCCGTTACGAGTCAAAATGTTTGTTTTAGAAATCAAAGAAAGCAAAAAAAAGTGAAAACTGAGTAACGGGGTAAATTAATGATTAAAGAAATACTAACAAAAGTATAATAAGCCATAGCAATTGATAGATCTTTTTAAGACCTTTATAGGACGTCCTTTGAATGAAAATGGCTGTAGCAGATACGGAGAGTCCTAGCCAGTATTTAGCGGTTAAGAAGTGTGGCAGTTGTATCTAATCAAATAGACTATGTGTGTGTTTTTTAATATACCCCCTTTCTGTTTCGAAGTCTGAGGAAACCAAATAGGAGATAAATAGTGTTGTGCAAATCAGTAAATAATCACTTGTGCTACATTGTTTAAATCAGCTTAGCATTTATTAGTGCAATGATTTTGACTCAATAGGAGTAGATGTAACAGCATTACTTTGAAACAAGCATGGTATCAATGAATTATCAACGATTGGTTGAATTCAGCAGAACTACACAAAGTAGATTGTTTCTGTATGCCTCCTACTGCTAACTGAATTCAAAAAAATCAAAGTAATGACTCAGTTATAGTAAACAATTGAAACTAAGTGAAGGAATCATGTGCCCATTGATAGTATACAAAGTAGCTCTATTTTATGCAGAGAATGTTCCGATACTCAAACAAGGCAGCTTAGTTCTAATTCGAAGGATGGTGCTAAGTGTTTGGCACTAAGTGGATGCCAGTTAAATAAATGGACACAGACACAAATGAATTTCAAACCATCTAAGTAAATTTGTGTAAAAATAACAAAAAAGCCTGTGAATTTAAGAAGAGTGTATGAGATACAGTTATTTCTAAAACAAATTTGGTTATTGATTTACATCAAGGCAGTAATATAATTAGTAATGCAATTGTCTATGAAAGGAAGATTTTCTCTTCTACTATATTTTGAGTGAAATCTAACCATCTAAGTATATTTGTGGTAAAATAATAAGTTTGAACAAAAAAGTCTGAACAAAATAAAAGTTTGTGAAACACATTTCTGAATTACGCTTGGCTAATGATTTATGTCAAGGCAGAATATACTTTCCCTCCACATTGATGACACTGCAGTGATGACCCTCCTCTTCTAGGGGTGAAACTTAGGTGTCATGGGGGTGCATAGGGACCTCCATGATTATAGTTTAGTATACCATGGGCGTCTGTTTGGACTACAGGTTGTATATGTGTTAATTTTAGGTGTCAGCCTTCTGAGAGTTCTTATGGGAGCCATCACATATATAGTTGTGAGCAGTGCGGGCTTGCCAAAATTTTTTGGGAACTCCCTGGTAAAATTGCGGGAACCGCAGTTGTAGGCCACTTCTCAAAGCTTGCGGTTGTGGGCAGGCAATGAGCGCTGAAGGCCCTACGACCTGCAGCACGAAGACGTTCATTGTGCTGGAGGCGATGAGCGCCACAGGCGCTCATCCCTGCTATCCGCTTGACATAGGCAATGACCGCCGAAGGTGTTCATTGCGCTGGTGGAAATGAGCGCCACAGCTGCTCATCCCGAGACATGCAGGACTTAGATAAAAAGATTGCAGAAGGCGCTCACCTCAACTAAGCTACGCCCACGGAATGACAGCCCCTATGACTTGGGACTTAGCAATGGTCAAGAAATTACGGCCTGCAAAAAATACGCATTTAATGGCCGAACTGCCAAACTGCAAAAACACACAAACTTTCCTCAAATTTACTTACACACTCACACACAGCTCAGGGGGAGTGCCAGTGAGTCTGTGAGTGAGGTTGCAAGTTAATTTGAGGCATATTTTGGCTTTTTTGGGGATAAAAAATGCTGAAGCGAGAAAAAAAATGGCGGCTGAAAAAAATTAAACAAGACGAAAACTAGGCCAAAGGATGTAAAACACAGCCGAGGGACAGAAAAGGCGGCCGAAGGACATACTGTAAATACCATCCCTAAGCTCTATAACTTAATGCAAAACAGTAACACTTAATACAAGGCAGTAACATTTAACTCAAGCCAGTAACACTTAATCAAAGGCAGTAACACTTAATCAAAGCCTGTGACACTTAAGCCAAGGTAGTAACACAGGGATAGAGGCTCGCAATGAGCGCCAAAGGTGCTCAAGTGCGATGCCTATAAAGTACACAGGGGGAGGCTCTCATCGTGGGGCTCGCAATGAGTGTCAAAGGTTAGCAAGTTGTAGCTTGCAATGAGCGATGAAGGGGCCATAACCTCACATTTGGTGGCAAACAGCATTACCATGGCTTCAATTTTCATTGCAATAATTTTTTGCTGGACAAGTTGCTAGTGGAATATAGTCCTTAGTCTGTCTTTGGTACCATTGTTGAATTTCTGGTTATTCTTCTATTCCTTATATGTATATTATGAATATACCAGTGAACTACAAATTATCCGACAAAGCGTGTTGCAGTCTCACTGTATTGTCGTTAAGTCCAAGGATCTTTAATATACACGTGTACTGGAGGCTAAAGTAGGCTTCCCCTTGACAACTAGAGCCTTAGTTACTAAACTTAAGTAATACTTTGCCAGAGTAATACAGGTTTAGGGTCTAAATATTCGCGGAGTGGAGGATCTAGTGCAGGGAGGGACCCAGAGCAAAATTTCCACCGATTCATCCCAACTGCTGCCCCATTGCAGAGAGCAAATCATTCAAGTTCAGAGTCTCTTTGATGTCAAGTAGGTTTGAGGTGTAAGGTTCCCTTTAAATGCACAGCTGAAGGCATAATAACATATGTATCTATAGAAAACTACATATCCAAACAATTATAATGAAGTTTAACAAATAAATAAATAATATCTTGTAAAAGCAGGTGTGATGACATTCTTATGCAAACAGTGTTGATGCAAATAGAACAAGGAAGTATTGATTATACAGGAAGTGTGAAATGTCTATTTCAAAGTTAAAGCCAAATAATTTACATATTTCAATGTGACATGTGAAGATCTTTTAGTAAGGCATTAGAGGAATCCAGAATAACATGCAGATTTGAATGCACTGACATATTTTGCTTTTTGCATAAAATCCAGCGTCATTAGCAAAAGTGATAACTGTCACTTTCATCATAAAGCACGAATGCAGAAAAGTATGCCAGAATCTCCTGCTCACATTTGTAAGAGTGCACCCAAAGACACCACCACTTTGCAAAGTGTTCTATTTAATTCATATGAAATACTGAATGTGATGCTGGAAAGATTTATTTTATGGATATATTTTCTTCTGGTGTTCGGAAGTGGTGAATTAACCACTTATTAGATTACGATGTTAAGCGATTGGTCATAAATGTCGTCTGTAAATCAATGGCCTGCATAATCCATGTTCAGTTTATCATAATTCCCCCATATGCTTTCACCATTTATTATGTATGTTTACCAAAGAAGTAAATTGTGAGCTCTTTGGGGCAGGGATTATGTAACTCATTGGTTGTTACATTTCCTTATATCGTCATGTAATTGCACACTAAATAGCTGATAATGTTGATAACTTGATAATGCAATTACTTCTACTAGCACTTCTGCTATGAAACATTTAGAGTTCAGCAGTGTATTGATGATGTTTCTAACAAAGAAGCTGGCTTTGTTCTTGAATGGATTTTCTTTAGTCCTTCACTTCCTGAAAATGGTTTAAATTGTTTTTCTGACCACTACAGCTTTTGGATTCATATAGATCATACATAAAAACTGCCTTGTTCGAGCAGCAGTGCATCCCAGCTATTTTCTTTCCTTCTCTATATCTCGCTTTCCTCCGGTCCCTTTTGTCTTTAGCTTGGAGCTATTGATGGAACACTAACAAAACCTTGTGTTCAACAACAAAGGAAACAGAACTCAAGGTTTAGATAACAGCGACAGTCTGCAATAACATGTTCCCTATTAAGAGCTTAGATTGAAATTGCTTTTCAATTCATCACAATTAATTTATCACCAATTGGTCTGAATGGCGTAGTCATTTTTCTAGGAAAATGGGAAAAATAGATGATTTCAAGGGAGGTTTAATGATGATGGCACCTTCAAACACGGCCTTCTAATTATAGTCCAACTTACAGAAACTATTCATTTTATCATTGTTTAATACATTTCTGTTACTAGCTGAACTAAAAACGAATTTCATCTTAACTATCTCAGTCCTGAAGACCATTGAAAAATACTAGTGAAGACTTAACATATTTGTTGTAAAACTGGGAAGTATATGAATTGTATAAATAAATATCATGAATATTAACAGCCTTATTAAATTGCAATTCGGCAAATTCTAAAGGGCTCTATATAAGCACATGCATATTTTTTACAGATGTTTTTAGTTAGTGAAGACTTTGCTTTTGGATAGAAGTTCACTAACTAAAAACTTCTGTAAAAAAATATGCTCTGTGCTTATATAGAGCCCTTTAAAATTTGCTGAATTGTAATTTAATAAGGATGTAACTTTCCCCGTTTAGATCTATAGCTTAGAGCAAAATAATTTATGTTTAATATGTGATGTAGACTAACATTTTTCATAGAGTTTCCTGTGAGCTGTGAAAACCTAGCACCATGTGACAGAAAACCAGGAGCCCGATTCAATTGAGCAATCGTAAGATCCTGGAGCCTGTAAGTGAGGCTGTAAGTTAATGTGCTATTCGATTGGTGTCTTTTTGCTGTCTCCAAACGGGTTACAGCCTTGACAACTCTGCAAGGGTTAAACCCATAACTTACAGCCTCCCAAAGCCTTTGATCTCTCAATTTCACAAGAGTTATGATGGCCAAAATCGCAAATCGCTTTTCAATTGCCCCAATTCCTCAAGGCCGCAAATGGTTTCACACCCGTAAATGGCAAATGAAGGAGAAAATCCTACGAATATTAGAGAGGACCGGCAAGGGGGTTAAACACCTGTTCGTAGCACTGTGAATGCAAATAAAAAATCAATACTGCACAGTAAATAACGGGGAAAACAATAACAGACCACAAATAGGCAGTAAATGATAATAATTTTATGTTTCATTTCGGGGTTATATCGATCTTGGGAATCAATGATTTAATACATATAAGGCCACCCACATGGACTAGAACAGTATTGGCATTCATTTTCATAATTCTATATTTCGAGGGTTTGCAAGTCCCATCGCATATCGGACCCTCAAACCTAATTGATTGACATGTAACCTCCATGTTTTACTGCCGTAATAAGGACGGTCTCATTTTCTATTGTCTCTTTCAAAATGGGAGGTTACGGGCTCGCTTAATGGATCATGTTCCCGCCCTGAACTGCTATGAACCAGTGCATGGTTTATGGAGTTGGCTTTGCACCGGTAACAAGCATACAGTCTGTATCCCGCGTGATGCAGGCTTTTAACTGAATCGGGCTCCAGCTTTGTACCCTGTCTTTGCAGTATGGGTTGTTCCTAGGTTTTTCCTCTCACTGTCAATACTGATTACTTCTAGGCAGGGGTGTAGGAGCCAGAATATTTCTGGTGGGGGATACAGTTCATTGTAATCAAAGGCTGTACAATAGCCTATATATACATAGAAACATAGAAAAAATGCATGTGTTGGGGGGATTGGGATTTGCCCCCCCAGTTCCTACACCGATGCTTCTAGGGTGATCAGGCCAGTATTGTTGGTGGTGCCGCTAGCCACATGTTCCACAGCCCATTAAACTTGCATAATCTTATCACTAGTTGTAATGCTCTAAACATTTTCCTAATTTTACTCTTCTGAGAGCCTCTGAGAAAGATCAAGTTTGCATGGCAGGATGATAAGTACTGATAGTGTCAATCACCTCACTCCTAAGTCAATTCTTAAGCATAATGGATAGGAATATCTCTTAGGAAAGGGCAGAAATAAGTAAAGCTTGCAGGGGGAAAGTGATTGCTCAAAGGATGGATTCAACTCTGTAGCAATTCTATTTCAGTTTGATATATACTGTACATATTGTGTGTGTTTTCATCAATCTATATCTATTAATAGTGAAGTGAAAAATAAACTGCATCCTCTTACTTTTTTTTTATAGTTTATATATATATTTTTTATACATACTGATCATAATGTAAACTAATTATGGTTTATATTATAAGCCATAGTTCATCTTCATTTAGCCCTCAGGCAGTCCTAAAAGTAGATAAGTCTAACCAAAAAAAACACACACACTTTGTAGTTTGCCATTATTTTTTAAATGAAAAGGAAGTGAAAAAAGTGTTTAAACTATTTTTATAGAAACACAGAAACCCCAAAAGTTAGCTCTAAGAATCTACAGTGCTCTCTCAAAATGTCCATGTTTTATCATTAGGGAAGGTACCACTTTCTTTAAACAGTAATCAAGAAAATACACTTTTTTTCTGGTAATCCAGTTGTTGCATGGCTTATGTCAGATTACTTATCTAAACTATAATGCAGAATTATTGCAAAAATCCTTATAAACACAGGAAATTCATCTAGTGATAAATGTAATCACTTCTTTATGGGGTTAGGCAACATTTTTCTTGAAACAAAAATGGAAAGTGCTAAAGGCCACAATTTCGTTAACCTAAATTTCGTTAAATGTATAATTTTGCTGACTCAATAAGAAACACACTTTTGTACCACTGGACACACATTTATCTAATAAGCACAGTTAAAAGAAACTTTTTTTTTCTTCAATATCTCCCTGAGCAGACAATGGGACCTTGGCGGAAAAATCTAATCTATAAGTCAGTTCATAATATGTATTATAGCTGCCTCTTGTGTAATATGTATTTGTACACTTATTGTTTATACAGGAGATATTGATGTCTCGAGTTGACAGAGACTAAGAACTATCTTTTGTCTGTCTATATTCTTTAATGTACAACACACAATATTCAGTCAATGCCACAAATAAATGATTACATATCATTTAACATTTCTACGCCATCACGTCTCCTATCTTTTTTCACCTCCTGGCTGCCCCAGATTGATTACAGCATATACGTAGTACTATAAATCATTTTATAAGCCTGCCACAAAGGTACGAAAGTGATCTCAAAGCTCCAGCTCCAATGTACACAACAGCCGGATCATCAATATGCAGCCTTCTCACGCTGGGCTCCACATGCAACTGCTCCGAGTGATTGCCATTGATCTACCACACGTTACTAGCTGACTGTGCTGCTCATCACAGATCACATTTCACAGGGTTCTGCTGATTGAATTTATTGCTTTCTGGCAACTGGAACTTTTTGTCCTTTTTGCAAAATGATTGATGATCTTAGGGTCTAATAATATTTTCATATTCTTAAGGCTCACATTGTACTTTTACTTTATACAGTCAATATACAGTCAGGCATTGGATCAATCTATTTATCTGTCTTCTAGATTGTAAGCTCTTTGGAGAATGAGCATCCATTCTATTGCACCAAGCTGTTTGATGACCCATTTGTCTCATTTATGTATGGTATTGTATCTGTACTTGAATTACTACTTACCTTATAATTTGTCTATACCTTTATAATTTGCTAATTGTACCCACTGTACTTTAGAAATAGAATTATTATTTTAATTGGCAAAGAAAACTATAAAGTTCCATTAGGTTTTTAAAAAAAAATATTCCCTAGATTGTTCTCCTGCTTTCATTAAGATGTGTATATATATATATATATATATATATATATATATATATATATATATATATATATATGTGTATATATATATATATATATATATATATATATATATATATATATGTGTGTGTACATATATATATATATATATATATATATATATATATATATATATATACATATATAACTTGAAACAAAAATATATAAATGTATCTAAACTAAAATTATGGAAATTATACCTCTTTAGAAATGATAATCTATGGAAAACATGTTCTCTCTATTATCTTAGCATAAGATCACAAAATATATGAATAAGAAATCCTCTCTAATTGTAAAAGTGTTTTCAGGAAATTGATGAAGTATTGTTCACATAGTTGTGTTTCATCCTAGGCTCATGAGGGTCAGGCCTAGGGCAGCACATTTTAGGGGCCAAAATGCTGCAGGAAGTTGCTGATGCAATTCCATAGAATAGGCCGAGAATAGTCTGTATGTAAGTTCGGACTTAATTTATACATACTGTACATAGACATTTATACACTTATAATTTTCGATATAGGTGTGTAGTAAACTTATGATTGGTATATAGTAACAGGAAAGCAAAAGTAGTAACTGGATTGTTGGGGGGCACACAAATCTGAATGGGCCAAGGGCAGTATAAAACCTAAATACGCCCATGATTGTACACAAATTTAATGCACTATCCCCTGGTCCGATTGATAAAGAATAAAATAAACAAAAACACAACCAGAAATGGTATGATTCTGCCCTGAATGTAAAAGAAAAATGAAGTTTACTTATAATCAAATACAATCAATGTATGTAATAGACATGCCAGACTGGAAAAGTGGTTCTTATCATGTGCTACATAACATGTATGTTATTCAGTTTGTGCAGAGTAAATGGACAATTACTTTGATATATTGATAAATCTATATTATTAGGGCTCCCAAAATCTTAAAGCTGACCATGACATCATATAGTACAATATACATAATTATGTTCTGTTTCATCATTGTTGGTGCTCTGCTGTACTATACTGCATAAGAGAAAGAGAAAATGTTTGGGCACTTGTGTATTGTATTAATACTTTATTATTTATATATTTATTAAAACAGTAAAAGACTAATGAAAAGGTAATCAAAAGAAAAAAATGTCCCTAGGCGCTGGTGTCCATAGGGTCACGGAGAGTCGGACACAACTAAACGACTAAACACACAGCTAGTAGGCAGAATTCTGATCTCAGTAATAAATCAGTTGATCTATAATTGGCAGTCAAATCAAATCAAAGGGTAAGTGTCCTCATAGCTGAAAGTACTATTTGTTATTGTTCCCTTTCATTGACAAGCAGGCTAGCAATACTTCCATCCCAGTGTCCACAATTTGATGTGTATTTTATCGAAATTATCTTTATAATATACATTGTATAGAGGAAAATGAAATTATCATAGTCACAGGGGAACCCCATTTCTGGTATTCCCCATGTTGCTAATGCATTTTTCTGAACTAGCTTCTTATAGGAAACCAAACCTGAGCCAGGAAGCATCTTTTTAAATTCCTTACAGCCAATCACAGATAGATGAGTTTGAAGTATTTCCATTAGCTACATTAGTCACATGATTCAATTCAGATTTTGTAAACAAATAACAGGAACTATTATATTCTTGTTAATGCTGTAGTGACATAAATAGTTCAAACTTATAAACACTTACGATTAACAGAATTTGTAAGTTTTCTTGTATTTAATATTAAACTACCTAAATGTTTGTTTGCATATATAAATATTTCACTCACTCAAACTATCCAAACAGTTCCTGCAAATTTCTGCCACACAACTTATGGTACTAGATTTATTTGCCACTTACAGATTGTTTCTCAACAGCATTTCAAAAAATAATTTTCCTAATCCTTTTAGTATTTTGATGCTCACATTATACCATTATCAGATGGCCCTCGCGTAGCGAGGTCACTGGGCAAGGGCCTCAGTTGCTAGCATGGAGCGCCGAAGGCGCTCCATGCCAGCAACTGAGGCCCCTCGCGAAGCGAGGGCCTCAGTTGCTGGCGAGGTCACTGGGCACGGGCCTCAGTTGCTGGCATGGAGCGCCGAAGGCGCTCCATGTCAGCAACTGAGGCCCCTCGCGAAGCGAGGGCCTCAGTTGCTGGCGAGGTCACTGGGCAAGGGCCTCAGTTGCTGGCATGGAGCGCCAAAGGCGCTCCATGCCAGCAACTGAGGCCCCTCGCGAAGCGAGGGACTCAGTTGCTGGCGAGGTCACTGGGCAAGGGCCTCAAACCCTCGCAAACTTCACGTCGCTACTCAAAAAACACGACACACAAATTACGACACTCGCTAAATTTTACGAGGAACGCAAACAACCTACGAAACACGTTACCACACATTACGACCTCGCAAACATCGGACGCAACACGCCGACATACAAACATTTAAAACACAATACATACACACAGCACATACATAAAAACCTTACCTACACCAAGAGGGAGCACCCAGGACCTCAAAAATGCAACTTACACCTCGATTTTACTCGAAATAAAAGACTTTTGAGACTAAAAAAAAATCTAAGCGACAGAAAAAATGGCTGCCGAACAAAACGAAAACGAGGCTACAGCACTCTAAACTCGCAAAACACCACAACAAACTCGCAAAACACCACAAGAAACTCGCAAAACGCCACAAACCACCTACGGATATTCATACCACACAGTGCACACATTCAGCACGCTTACACAGCAGCTCCACACCACTAATGCTGCAGCAACATCAACACAGATTGCCAGCTCTTCATCACAATGCTTCAAAATAGGTACACTATATTCATTTACTAATTTAGCTACCTTACAATTTCATTGCCGTCATTTTTTGACGGGCAATTCGCTAGTAAATCTATAGGGAGAAGCTCGTCCCTTGGAAGAATCCCTACGGGCACAAAAAAGTGCTGCTTTCCCCTGCTCCCTAAACACATCCCCATGCTGCAGGGGTCCCTATCAGGGTCCCCGCAGCCTACCCATATTAACCCTTGCAGCGGGGGTCCCGATGAGCTCGATCAGGACCCCGTTGCATTTAAAATTTTCAAAATTCCCACCGCGGGTCCATAAAGGGCCTGTGGCATGCCATTAGCAAATCCCAACCACGGGGGTTCTAACATTACCCCCCTCGACGCTGCGGGGCCCCATCGGGACCCCCACAGTGTCCCCATATTAAACCTTGCGGTGGGTGTCCCGATCAGTCTCAATCAAGACCACTGTTGCCTTTAAACAATTAAAAATTTCCACTGCGGGTACTTAAAGTGTTTACGGCACACCATTAGCTGATCCCTGCCGCTGGGGTACTGTCGGTACTGTAAGTACCCCAGCAGCACCTAATATTAACCCCCCTCTATGCTGGGGGTACCCATCGGCACCCCCACAGTGTCCCTGATCGGACCCCTGCTGCATTTAAAAATTCAAGTTTCCTGGCTCGCGGGTCCTTAAAGAATCATAAAGGTCCTGCAAGGACCTGCGCTAAATAAAATATTAACCCCTGCCGTGGGGGTACTATAGGTACCCCCCAGGCACCTAAAATTAACCCCATAATTCATGTGGCTCTATCCAGAGCCACATGAGCCCTTAATTAACCCTGTCACTCATGGGGCTCTATACAGAGCCCCGTGAACCCTTAATTAACCCTATAATAACACTATAAGTGCCATGAGGGTCCTCTAGGATCCTCATGACACAAAGTCTAAGCACTGCTCTACACTATTAACCCTAACTATAACCCATTAACACCATTATCCCTACCTAGACCCCATTTACCCATACTAATCCCATTTAACCCTATCTGGACCCAATATTCCTAACTGAGGCTATCTAACCAGATCTGGGCCTGTTTAACCTCATCTAGACCTATTTAACCCTGACTGAGCCTATCTAAACTTATCTGGGCCTATTTAACTTAATCTACACCTATTTAACCCCATCTAGTCTATGTAAGCCTATCTAGTCCTATTTAACCTTAACTGGGCCTATCTAACCCTAACTGGGCCTATTTAACCCCAAATGTTCCCAGTAAACTCCATACTATTCTACCATATTAACCCTTACACTACCTACCCAACTCCTACCCCCATACAATGTGATATACTCCATGGGGGGTATCCCATTCTGATTGGCTGAAGGCAATAGTGCCTTCTAATTGGTTTTAAAAAGATTGACAGGTCCATCAGCTAATCAGAATGGGAAATGTTGCCTTCTGATTGGCTAAAATTTTATTGACAGCCATTTCAGCCAGTCAGAAGCCGCCATTTCGTTTTTTCTAATTGATTGTAGTTAGGGGGTCGATGGAATGTAGTTATGTGTTTTATTGTCTGTAATGTATGTTTTTTTGTGGTAATTTAGCTTTTTTTATTTTTGATAACCTAGCTTCCTTTATTTGTGATAGAGTAGTTGTTTATTTGGGGTACAGTAGGGTTTTTATAATATTGGTAATGTCCTTTTTTAATTTGGTAATGTCCTTTTTTCTAGGTTTTATTATTTTCTGTAATTAGGTGGGGTAATAGGGATTTTATTAGGGTGGTAGGTAGGTAGTGTAGAGTTTAACATGGTGGTGAGGGGGTTAATAGTGTAGGGTAGAAGTTGGGTAGGTGGTGTAAGAGTTAATAGGGTAGAGTAGGATGGGGTTTACTGGGAACATTTGGGGTAAAAAGGCCCAGTTAGGTTTGGATACTGTAGGCCCAGTTAAGGTTAAATAGGACTAGACATGATTACATAGGACTAGACAAGGTTAAATAGATCTAGATGGGGATAAATAGGCCCAGATAGGGTTAGATAGGCCCAGTAGGGTTAAATAGGTCCAGATGGGGTTAAATGGGCCCAGATAGGGTTAGATAGGCCCGGTTAGTGTTATTGGGTCCAGATAAGGTTAAAGGGGTTTAATATGGGTATATGGGGTCTAGTTAGGGTTAATGGGTTATTTGGGTATAGTTAGGGTTAATAGTGTAGTGTAGTGCTTAGGCTTTGTGACTGTAAAGAGTCCCATGTGATATAGGGTTAGTTAAGCGCTCATGGGGCTCTGTATAGAGCCCCATGAGTGATGGGGTTAATTTTAGGTACCTGGTGGGGTACTTATAGTACCCTTATGACAGGGGTTAATATTTTATTTAGCTCAGGTCCTTGTAGGACCTTTACAGTCCTTTAGAGATGCTCATGGGGCTCTGATAGAGCTCCATGAGTGATGGGGCTAATTAAGGGCTCATGGGGCTCTTTATAGAGCCCCATGAGTTATAGGGTGAATTAAGGACTCATGGGGCTCTGTATAGAGCCCCGTGAGTTATAGGGTAAGTTATAGGGTAAGTAAAAAACCCCATGAGTGATGGGGTTAATTTTAGGTGCCTGGGGGGTATTTATAGTAGCCCCGTGAAAGGGGTTAATATTTTATTTAGCACGGTTCCTTGCAGGACCTTTACAGTGGTTTAAGGACCAGCGAGGACTTGAAATGTATATTTTTAAATGCAATGGGGGACCCAATCGAGACTGATCAGGAGCACCGCTGCAAGGGTTAATATGGGCACACTTTGAGAAACCTGATGGGGACCCCCAGCATAGCGTGGGTTAATTTTAGGTGCCGGGGAGGTACTTGAGTTCCCCCCCGAGGCAGGGCTTCTAATTAGAACTGCCGCAGAGGTCGCGCTTGGGCCCTCCGCGGCAAGTGATGATGTGGGGAGCCTGCAAGATCATCTTGCAGGCTTTCACATGCCATGATGGACGGCCGTGCTGCATAGCTCACACAATGCTCACAGCTGGTCTAATTTAATACTGTTGTAACTCTGTCAAGTTTGAGGCACGTATGGCTTAAGTTCTAACCTTGTATCTACAAGCCTGGAATTTAATGGGGATTTTAATTACCAAATCACTGTATTCTGAATTTTCTTCATGGCCACTATATAGTGGTTTACAGAAATAGAGTAATTATTATTTTCATTTATGCCATGGGGATTAGGTGAATTTAATAAGAAGATCCATCTTGTTTCTTTTCTACATCTCTTTATCTTATCTAATATTTTTTAAACATTCTAATCCCTAGAAAATGTAATGTTTTAGATTTGAATTTGATGGTTGTAAAAATGACAACAGATGTAATGTGCTTTTTGGTCCCAAATCCCTTTCTGCTAATCAGATATTGCTTTTAGGTCTCAATATTCCCAGTCTTAGAACTTGAGTAGTTATTCCTACATATAGTGTTAAACAAAAGAACGTTAAACAATATACAACATTAGTTGTTTTGCAACTGATGTAACTCTGTATTTCTCTTATTTGTACAACCAGATTTTGTTTTCTTTACATGTGAACAAACATCAAGTAATGTCAGGAATTTGTTAATGTTTTAATTAATTCATAGTGTCCAGATGAGCTAAATATCATACTATAAAAACAATTAAAATAATTATGTATGTATAATGCTAACTAATTTTAAGGGGTAATTTCTCTTCTTAATACAACTTATTATAGCAGAAAGGTAATGAATATTGAGACCTATTTGAGGAATTAAATTCAGTACAATACATAATGGTCTCCAATACATAATATATATGTTGTCCACTTCGTAAGGAAGAAGACACTTCTAAGATGAATTATTTATGTGCAAAATGCCATGGTTTTATTCAAAAGTGGCTTCAATGAGCAGGAAGCAGCTGTATATTGGATACATTTTTCATGTTCAAACTTCAAAAAACTGGAAACAAACATCATGTCACCAAACACAGAAATTATCATTTGTCTTTACTCTACCAACCATTAATTAATGGGTCACTACAAGGACTTTATGTACAAATAGGACTTCCATAATTTCCAAGCAATATATTAAGGCCAAGAACAGCCCATGACCTACATGGAGGAAGTGCTCATAGAGAAAAACCAATCAAGTGACTAGATATGAGAACTGTAGTGGGGCAGATGTATCCTGTTTGTGTGTATTATTGGCAATTTATCATCAGTTATGTGAGAGGAGTGAGATGAGTATAGACTATTAGTAGAGCATTTAGTCATGACATTATTACCACAGCTATTACATTTGACAAAATAATGTAATCATGTACAACAACAACAATACTTAAAAAATAAATCTCTGGATGTGTAGCAAATTATACTTCATCCGTTCAATAGAGAAAATGGACCACTTGTTTTTTTCCTGTAACAGAGATAATGCTGACTATTTTCCTTGAAGGCAGATGGTCCACAATATGCCATTTGTATTTGTAATATGTGTTTATGGTTTATCAAAGAGTTAACATTTCTGTAGTATGGATACTTGCCACATCAATATATCATAACTAGCGAATTGCCCGTCAAAAAATGACGGCAATGAAATTGTAAGGTAGCTAATGCTGTTTAGTGTGTAATAATGAAATATATAATACATTAATAAATGAATATACTTTACCTATTTTAAAGCATTGTGTGGAAGAGCTGTGAATGTGTTTTGATGTTGCTGCAGCATTAGTGGTGTGGATCTGCTGTGTAAGCGTGCTGAATGTGTGCAGTGTAACACTGTGCGTGCGCGAGCCCAAACCGTTAGCGTAGTCGTGTACTTCCGCATTGGCGTAAAATGGCGAGTAATGTGTGGTATACGTTTGTATCGGAATATCCGTAGGTGTTTTGTGGTGTTTTGCGAGTTTCTTGTTGTGTTTTGCGATTTTAGAGTGCTGTAGCCTCGTTTTCGTTTTGTTCGGCGGCCATTTTTTCTCTCGCTTCGATTTTTTTTTAGTCTCTAAACTGTTTTATTTCGAGTAAAATCGAGGTGTAAGTTGTATTTTTGAGGTGCTGGGTGCTCCCTCTTGGTGTAGGTAAGTTTTTTATGTATGTGGTGTGTGTATGTATTGTGTTTTACATTTTGTAATGTTCGCGAGTTGCGTCCGAGTGTTGCGAGGCCGTAATGTGTGTGAACGTGTGTCGTATGTTGTTTGCGAGTGTCGTAATGTGTGTGTCGTACTGTTTGGGTTGCGACGTGAAGTTTGCGAGGGTCGCAGTTGCTGGCATGGAGCGCCTTCGGCGCTCCATGCCAGCAACTGCGGCCCTCGCTTTGCGAGGTCCTCAGGTGCTGGCATGGAGCGCCTACGGCGCTCCATGCCAGCAACTGAGACCCTCGGGCAGTGCCCTCGCTTCGCGAGGGCCGCAGCTTGCTACGCGAGCCCGCAGCGTTAGCAACAACTCGTACGCTCACAACTATATATGTGATTATTATTATTATTATTATTATTACCTTTTATCTGTACAGGGGATAAGGACAAGGAAAAATACAATATTAATAACTGCAGAGAATAGAACGCCCAGTTTTGAGCTTAAAATTTTTGTAGAAAGTGCTTTTCCAAAGCACCCTACAAGACTGGAATCTCGATACTTACCATCTAAAGGGAAAGGAAGAGGCAGAAAAAACTGAGGAAAAAAGATAAGGAATGGCAAAGGGTCAGGAAGGAATTTAAAGTATACTTAGGTAGAAAGGTTTTTCATTGTGTTGGAGAGGGAAGAGATTTGGCAGAAAGTAAGTGTGAGTTGAAAAGCTCTGGAATGTAGTGTGCTATCTGCCCCTAGTGGTCAGATAATATAACCTGCAAATGGAAAAGTCAGGTGAATATAACAGTGTACTCATGTATGGGTAGCTTGTGTAATATTACACTTTTTAATCAGCAGATCAAAGATGTGGAGGTATAACTATTTGTTGCTATTGTCCAGTTCGGATAGGAGAATGACAAGCATTAATATGTTGTGTATTCCTACATGGATTATAATTTAAATTACACCAAAAGAAAGAAATAGGTAAAACAGGAGGCATTAACCCATTTCCTCTTGGGTCAGGATAAAAATTAGTCATTAAAATATAATTTTTAATAAATAGCATTAATATATAAAAAATATAATATCATATCATATCTTGTTGTTTAGTCATTCAGTCATATCTGACTCTGTTACCCTAAGGGCTTTAGCACACCTGGCAAATGATCTTGTATTCCTATCTCTTCATAGCAACATTTTGTTGTGATCCACGCTGTCAAAGGCTTTAGAATAGTCTATGAAGCAGAAGTAAATGCTTTTCTGGAACTCTCTTGCTTTTTCTATTATCCACCGGACACTGGCAATTTGATCTCTAATACCTCTTTCTGTGCGGAACACTGCTTGCACATCTGGTAGTTCCAGGTACATATATTGTTACAGTCAAGTTTATAGGATCTTAAGCAATTGTTCGATAATTGGAGCACTCTTTGAAACAGCCTTATTTTTGGCATGTGAACTGACCTTTTCCAGCCTAATGGTCACTGTTGAGTTTTCCAAATGTGTTGGCATAAGGCAAGCAACACTTTCACAGCATCATCTTGTAAGATTTTGAATAGTTAAGCTGAGATTCCATCAGCTCCTGCAGCCTTGTTATTAACAAGGTTTCCTAGGGCTCATCTCACTTCACTCTCCAAGATGTCTGGCTCCAGCTCTTTGGACAAACTATTGAGGTCATCAATGATGTTAAAATCCTTTCTGTATAAATCTTACTTGTATTCCTGATGTTTTCTGTTTTTTATTTTTATTTTGTGTGTGTATGTATTTAGTACTAATGTAATGTTTATTCTTAACAGGGGCTGCGCCGGAGAAGAAAATAAGAAGGACGGGGACATGCTGGAAAGGTGAGTAGAATATTTACAATATTTAGAATGAAGGGACATCTGCAAAGGTAAGTGGTCTTAATTATTCTATTTTAGGTTAGATTTAGGGATTATGTATGTAGATACGGTTTAATGTATTTTAGATAGAGGGGTATGTATGTATGTTAGATAGGATTTAATATATTTTAGATAGGGTGTATGTATGTATTTTAGATAGGATTTAATGTATTTTAGATAAGGGATATGTATGTATTTTAGATAGTATTAAATGTATTTGAGAAAGTGGGGTATGTATGTAAGTTAGATAGGATTTAATGTATTTTAGATAGAGGGGTATGTGTGTATTTTAGATAGGATTTTATGTATTTTAGATAGTGGGGTATTGTATTTTATTTGTATTGTATTTTAATGTACTTTGTATATTTTGTATGCATTTCCTTTTCAGGTGTGTATTTTTTTAAATTTTCTGTAGGGGGGTTGTAATGTAGTTTTTTTATTTTCTGTAATGTAGATTTTTTATTTTCTGTGACTTAGGTTTTATTTTTTTTTGGGAGTTAGGTTTTATTATTTTCTGTAATTAGTGGGGTGGGGGGTTATCAGTAGGTGTTAATAGGTTAGTGTAGAGGGGGTTATTTTAGATGTAATGACTTATTGGGGAGTATAGTGCAGTGTAGTGTTTGTACTTAGTGTCATGAGGGTCCTTGAGGACTGTCATGGCACTTATGTTGTTAATGTTAAGGTTGTAACTGCCTCATAATGGTCTTTATATACCCTTATGGGACTAATGGGGTTAAATAGAGGCTTATGAGGGTCTGTATAGACCCCCATAAGAGGCTGTGTTAAATAGGCTTTGATGGGGTTAAATAGGCCCAGTTAGGGTTCAATATGCCCAGTTAGGGTTACATAGGTACTGTTAGGGTTAAATGTGGCCTGCTAGGATTAAATAGGCCCAGGTTTGGGTTAATGGGGTATAGTTGTAGATAATAGTGTAGTGCTTACACTTTGTGCCATGAGGGTCCTGGATGACCCTCATGGCACTTATAGTGTTATTACATGGGTTAATTAGTGTCCTATAGGGGACTATATAGACCCCTATTGGACTGATAGAGTTAATTCTTGGCTTATTGGGGTCTGTATTGACGACCATGAGTGACAGAGTTAATAAAGGGCTTATGGGGGACTTAATTGACCCCCATGAGTGACAGGGATAATTAAGGGTTTATGGGGGTCTGTATTGACCCCCATGAGTGACAGGATTAATGAAGGGCTTATAGGGGTCTTTATCGACCCCTATGAGTGACAGGGGTATTTAATGGATTATGGGGGTCTGTATTGACCACCATGAGTGACAGGGTAATTAAGGGCTTATGGGGATCTGTATTGACCCCCATGAGTGACAGGGTTAATGAAGGGATTATGGGGGTCTGTATTGATCCCCATGAGTGATAGTGTTAATTAAGGGTTTATGGGGTCTGTATTGTTCCATTAGTTCCTGGGTTAATTAAGGCATTATGTGGCCCTGTATAGAGCCCCATGAGTGATAGGGTTATTGAAGGGTTTATGGGGGTCTGTATTGACCCCCATGAGTGACAGGGTTAATTGAGGGCTTAAGGGGGTTTGTATTGACCCCTATGAGTGACAGGGTTAATGAAGGCATTATGGGGATCTGTATTGACCTCCATGAGTGACAGCGTTAATTAAGGGGCTATGGGGGTCTTAATTGAGCCCCACGAGTGACAGGGTTAATTAAGGGATTATGGGGGTCTGTATTGACCCCATAAGTTACAGTGTTGATTAAGGGATTATGGGAGTCTGTATTGACCCCTATGAGTGAGAGGGTTAATTAAGGGTTTATGGGGGTCTGTATTGACCCCCATGAGCAACAGGGTTAATGAAGGGCTTATGGGGGTCTGTTATGACCCCTATGAGTGACAGGGTTAATTAATGGATTATGGGGGTCTATATTGACCCCCATGAGTTACAGGGTTAATTAAGGGATTATGGGGGTCTGTATGGACCACCATGAGTGACAGGGTTAATTAAGGGTTTATGGGGTCTGTATTGACCCCTATGAGTGACATGGTTAATTCATGGATTATGGGCATCTGTATTGACCCCCATGAGTGACAGGGTAAATTAAGGACTTATGGGGGTCTGAATTGACCCCCATGAGTGACATGGTTAATGAAGGGCTTATTTGGGGTCTGTATTGACCCCTATGAGTGACAGGGTTAATTAATTTTTTTATCGTGGGTCCTTTAAGGACCTTTTATTGTACTTTAAGGATCCACAAGGCGGAAAATTGGAATTTTGATTGCAGCTGGAAACCCCGATCACATGCAATCAAATTTTAGGTGCCGGTGGGGCTACTGAAAGTACCCCCGCTGCCGGCCTTAACTGTTTGTGTGCCGTAGGCCCTTTAAGGACCCGTGGCAGGGACTTGACACCTTTTAAATGCAGTCGGGGACATGATCGTGACCCCCACTGCAAGGGTTAATGTCGGGACAATGGCTGGGGTCCCTCATGGGTACCCCCAGCATGGGCTTAATGTGGGCACACATAGGGGGTCCGATTGGACCCCTGTAAGAAGGGGTAATGCATGGTCCTGAGCTTATCTTGGATCTCTGCAAGGGGTATAGTGTGGGGTTCCGAGCTTATCTCGGATCTCTTGGCAAAGTTGTACGTGGCTGGCAGTGTTTTGCATGGTTCGGGGTTGTGGAGCCTCGTTTTCATTTTTTTCGTCCGCCATTTTTTCTTCTCGCTTAGCCAATTTTCGAGGGACAAAACTGGGGAATTTCTAGTTAAATTTGCGTGTAATCTCACTTCCAGATGTCCTGGCTGTCCCTCCGTGCTGTGGTTGAGTGTTTTTTTTCCCATTAGTGTGTTTATCGTGTTTTGGGGTTTGCGCGGTTCGGGGGGTTAGTGCGTTGTTTTGCGACCTCTGGTATTTTTTTTTCAAAGTCCTGCGGTTCGTAATCTTGGCTCGCAGGCAAGGAGGGAGAGGAGGAGGGGAAGAGAGACACAGGGGAGGGAGAGGAGGACGGTAAGAGAGACACAGGGTATGGAGAGGAGGAGGGGAAGAGAGACACAGGGAAGGAGAGGAAGAGAGACACAGGGTAAGGAAAGGAGGAGGGGAAGAGAGACACAGGGTATGGAGAGAAGGAGGGGAAGAGAGACACAGGGTATGGAGAGGAAGAGGGGAAGAGAGACATAGGGAAGGGAGAGGACGAAGTGTTGCGAGTTAAGGCTTTTGTGGGGGTTGTTGTTACATAGGTGAGGCGCCGTAGTGCCTCTCTTTGCGTGACAACGTCTCGTAGTTCGACAATTATAATATGTGATATATATATATGTAGGTCTGTGTCTATATATAGGCCCACAATGACCGAGGGGGCCACAAGGGGCTGGTGAGAGGCCCCAGGTGGCTGCGGGGGGCCACAGGTGGCTGAGGGAGGCCACAGAGATCTGGGAGGGGCCACAGGAGGCTGAGAGGGAACATAGGGGGCCACAGGCCTGCAAGAGGCACAGGGGCCTTTGGGGCCTCTGGGGGGCCACAGTGGTATATAATGGGCTACAGGGATCTCAGGGGAACCCAGGGAGGTCCATATGGGCCATAAGGGGCAGTGGGGGCCACATGGGGCCTGACAAGGTAGCGATCCAGAAGGGGAAATCACATCTAGTAAATTCTAAATTCCATTGATTGTCACATTTATCAAACTACAAATAAGGCTTAAAAGCATGGGTATAGGAGCTGGGGGGATGAGGGGGACAAATACCCCCAGCTTTTTCAATTTGTGTGTTTGGTATTTTTATACTATATTCGGTTTCCCCCCAGATTTTCTTTGACTCGTACACCCATGCTTAATAGATTGAATATTTTAATTCTACCGCTAATAAGGAAATAGAGAATTTGTAACACAATCATAATGTGAGTTTATTTCCGCACTCATCGTCATGTTATCCAGCCTGATATTAAAAATCATAGAACACCCTGTGACGAAGTGCCCTTCGCCACTTTGTCTTGGAGAGGACTGTTTGCCAGCCTCCTGCCCTGCGACTATGGCCCTGGGACATATTGCCCTTCAAACACAGTATTCGGCCATACCAGAGTGTATGTCACTCATTCTGGCCCTTTAAATACAGGGGGGTCATTCGGTACTTGCCCTGTGTGAACCATGATACCACAGATAGCTATGCCATGGAGCCCATTCATATAATGAAAGACTATGGGAAAGACTTTAGCTACATGGCAATTGAACTGTGTGAATAGGATCTGAGCGCTATTCGGTAGTTTTGTGTGCTCAGACCCCAGCTGTTACGGAACCCATCACTGTTTTACCCTGTTTTATGGTTATTTAATTCTTGGTTAAAATATGATCCTACAGTTATATTATATGTATGTTGGTTTATGCTCTGCAGAATATTAGCCCAGACTTTTGCAGACCTAGGCTAATAGATAATCCTATTACAGAGACTCCAGAGATAAGGGAGTCGATTGTATAAAGTGTTTTCATTCTCAGATAAGAACAAAGAAGGCTGATTTAATCAATGTCTGATTATATCAAAGTTGCCAGGGAGCCTCAGGGAGGGGTGACCACACCTATTGTTCTCTTTATGTGTATTGTGTGGCCAACTATGGGGAATGTGGATTGCCATGCTGCCAGTAAGATACTTTTACTAACTTTTGAACCCCTGGTCTGATTCATGCCATTTTTTAATATGATGTTCCCCTGGGTGAGAGCTATTGAACAGTCCTGGACTTAAAGGTGTACCCCCTGTTTTTGGGGTACATCCAGAATGTGGTTAAAATTGTGTCTGTTTTAAGAGGAGGAGGAGGAGGCCGCGGACTACAGGGATGCAGACAGAAAGGAACTCTGGTATGATGCCCTGGAAGATGCCCAATGGTGGCGAGGTGAGAGTCTCCCCAGTGATGAGCAGCGGCTACAGAAGCGTGTGGCGATGCGGATGTATCTATTGGGAGAGCAGCCCCTGGATGAGTGGGTGACAAGACTAGAGACCCTGGTACGGCGAGAGATCTGGCTAGACAACGCATACCAGGCCCTCTGGTGGCATACCGTTAGACTTACCCCCTGGACAGCTGAACACGACTTACCGGAGGTTAAAATTGTGTCTGTTTTAATTGTGTTACCTGTTATCTGAGGGGAGGAGAGGTGGGGGTTGAACCATGTATATAATTGGCTGTGATAATTATGTGGGTGTAGCCCTTCAGAGGGCACCATTGCATAAAAGGAGATCCCCTGTCATTAAAGTTCTAGTTCTTCTTGACCCTTCAAAACGTAGCCTCGTCTCGTTATTGGAGGGGATGGCTCTATCATACTGGGGATTGCTATGCTTTGCATACTCCCTTGAGGTGTAACTACGGAACGCTTGTTCCTGATGTGTCCTCCTTGGAGGAGAGGTCTTCCCCACACGGTCCTGGATGCTGGAGATTCATTAAGGGTGGAAGGAAGACGGCGCGGCTCCAGCTAAACTACGGCGGTTGTGGAGTCTGTGGTGGTTGAGGTGTCCGGTGCGGTGCTTGTAGGCCTTGGCGCAAACTAGGACACGTCTATCAACGGAGGTACCCGGTCGGGGTGCCAGGAGATCCATTACATTGGCTGGCAGTGGTGGGATGGCGTCCTAGTGAGAGGAAAAGCAGCCCAGAGACACTGGTAACGTTTGGAGTTACAAATTGAGGGCAACGCTAGTATCCGTACAGCGCCCCTGGCTACAGCAGGATGGAACCGGCTAGTTTTCGGACAGCGTTCCATGATGAGGAGGAGGAGGAGGCCGCGGACTACAGGGATGCAGACAGAAAGGAACTCTCGTATGATGCCCTGGAAGATGCCCAATGGCGGCGAGGTGAGAGTCTCCCCAGTGATGAGCAGCGGCTACAGAAGCGTGTGGCGATGCGGATGTATCTATTGGGAGAGCAGCCCCTGGATGAGTGGGTGACAAGACTAGAGACCCTGGTACGGCGAGAGATCTGGCTAGACAACGCATACCAGGCCCTCTGGTGGCATACCGTTAGACTTACCCCCTGGACGGCTGAACACGACTTACCGGAGGGGGATGATTATGATGGCCCGGGTTTATTATGGGATGCCTTGGAGGACGACATTGATCTTGGAAGCACGGAGGGGTCTAGGTTTTGGGACATCTACGACTACCGGATGGGCATGTATGTCTGGGATGACGAAGGCGAGGTGAGCAAAGACATGACCCACCTGGTAACAAGAGAGTGGGAGCTGGAGCAGGACTACCAACACCTGCTCAGCTTCGTGCAGCCCCAACCTACTCGACAAGCAGAACCAGACTTCATTGACTGGTCCTGGGATGACCTCCAGATGGCAGGTAGAGATGAGACCGAGGTCTCTCTACCGGCCCTACAGGGGGCAGAAGGTGTTGTCCTTCCCCCCCAGCGGCAGTGTGAACCCCAGGGGGCAGAAGGTGTCGTCCATCCCCCCCCCATCGACAGTGTGAACCCCAGGGGGCAGAAGGTGTCGTCCTTCCCCCCCAGCAGCAGTGTGAACCCCAGGGGGCAGAAGGTGTCATCCTTCCCCCCCAGCGGCAGTGTGAACCCCAGGGGGCAGAAGGTGTCGTCCTTCCCCCCCAGCGGCAGTGTGAACCCCAGGGGGCAGAAGGTGTCATCCTTCCCCCCCAGTGGCAGTGTGAACCCCAGGGGGCAGAAGGTGTCGTCCTTCCCCCCCAGCGGCAGTGTGAACCCCAGGGGGCAGAAGGTGTCATCCTTCCCCCCCAGCGGCAGTGTTAACCCCAGGGGGCAGAAGGTGTCGTCCTTCCCCCCCAGCGGCAGTGTGAACCCCAGGGGGCAGAAGGTGTCTTCCTCCCACCCCCAGTGGCAGTGTGAACCCCATGGGGCAGAAGGTGTCGTCCTTCCCCCCCAGCGGCAGTGTGAACCACAGGGGGCAGAAGGTGTCGTCCTTCCTCCCCAGCAACAGGTTACCCTAACAAGGGGAGACACCAATCTCCCAGACGGCGCAGATGGGACCATGGTCTCTGTGCCTGACCTACCGGGATGCTGGACAGCCTGTCCAGATTCCCAACTACCCTCACTGGGACAACCGGAGGAGGGGGTAAGTACAAATTCCCCTCCCCAGCTAACTTCTAATGAGGCCCCAGGGTTAATAGAGGAAATGTTAACCCCCACTGACCCACACTTTTCCCTGGCTACTGAGCCGGAATATGTCCCAAGTACCCCAGCAGAAGAGCTGACAGCGGGGCAGAGTTCAGTCGGCCTCTGCCCTCCCTTTGTCCCTTGTACAGAGCAGGATGTCCTGCAGGTTATACCAGCAGAAGAGCTGGCATCAGGGCAGAGTGCCGCTGGCCTCTGCCCCTCAAGTCCCCTCAGCGTGTTGCCCCATCACCACAGCGAAATATCCGGGTGCAGTAACGGTTTGTTGTGGGTGGGATGCTCTTGCACTTTGTTGTTGTGGGGGTGCTGCTATAGCACTGGTTTATTGTGGGTTGGTGGATCGTCTAACGGAGGCACTGACCGGCAGAAGGTCAGGTGCCTGGTTAGACTTCCCCCCAAGGGGAGATGTGTGACGAAGTGCCCTTCGCCACTTTGTCTTGGAGAGGACTGTTTGCCAGCCTCCTGCCCTGCGACTATGGCCCTGGGACATATTGCCCTTCAAACACAGTATTCGGCCATACCAGAGTGTATGTCACTCATTCTGGCCCTTTAAATACAGGGGGGTCATTCGGTACTTGCCCTGTGTGAACCATGATACCACAGATAGCTATGCCATGGAGCCCATTCATATAATGAAAGACTATGGGAAAGACTTTAGCTACATGGCAATTGAACTGTGTGAATAGGATCTGAGCGCTATTCGGTAGTTTTGTGTGCTCAGACCCCAGCTGTTACGGAACCCATCACTGTTTTACCCTGTTTTATGGTTATTTAATTCTTGGTTAAAATATGATCCTACAGTTATATTATATGTATGTTGGTTTATGCTCTGCAGAATATTAGCCCAGACTTTTGCAGACCTAGGCTAATAGATAATCCTATTACAGAGACTCCAGAGATAAGGGAGTCGATTGTATAAAGTGTTTTCATTCTCAGATAAGAACAAAGAAGGCTGATTTAATCAATGTCTGATTATATCAAAGTTGCCAGGGAGCCTCAGGGAGGGGTGACCACACCTATTGTTCTCTTTATGGGTATTGTGTGGCCAACTATGGGGAATGTGGATTGCCATGCTGCCAGTAAGATACTTTTACTAACTTTTGAACCCCTGGTCTGATTCATGCCATTTTTTAATATGTTGTTCCCCTGGGTGAGAGCTATTGAACGGTGCTGGACTTAAAGGTGTACCCCCTGTTTTTGGGGTACATTCAGAATGTGGTTAAAATTGTGTCTGTTTTAATTGTGTTACCTGTTATCTGAGGGGAGGAGACGTGGGGGTTGAACCATGTATATAATTGGCTGTGATAATTATGTGGGTGTAGCCCTTCATAGGGCACCATTGCATAAAAGGAGATCCCCTGTCATTAAAGTTCTAGTTCTTCGTGACCCTTCAAAACGTAGCCTCGTCTCGTTATTGGAGGGGATGGCTTTATCATACTGGGGATTGCTATGCTTTGCATACTCCCTTGAGGTGTAACTACGGAACGCTTGTTCCTGATGTGTCCTCCTTGGAGGAGAGGTCTTCCCCACACGGTCCTGGATGCTGGAGATTCATTAAGGGTGGAAGGAAGACGGCGCGGCTCCAGCTAAACTACGGCGGTTGTGGAGTCTGTGGTGGTTGAGGTGTCCAGTGCGGTGCTTGTAGGCCTCGGTGCAAACTAGGACACGTCTATCAACGGAGGTACCCGGTCGGGGTGCCAGGAGATCCGTTACACACCCATATACCAGAGTTCAAATATTGCCCTAAATTAATCTCAGGCGTTGACTAAGGCAAAATGAGGTCTGTAATAATAAAATGAGAAAGTCTTTAGAGGACATTTAATACTCTTAATTATGGATGTATTAAATCAATCTGTTTTACTTCACTTTAATGAGACAAGGCACACCTAATTTTTCAATTGATATTTTAGAAATACTGTATTTTATCCACTATAGTTATAGTCTTACTATAGATATTTATGCACAGTTTAATATAAAGTCGGTAGAAAAGGAATAGAAGAAGGTAGGCTGTTATATATGAATGGTAGCAGGATATTCTAAACGGGCTAGACCAGAATTTAAATCTTGCAATGATCAGGATAATTTGACAGCAAAAACACCATGGCCCTCATTCTATTATCGGCCGGAAATCGGCCGGAAAGCTGCGATTCCTTGCGGGGCTCCCGTTACCTTGCAATTCAAATCGACGGCGCCGCAAGGCTATCCCCTTACGGCCAGCCGTATATCTTGCAACCGGCCGTAAGCTCAGAAATCTTTAAATGCAAAAATAAATTCAAGACGGCACTGTAAAGCTCTGTAAATGCTAGGGATCATAATCGGGGACATGAGGATTAATAGCAACCCCCTCTCAAGCATGCACATCAGCCCAAATCTGAGATTACATTAACTGTTTATTTTCCGGCCGCAGCGTGGGCGGGTCTGAGGTGCTCCAAGCCCTCTGGACTTTTTCCATGGATATTTGACATAAATTAAAAAAATATATATTTACGGATTTGAGTGTAGGGGAATGTTGTGCTATGAATGCTAACACCTGCAATCACTTTATAGTCTCCTCAGAGTGCAGGATGGCTTTATTATGGCTTTGTTATGTGCTTAATTGTGTGCCTGCGGGACCTTTTTGCATCAAGTAAGCTGCGGCTCGGTTTTAGCCTTGCAGAGAGGGTTCCCGGAGCAATTGAATAGCAACCAGGATTTTCTTGTGGCCGAAACTCTTGTGGCCGTTTAAGATCAAAGGCTTTCCTCCGGCGCGTGCGGCCGCAAGGGACAACAAGGCACCGGCCGGAAGGGAATAGAATAGGCAAATAGCTTGCGGCCGGTCCTTGCGGCCCCGCATCTCCTACGGCCGATAATAGAATGAGGCCCCATTTATTTAACCAGCTAAATTAAAGTAATCAGTGGGAAATGAACACTTGTTTATCAGAAACACGGTGTCAGGTATGCATGCATTTAAGCTTAGATTGAGATAAATTCTCATTTTGGGGGATGTTAGTTGAAAAGACAAGTCTGTCATATCCCTCAAAATTTTGTAGCAATATATAATTTTGCAGTTTCCATGTAGTCTGCAATTACTCCAGGATTCAGAAGATTACTGTCCTGCTGTCTTCTCAAGCCTGCTTAAGTTCTCCCTCCATATAGCTCTGGACAACCTGGAGCAAGGGTCCTGTGCCTGCTAGCCCCACTTAGTGGAAACAAATTAAAGTTGAGCTGCTATCTTGGGTTGTTTCAACCAAGTTCTTCATTCACTCTACTTGGAAAACTTTTTTGCTTCTCTACTAATAGCATTTCAATATATATCTATATAATCAAATTGGGTGAAAGATGCAAACATGGTGAAAAATCTGAAAACATTTGAGACATTCATTCTGGGCAGTGCATCTGTCATAGTGAAAGGAACATGAATTATTATATTCATCTCTGTGTTAAATATTTAGAAAAATATTTATCATATTAAAAAAGTGAAAAAAAAAACACAAAAACCTTGATATGTTATTCTCCTGTAAAAATAATAGACACTCTCATACAACATTTACACATGGGTAACTATTCAAAGTGTTCATCTACCTGTGATTATAGGAGTTGGTGACTGGGGAAGAGAGTTTGCATGTACATACTTGAAAAAGCATGTGTGAAAGAGTCTGTTGGTGAAGGGTCATGAACCTGACTATGTGTATGCGAGAGTAGTCATGAGTGATATTTTGTAAGATAAATTGATTGAGAGTTTGTTTATGTGTGGGTGACAGATTGTTCCAATTATAGCCAAAATAAAGCTGATACATTAGCCTCTTTCCAGGTCTCAATATCTGCACATTCTTCCAGTATGACATTCCTGTTATATTTCTGACTGCTACTGTGTAATTTTGTCCTTCCACCACCTACAGTTCAAATCTCTAGAAAATAGCTCTTTTATCAAACCTCAGAGAACTGTCAGTTTAAAATGAGATACATACAAAATGTATATTACACACTATATATATATATATATATATATATATATATATATATATATATATAAAAATATGATACAGAAATAAAATACACCCCACAAAGTAAATTAGTTTATACGATTGCAATAATACAAAATCATGTTTTATTATATTTTAATATTTTATTAATTTGCCTTGTATACTTGACTATGTATCTTATGTATCAGTTTCTTAACATATAACAAAATAGTTGAGGACAAAACGTTCCACTCTTTCAACTTCCACAAAAAAGAGAAGCAATGGTAGGACAGAGCCAGGCAAGGTTCTCTGAAACTCTAGAGACCAAATTATATTTACAAAATATATATTCATGCATTGTAGGAGACAACAAAGGTATTGCACACAGAATTCAGACTTTGCTTGCTTGAAAATATTGATGCATTTTGAGCACTAACAGTACATTTGAAATGGAAATGTCATGCTCCGAGCACTTACTAAATAAAATAATAATTATGTGCGACAATTTATAAAACAAAATGTCAAGTATGTTACAATTTAGCAATACATTTTTGGCATTAAACTTATAAAAATAAATTAAAAATGATATCTACTAAAATGATTTTACGCAGTACTGTACTATATATGAATGTCTTCACTATATTCATGTCCCTATCTCATGCCATCTTTTGCCTTTGTATACTACACTAAGTTATTCATATGGAACAATGCATACTTTGATTATGATGACCCTGCAATCTAAAAGCAGTGGGAAATTGCTTGACTATCCAAAGCTCACGAGGAAGTTACAGACAAACCTAAAGTATTCTTGCCAGGAACCTTTGCCAGAAATAATGAAGATTCTCATTTGTGATTGGCGCAATTAGCAAAAAGTATGGTGCAATTCTCCATCAGGCAACACTGACTAATGTTGCACATAAAGCATCACATTGCATCAATGAGAAGTTAGAACTCAGTCACAAGACACAATAACTTTTTTATCATTATAATTTATTAAAAAATCATAATAATTAGTTAGAATACATTGGTATCAACCTGATATCAAATATTATTATCTGCTAGAGAGTTTTTGGAGAGTTTTTGGTTCTAATATTCATTTAAAGAACACAACATTAATATGTTAGCAATGTGTTTAGCATTTTATGTCTATAACATAACTGTATTCCTAAAAATGAACTACTGGGTGTATATAAGTAAATAAGTCTTTGAATACCTTCATGTGTTATCATGAAGGGATTCAAAGACGTATTTACTTATATACACACAGTAGTAATTTCTAGAATTTCTGGAATCAATTTAGCAAATGTTGCAGGAAAGGTATCAACTGAGATTGACATTTGACTTTTATTTGCAATTTCTGTGCACTTATTTGCTAAGCACTAACATGAGAAAAAACTTTAATAAACCTTGTTATTGGTAAAACATTTTAAAAATATATTCAAATGTATTTTTATACTTGCACACTTGCAGAGTGATGCACACATACATTTTGATTGCACTTGGCTGATTAAAGTACATTCACACTTGAAAAGTATGAGCTGATAATTCTGATATAGCTCCCAGGCAAGTAGTCAAGTGGATTGCGCTTGATTTTATTTTATGTTGTTTATTATTTTATCATCTCTGGTGCATAAATAGAATCTCTGCAACCCTACTAGGTTCCGAGTCAATATGTGATGGCCCCTACTGCATTGAAGCTTGAATGAGTGATAGTACCGATGGAGGAGCCCCTGCGAGTGCGTGTACAAGGCTCTCTTGCTGTGTGAGCAAATCACAGACATTGGCATTCCAAACACTAAGATACAATACCACGTAGCTAACAAGGACCTGAGTTGGAGGATAGCCACCTTTCCCCTTGTTTTCTCTGGACATCAATCCTCTCTGGACATTACCATCACTTATCAAGACTTAAGAGAACAAAGAATTTATAGAAGACTGGATATCCAGTGTGACACCCTGCTTTTAAAGTTGTTTTATATATTCTTCTTTTTTTATATAATTTAATTGTTATTTTTCAAAATATAAACATATACAAATCATTTGTGTGACATGTTTTTCTTCAATAAACAAGTTAATTTATCTAAAACAATTGTCATACAATATCTTATAGATGATTTTACATAATAAAATATATACAGACATCCACCATTCATACATACAGCCAAATATAAAATCCCAAATAAAAATAAATTAAAATACAATGTTTAAAAATAAGTTATCTTACAGTCGCCTCTAGATGGATTAATATAAACAAGTCCAAATTTATATGTGCCAATAAATCAAAGATTGCAACAATTAATTGCACCCATTATTATGATTATCATTCAGCATAGAAATGAATTACTGAGATATTGCACAATTCCCAATTAGCAGCAATATATAATTTCAGTACAAAATATGATGACAATTATCATTAAAAAGTGTTATGGATTTATAACTGACTGTAAAGCAAATACTTATGTCTTTAACCAGAATATGATTCTTATTCAACTTATGTAGATAATATATCAATATACAAGCATCCGCAGAGTATTGAAAATAAAGCATATATCAATAAATTGGTATAGTACAAAAAATAAGTATGTCTCAAATGGGTATGTACATTTTATTAGATAGGAATATTTAAAACCCAGAAAAAATACAGCTAAATAACATTAAAACCAGTGCTGAAATTACTAGTACCTAAATCATAGATCTTTCCTAGCCAGAGGGTAAATAATAATATTAATAATAGAGGGAAAATAATGATAATAATAATAATAGAGCACAACTGCTATCTATAACGAATGGAACAACTCCATAAATCTTGTCATCTGTGATTATCCCATATTGTTATATAATATTTCTCTATTTAACTGGTAGCTATTTCCTGATGAGTTTTAAAGCAATCCTCAAATGCACAAATTTTCTAATCCCAGGATTACTATATAAGTGCAGCACTCGCTTAAAAACAGAACTATAAAACCAAAACAATGCAAAGATTCTCTCCCATAAATGTATAATATAGCGCTAAATGAACCTGCGACAGTAAGGAGCTGTAACAGCCTTAAATACAATAAACTTGCAGTATCTTTGCTGCCCAACCGTGAACCTCACTAATGTGGCAAATCATTAGTAAATCACAGTGCTCATCAGTTTGGTTCTTCTTTGCCAAAAAATGCAGACGGTTCGATTCACTTGTTACCAAGCTTCCTCAAAGGCCCTCCAATGCAGTATTTTGCAGGCTTTTTAAAGCCATTTACTTTTGGTGTAGTTGCATCACTACATAATTGCGTCATTACAAAGCCACATCACTGCGTGCCTACGTTGCTGCGTCACTGAGTACAAACATCACCACGCTGTTGCATTACAACATCAATACGCCATTGTGCTACATCGTCAATGCGTTACTAAGCTACTATGTTATTGGGTCAGACTATCACTGCTATCTCTTTTATAAAAATCAGTAATCAGAATTTTTATTCAAACAATCAAGGCTATTAGTGTACCTGATTATGATTATAAGTTGACATCATTAATAATTCCCAATGGCCCTAAACATTTCTTAATATTCTTGAATAACTAGCGAATTGCCCGTCAAAAAATTCCGACAATGAAATTGTAAGTTAGCTAATGCTGTTTGGTGTGTAGTACTGAAATATATAATACATTAATAAATGAATATTTAGACCTATTTTGAAGCATTGTGTTGAAGAGCTGGCAATCTGTTTGATGTTGCTGCAGCATTAGTGGTGTGGAGCTGCTGTGTAAGCATGATGAATGTGTGCAGTGTAATAGTGTCCGTTAGCGTAGTTGTGTACTTCCGCATTGGTGTAAAATGGTGGGTAATGTGTGGTATGCGTGTTAACGGAATATCCATAGGTCGTTTGTGGTGTTTTGCGAGTTTCTTGTGGTGTTTTGCGTGTTTAGAGTGCTGTAGCCTCGTTTTCATTTTGTTGGGCGGCCATTTTCTCTCTCGCTTAGCAAATTTTTTAGTGTTCAAACTCTTTTATTTTTAGTTAAATGAAGGTGTAAGTTGTTTTTTTTTAGGTCCTGGATGCTTCCTCTTGCTGTAGGTAAGCTTTTTATGTATGTTCTGTGTGTATTTATTGTGTTTTGAATTTTGTAATGTTCGCGAGTTGCGTCCGATTGTTGCGAAGTAGTAATGTGTGGTAACGTGTCTCGTATGTTGTTTGCGTTGCCAGGTAAAGTTTGCGAGGGTCGTAGTTGGTGTGTAGTGTTGTTTGCGTGGTCGCGGTTGTTGTGTAGTTTGTTTGCGCTTGAACGTAAATTTTGCGAGGGTCGCAGTTATTGGCAAGGAGCGCCTTCGCTGCGCGAGCCCGCAAGCATTAGCAACAACTCGTACGCTCACAACTATATATGTGATATTCACAAAAACAACAATAGCAACACATGGCTGAGTATATTGTGTCTTATCTATACGTACCATTAATAATCTACCCAAAATGAATTAAATTAACATGTCAATATCCAAGATATAATTTATTAATCTATTTAAAAATACGTCTATACTGTATTGGATTTATGTTTAACCCCTATATTAATTATTTCGTTCAAGAAGATATTTATAATGAGTTTAAGTGCTAATTGCATTAAATGTGCTGAAATTAAAAAATTTGGTATTTTGAATAATAAATGCTAAAATCAATTTAAAAATACTTTGTGTTTGATTTTTTCCCTCATTTTTTGGGGTTTATTAGGTTTATACAAATTACAAAAAAGGATTACATAAACAATACATAGAATACCTAGTCAGATACAATAAAAAAAAAAAGTACAATTTACATACATACATAGACCAAGTAAGATACATTCATACAATAACCGGATAGGGATAAACCTATTGAGTTAGTGTGTGGGAAAATTTGTCCCAGTTTGACCAACCATTAATCCTAGATAGTTCTATACCCATAAAATGTATATTTCTTTCTAACTCTCTATTTTTTTCAAGAATTGTTCAGTGACAGAATCATTTCTGATTTCCAGGATTTAGCAATAAGCAATTTGACTACTGAGACTACCTGTATAACCAGGGCCTTTTCTTCCACATTAAGCCGCTCATCCATAATGTGGAGTATAGTCATTTCAGATAAAGGCTTAATGGTTTGACTACAGATTTTAGAAATAAAATCAAAAATCAAAATCCACAATTTCTTCAGATATGTTTGCGTAACCCGCAATAATAAGTTTGGATTATTATTAATTGCTGCTATTTTTAGTGGGACAAAATACCAACTCTGTACGACTTTAAAATTAACTTCTCTATAAGCTTGATATTTAATAGTTTTCTGTGAAAGCATAAATGCCTTGGACCAACTTTCCAAATCAATTAGGCTATTACATTCTTTTTCCCATTTATACATACCTGTTTTTTTCCTAACATACAGCCTTATTAAATTGGAATTAGGTCAATTCTAAAGGGCTCTATATAAGCACATAGCATATTTTTTTTACAGAAGTTTTTAGTTCGTGAAGACCTTGCTTTTGGATAGAAGTTTACTGACTAAAAACTTCTGTAAAAAAAATATGCTATGTGCTTATATAGAGCCCTTTAGAATTTACCGAATTGCAATTTAATAAGGCTGATAGCATGTTTTTATAAAATAACGTAACATTTGGAAATTATGTGTTTGCCATCATTAAGTACTTCGATTTTTTAATGGTATTTTTGACTCTTTCATATTTCAACCATTTAGATGTTGGAAAATTAAAGTCTACATATATTTCAGCAAAAGACTTAAATTTATTTTTATCTAACAGGTCTCCCAATATCTGTATATTCCAAGTACTCCAATTTCGAAGACAAGGCAAGTTCAGAATATTACTTAGCCATGACAATGTAATTCCGGGAGACGGAACTGTCGCTAGCTTTAATTTAGTGTTCAATTTAATCCAAAACTCAAAACCTGTTTTGATTATTATGGACGTGTTTTTATTTATATAGTACAAAGAATTATCATACCAGAGCCAATCCTTCAATCATAGATTACTGGCCAAGCTTTGTTCTAAGGTTGACAAGCTATTTTGTTTTGACTTTGCGGACCAATTGATAAAATGCGATACCATTACGGCTATTTAGTATTTTTCAATACAAGGGGAAGCAATTTTTCATTTGATTCTGGGTTTTCTCCCATTGTATATGAATGAATCAATCAAAGTTTGATATTTTTTAATTGTGGACTCGGGAACAGCTAAAGGCAAGCATCTGAATAGATTATTTGAGGCAATATGGACATTTTTATGGCTGCTACTCTGCCTAGCCATGAGAACATGCTTGATCTCCAGTTAACTAGTTGCATTTTAATTTTACTATAACGTTTAGAAAAGTTAATCTTAGTTATTTCTTCCAATTTCTGAGAAAATTCTATACCCAGGTGAGTAATTTTATTTAGGTCCCATTTAATGTCCCAAATATTTTTCAAAGAATCTTTCATATTTATCGGTAATATTTCCTTTTTTGCCCAATTTACTTTATAATTGGATATATAGCAAAAATGATTTATTAATTATTGAATCAGTTGAGTCAGGGATTCCATAGGTTCAGCAATGGTTAATATCACGTCATCTACGTACAACATGATTTTATACTCAAGATCACCAATTTTAATTCCATTAATTCCTTTATTTACTCTGATGGCTTTCTGCCAAGGGTTCCATCATAAGGACGAAAATCAGGGGAGATAATGGACACACCTGTCGAGTCCCATTGGTAATGGAAAAAGGACTTGTCTTTAGACCAATTCTAGATATGGAGGCAGTAGGGTATGAGTAAAGAGCCCCAATTGATTTTAATCAAAAATCTTCAAAACCAAATTTGAATAATACTTGTTTCATAAAATCCCAGTTTAACCTATCGAAGGCTTTCACAGCGTCTAAGGTGGTAACTATACACAACTTATGATTGTCTTTACAAAAAGCTATTAAGTCAATTAGCCTCCTAGTATTATCGGCTCCCTGTCTATCTTGTAAAAAAAACAGATTGGTCCATATTTATTCGTTTGTCAAGGCAGCTATTTAATCTTTTAGCAAGTATTTTTGCATTTAATTTTATGTCCGTGTTCATTAAAGATATTAGTCTATAGTTCTTACAGTACCTATTATCTTTATTTCTGCCTCTAACATTTCTGTAGGCGCACTGCCCTGTATCTTAATTTCATTAAACACTTTAATTAAGTGTTGAGTGAGGATTTTATAATAATAATTTACAAACCTGGAGCTGAATCTAACTTTAAGTTACCTATTTCTTCTTCTATTTCTGATGCTTTTATTTCGCTGCTCAGGTATACTAAATTGTCTTTACTAATTTTAGGAAGCAAAATTTTGTCCAAAAATGCTTTTATTTCTTCTGTTTTAGGTTTTATGACTTCTTCATTATTTTCTAAGTTGTATAGATTTTCATACAAACTGAAAAATGCCTTTTCGATGTCACTGGTATTTGTTAATGTAATTAGATCTTTCTTTTTATTCTCAATTATAAATTCTTCTATTCTATCATTAGATTTTCTATTTTTTAATTTCTGGGCTAACAATTTGTCTGCTTTGTTGCTCAGAGAAAATACTTTCTCTGTTAAAGTTTCCATAGAGAACTATCAATGTTTTTTTTTAACTATTTTGTTTATTTTAGTTATTACTTTTATTATCTCCTTAATTATATCAGGTGATGGAGAAAGTTTGTTTAGTCTTTCAAAATTTGCCAATTGTGCATAAAGATCTCGGAGAGGAAGACCAGATTGCTTCTTTCTAAATGATCCCCAAGAGAATAAAACTCCTCTTATGTATGCTTTATGGGCATTCCAATTCGTTGAGGGCTCAGTAACTGAATTCTCATTGATTTGGAAAAATGTTTCTATTTCATCCTGTAGTACAGTTTGTTTATCTAGTTTGTTAAATAATGAACTATCCATTTGATTTCTTGATTATTTTGAATCGTTTGGTCATTAATCTCTAGTTCTATCATGGCGTGATTGGACCATTTGATTGTGTTAATCTTCATGAAATATACCGCTGCCAATATCTCCACATCAACCAAAAAATAATCTTTTCTGGATTTACGACCGTGGCGATGAGAATAAAACGTTTATTCTCTTGCGTCACCATGTCTTAACCGCCAGAGGTCGTATAAATCAAATTTCAAAAGGGAGTCATGGAAAAGTTTAGCTTTCCTTATTTAGTGCCCCTCTGAGCATTTCCTATTGGTGCTTTTTCTATCTAAAGATGCATTCAATACCATATTAAAATCGCCGTAAATAATTAATTTGCCCATTTTAATTTTTAAAATCTGTTGAAGTATTTTGTTTAAGAACCGATTCTGTCTCTTATTGGGTGAATATATATTTACTATGATGTAATTTAGTTGGTTCATTTTCCCAGCCCATATGGCAAATCTCCCTTCCACATCAACTTCTCTATATTGTTCTTTAATGTTAATATTTTTGCTAAACAGATTTGATACCCCACGCAACTTTTTTTAAACGTTGAATCAACCTTGATAGTATAAAACGTATCTTTCCATAAACAAATTTTATCCGATTGCCAATGTGTTTCCTGTACACAGGCCACATCGGCCTGTGATGTTTTTAATTTGCCCATTATGATTCGTCTTTTTTTTTATTTATTTGTTTTCAGACAAACATAACAAAAAGTAGAAAAAAAATTAAAGGACAAAAATATACAAAGTAAATCGCATCTTAACAACTTAATAAAATTGCTGACATATTTTAAGAACAAGATGCCAAGCATATTCCACAAACCATTAAATACAACAATAAAAAGGAAAAAAAAAAAAGAAATAAATCTTTATCTTTTAAGTTGAACTAATAATATATTGGTCCCATAGGTGCCAGTTTAATGCTACTATGTTTTTTTTAGGGATTAAATCAGTGTTACCCCTCATTATTTCTCTGCTAATATCAACCGAGTATTTTACTTCATACCAGGATGGGATAGTAGATGTTTTCCAATATTTTACTATAAGGCATTTTACAATCAATAGAATATGTGTATAAAGATATTTTACTTTCGACCCAAGGGTATCTATATTAATATGTAAAATTACTGTTTGGGGATCACAAGGCAATAATGTGCCTCCCACAATAGATAATTCTACACATATCCTTTCCCAGAATTTTCTCATATGGGGACATTCCCACCAGAGATGGTATGATGTACCGACCTGACCGCATTGCTTCCAGCAAAGATTATCTGAGAGTGGGTAGAATCAATTCAATAGAACCGGGGAATAGTACCATCTATGGATGATTTTAAAATATATTTCTGTATAAACAGCGTTTATCGCTGATTTTTTAACCACCCTAAACGAGTTAAGCCAAGTAATTGGATCAAATATCAAATTGGAATCTCTTTCCCAATGTACAATCCCCTTGGACTTAACAAACGGGAGAACGCTCGTCCTAACTAAAGAACATTTGGATATAATATGATTCATGTCTCCTTTTATAGCTAATACTTCCATTTTCTTACATTGGGTCACGCCCTTGTCTCTGTATCCTAGTGCATCCATGCACTTTTTTAGGGAGCAAAGGTGTATCCACTGAATTTTATTTGAGCATGTAGACCTGTCTATTAATTCCCCTTCGACATATAAATCCAAAATAAATTTAAATCCCTGTGACTTAAATACCTGAGTAAATGGAAAATCTGCCATTATGATTCGTCTTTTAAATGAAGAATTCCATCCTTGAACATTTTGTGACACTATTTTTATTCCCATAAGAAAAACCAATGGGACCCAACAGGGAGCCAACTCTGTATAAAAGAAACCCTTCCAAGTAGGTACAAAGTTGTAACTAACTCCAGCATTTTATTCCTATCTATTGACAAATTATGTTTCAGTCTATAAAATAACATACACAAAATCATCCATACTCCAGACATTCTGTACCTGTCCAATAGACAGATGTAAATAAATCTATTGGTTAAGTTAAGCTAGACCAATCTACGTCTAGCAGCACCGCGTTGGAAACCCGCACAGAAAATGCTGCCCACTCTCCTCTAAATATAATTTCATGAGGAGAAAGAAAAAATGAACCTTTTGGAGAAGTAACAGGGAGGAAGGAAGAAGAGAAAAAAAAAAATATATATATATATTCTATTTCGTCATCAAATTTATTTAAAGTCTATTATGTACTTCTCCTTTTATGTGAAGTAATCATGTATCATGTCTTACAAATATCTAGTTTCCTCAGCAAATTATTATCTACATTTTATCTAAATTTAATTATGGGTGAAGTGTAACTTTTGAATAAATATTCTTTTATTAGAAGGTATGCAAAGTCCATACATAAATAAAACATTCTTAACAGTAATAAATGTCAGTTTTATCAAGTCATCTAAACATAAAAATATAATTTTGCAGCATTTAACTGACTAAACCTTCTTGTTTTTTAATTTTTAGTGAGAACATTTTCTAGTGTCTGAACTGGTTTTTCCAACCATATAGAGAATACAAGGCAAAATGAACCAATTACATTCTAGAGTACACAGTTGATAGGAGTATACAATATAAAATTTATTACCTATCTATTTTTACTAAACTATCATATACCATATCACAAAAAAAAAAAATCATTGGCCCCTCTAGGCGGCCACGGAGCAATCCCGGCTGGTTTCTCCCTCTTACCTCAGATTCTCCTTGCCATCCAGTACCACTGAAAGGTCTCCAGAGCTCACCCACTCCAGTCCACTCATCCAAATCGCTTCAGACAATTACAGGTATTATACTAGGGGAACGCTAAAGGAGGATGTTATCCAAGGGTCCCAAACTATTTGGAATTGGGGCATCCTATCTAAAACAATATGGGTTAGCCTCTCGTTGATAAGTAAGTAGTTGATCTTCCTAGTTACCTCTTGAAAGTTTAGATTCATGTCCTTCCATCTACTGGCTATGTGAATCTTTGAAGCTAATGCCATTATTTGAAACAACTTGTTCTGTGGATGCGACAAATTTTTAATATGGACCCCCAGTAAACAGGATTCTATCGAAGGAGTTACTTCTTTATGAAAGAGTGTGGAGGCTAAACGGGTCAATTGTTCCCAGAGATTCTGGGCACGTGGACAGGCCCACCATACATGAATATGATCCCCCACATCCTGGCATCCCCTAAAGCATTTATTACTCTCCTGCGGCCTAAACTTCTGCATTTTATCGGGAGTACAATAGGCCCTGTGGAAAACTTTGATTGATGTTTCTAATAAAGCCAAATTAAGTGATCCTTTTGAAAGATTGGAGCAAGATTCAGTCCATTTGTCCCAGTCCCACTCTACCCCCTGGTCCTTTTCCCAATGCAGCATAAACTTGGGTTTCTGGCCCCCCCGTAGTGCCCAGAAAGGTGTTATACAGAGAACTCAGGTTACCTTTGGCAAGTGGGAGATTTTTACAGATAACTGATAGCCAGGAGGCTCTGGGGGGCCCGGAATCCTTAACCAACTTGATAACCCAACTTCTAATTTTTAAGTAATTGTAGAGTTCCGTAGTTGGCAAGTCGTGAGTCATGCAAAATTGGTCATAGGTCAGTAGTTTGTCATTGGCGAACCAGTTCCCTATGCGATCCAGGCGTCTGGAGGTCCACCAGAATTTAGACATAGAGCTTGAGTCTGCTAAAATTTGTGGAAAGGACATAACTGACAGAAGAGGTGATAATTCTGTGCTAAGTCGGTGCCTAGAATTAGCCCATCTCCAGGCCTGAAGTGTTAAGTAGATCATGGGGTTTTGATGAGTTATGAAAGGGGCAGAGTCCTCAGGAATCCAAACCAACTTATCCCAACTATGTGGAGACATTTGGTAATTTTCCATAAAAACCCAAGATGGATGGTGTTTCGTAGAGTGATCTCTAGGCAAAGGGGCCAAGTGTGCGGCCTTAAGATAAAGTCTTAAATTCGGGGTCGCGAGGCCACCTCTATTCTTGGAGCGAAACATCACCTGCCTGGGTATGCGAGGGCGTTTATCGTCCCATATGAACCGGGAAATGCTATTCTAGAATTTATCTAGGTCTTTAAGGGAGAGAGGGATAGGAAGGGATCTAAATAAGTATAGTAATTTAGGTAAGATATTCATTTTCACAGCCGCAATGCGGCCTGTCCATGAGATCTTAAAGCTCCTCCATTTCTGCATATCCAATGTCAGAGATCTATACAAGGGGGGAAGATTTGCCCCGTACATATCCCCGAACTTGGAGGTAAGTCTGACACCTAAGTATTTTATAGACTGTGCGGGCCAAATAAACTGGTGATTAGCTTTAAGGATGTCAATCTCACCCTGCGGCAATCTTATCCCCAGCGCCTCAGTCTTCTCAACATTCAGCTTGAGACCCGAGATTCTGCCAAAGTCCTTAACAGTGGACATGAGTGCAGGTATGGATGAAAGGGGATTGGTCAGGGTGCAAAGCATGTCATCCGCAAAGAGAGAGCCTTTGAAATGTTGGAGGCCTACCTGTACCCCCTGGATGACTGGGTTGGCTCTAATCGCTTGCGCAAGGGGTTCTATGGCAAGAGCAAATAACAGTGGGGAGAGCGGACACCCTTGCCTGGTCCCTCTTTGAATTTAGATGACGGCTTTGTGATCCCCTGGGAGTTTTAGATTGGCTGCTGGGGAGTCATAATATCTCTTAAGTAAATTAATAAAGCGTCCCTTGAATCCAAATTTGTCCAGAATCTTATATAAATATGGCCATTCTACCGTGTCAAAAGCTTTCTCTATATCTAAAGCTAAAAGACAGACTGGTATATTAGACTTCTGAGCCATGAACTGTGCGTTCATGACCCTCCTAACATTGTCCCCGGCCTCTCTAAAGGGAACAAACCCAGTTTGGTCCTTGTGGATCAAATCTGGTAGAAATTTAGAGATGCGGGTGGCCATAATTTTTGCCAAGATTTTGACATCCCCATTGATTAGGGATATAGGGCAATAATTTTTCACCTCTAGAGGGTCCCTGCCGTCTTTTGGGAAAACCACTAAATCAGCCCGGTTTAGCCCTGGGGGCATAGGCTCTCCGTTTAATATGGCATTAAAAAGAGATGTCAAGTGGGGGGTAAGAAGGGGTTCAAATTTTTTATAATACAAATTAGTAAAGCCATCCGGTCCTGGGGATTTGCCCAACTTAAGATTCTGGATGGTAAGTTTAACCTTTTCCTGTGTTATTTCTAAGTTCAAATCATCCAGTTGATAATCCGGTATTTTAGGGAGATCGCATAAATTTAGAAAGGAGTCTATATCTGATCCACTGCAGTGGGGTTGTGAGGAGTATATTTTTTGGTAATAATTTTGAAACGTTTTTTGAATATCATTGGGGCTGTAGGAAATTTGAAGGCCAGGTATCCTAATTTGGGTCGTTCTGGGTTGGGAGAATTTATTGTTTAGTCTTTTAGCCAAAAGGGAGTCAGGTTTGTTTGCCTTCCAGTAATAGAGGTGCTTCATTTTTCTCATAGCCCGTTCAGTTCGATGGGACAAAAAAGCGTCCAGCTCTAGCCTAGTCTGGTCAATTAACTTACGCCCCTGAAGAGAGGGACACTGTTGGTTTTTCTCCTCTAACCTCTTTAATGAGGTTGAAAGCTCTGTCTCCTTCTGCCTAAGAAGTTTCTTATGTATAGAGGACAGCTTAATGCAAGTTCCTCTAACAAAAGCCTTATGGGCAGCCCAAAGCCATCCAGCCCCAGTTTCGGGGGAGTCATTAGTCTCAAAAACAGCTGTATGTCCTTGGATATGGAATCCATACTACTCGGGTTAGACAGTAAGAATTCGTTCAGAGCCCATTTATAGGGAAGTCGAGGGTTAGGACCCAGATCCAGCTCAACTAGTACCAGAGCATGGTCTGACCAGGGGCAGGGGACTATCTCAGAGTTTATGGTAGAGTCGTACAATGAGGAAGTGATTAGAAGAGTGTCAATCTTAGAGTATGTCAGGTGAGTCTGGGAGTAGAATATGTACTCTCTCTTGTCTGGGTGCTTACCCCGCCAGACATCAACTAACCCCAAACCGTTTAGTAAGGACTTAATCTGATTAGTCTTGTTGGAAAATCTGTTGGTTGGTTTTCCAGATCTGTCAAGGGTCGGGTCTAAGGTCAGGTTAAGGTCCCCCCCAATTATCAATTTCCCAAAATCCTGAGCCTCTAGTTTTTTCAACAGGTCTATGAGAACAGAGTAGGGAGAGTTCGTAGGAGAGTACAGGGATAGCAGCGTTATTCTTTCCCCTCTTATAGTCCCAGTTGCCATAACGTAATTACCATCCCCATCTTCCCGAGTGGATTCTACCTGGAAGGGAAAGGATCTATGCAATAAAATTGCACAACCAGCTCTCTTAGTAGGGAGAGAGGCCAGATAATAGGTGGGGTAATCCTTATGTAAGAATTTAGGTTTGTTGCCGAGGGAAAAATGGGTCCCCTGCATGAAAATGACAGAGGGAGTGTATTTTTTGTAGAATGCAAATGCCTTCCTCCTTTTAAAGGGGGAATTGAAGCCCTTCACATAATGGGTCACTATGGTGTATTTAGAAGTAGCCATTGGAAGTTGGGAGCGTAGGTGTATGCAACCATACCTGATAGCTGAGCACGTGAGCGACGAGGAGTGGAGGAGCTCGGAGAGCAGACAGAAGTCCCAGCTGATAAGCTGTTGGCGGCGGAGGAATCTCCCTTTTATCAAGAGGGCTGAGAGGGCTGCAGGGTATCCGGGAAGAGGTCCGCATAAAACTGCAGTGTTGAATCCTCCGGCCCCTTGATAGTATGCAGCTTCCTGGTGGCCGATAGTAGAAGATCTCTGGCCTGCTGCCTTAAAAATCTAACAATAACATCCTTGGGAGCCTCCAAGCTTCTCGTACCTCCCAAGGCTCTATGGGCACGCTCAATCTCCCACACACTTTCAGGCTGATTAGGAAGGATTATAGGGATTGTATCCCTCAGGTAGCCAGACAGGTCCTGTATCACTCTTGGTATACCACGGATGCGGACGTTGTGTCGGTGGGACCGGTTCTCCAGATCCTCTATCTTATCCGTGAGGTCAGAGATGTGAATGAGCCATCCGAGTGTTCTGAGGCGGATTCCGCAGGGGGGGAGCATCTGGCAGTTTTAGGTGTAAAGTGCTCCCTTATGCCCTTCACAGAAGCAGTTCTTTTGGGTTTCGGCATTTTGGAGTACGGGCCGCAGTAGTCAGCAAAGAGTCCGTTATGGAATCAGCTAGGTATAGGATAGGGGGAAGCTATGCCCCAAGTGGTCTGAGTGAAAGTCCGCTGGCCTAAATTGTAGAGTTTGTCCAGATTACAAAGTTGAGTTGAGGTAGGTGATAGCTGTGCTGCCAGGCCAATTCCCCATTCATCTCTTTATTCCATAATTAGAGTGTAGTCCCCAGCCGGGGCTCTGGAAAAGACTTTGGAAATCCGGCCAAACAGAGAGTAGTCCTTTGGTAGACGAGTGGCACAAAAAGTTGTACCCTCTTCGGGTAGTCTGTCTGCTTTTGTTGACTGGAGCCTGTTAAGTAGAACTCAGCCGTAGAATAGATCAGTACAAACAGTAAGCAGCAATAAATGGTAGGGAGACTTCCACTCTTACATTATCTGCATAAAGCCAATGATGATCTGCAGTATTGCAAACGTCCACAGGGTGGCAGCATGTGTGCTGATGTTGTAAGAAATTAACACAGTCCATGCAACTGGCAGTGAAAGCACAGGTTTCAAATATAGGTAGACACAATATTTTTGTTTGATGCATAAATGTTCCAAATAAGTGCCTAAAGATAGCGTCAGTTTCTGAAACCAGGTACACCCACAAGGCTCCCAAATATTATGCAATTCAGTCTCTGGCAATGCTGCGAGATAAGTTTCTATGTCAAAAGCTTAGTCCTGAGTGGGTAGCTTAAAGAGTTGATTCACACCACCTTAACCCCAGATCTCAGAATTGTGTGGGGATATGACAATAAGTAGAGCCTTGTGTGCCTTGCTAGCTGGGGAGAATTCAGGCAGCTTCCTCCTCCTGCCCCACCATGCCTCTTAGACTGATAGCAGCCACAGTTCCTTGTATGTGGGGAGAGTGCCAATCACCCTCTATTAGCTTTGGGTGCACTGCTCCCTCATTTGGGGATAGCTGTTACTCTCCTGGGGCCCCCTGGGGAGTCACAACCCTCTAGGGAAGATCCCCCCTACCTGCAGCTGCCGGGTGCGTTTACAAGATGGCGGCCTCGCAAGATGGCGGCCGCGTTTCGCGGGCTTTCTGCCCCGTCTTCAGTGACCCCACTCTGGCCAAAGGGGTCACCCTGGCATCTCGGCCGGATCCAGCCACCACCGGGATCTGCTCCAACACGAGCCCAGGAGCTGAGAGAGAGAGCCCCGAGGTCTTCTGGGGCCTCAGACGTCGCCCCGCAATCGGAGGCCTCCTGTGCTGCTGGGCCGTCAAATTAGCTCTGAGTCACTCCCCGGGGGATGGGGGCAACCTCCAGTAGTGCCCCTGATGGCAGGTAGGACCCAAGGAGCCGCTCCAGGGCAAAATAGCAGGCCCTAATCGGAGCTCAGCACGGAGCTCAGACAAACACGTCCGTCTTCCTCAGACGCCAGCTCCGCCCCCCGTGAAGTGTAACTTTTAAGTGTAAATCTTTAATTATGTCCTAAAGATATAATATTGAAAGTGAACCAAAAAAAAGGACGAAATATTTTATTTTGTCGTCAAAATGTATTCAAAGTGTAAATTAATAACTCAAGAAGTGTATCAACTACTTAGTGTAAGTCTTTATGTGCGACGTGAATATGTTTAGTGGTTTGTAATAATGATTTATATATTACTTTATTATATATTTCTCATTTTATGTTAAGTAATCATTTATCATATTATACAAATATCTAATTTCCTCATCAAAATTTTTTCTAAATTTAAATTATAGGTGAAATGCTGGTTTTAAGTGTAAGTCTTTAATTACATCCTAAAAAATATGATATTGAGGGTGGAGAAATAAAAGAAGAAGAAAGAAATTGAATATAACACCTACATAACCTTTGCTCATTTAAATCTTGGTCCCGCTTATATAAAGGCATAGGGTCTTTACTTTCCTCTTTTTCCCCTCTTCCCCCCCCCCCCCGCTTCTCTTAATGCTTTAGTGATTTCTTGAAACGTTTTGTTAATGTATCTCCAGAAAGATCTGTAAAAATAATCAAATTTTTATAAGGGGAATCAAATTTTGATTTCTGCCATGATGCTTCTAAAACTGCTTCTTTATATTCAAAAAATGTATTTTGACTATAACATCTCTATTATTGACTCCTTTAAACTATTTAGGTAAAGGAATCCTATGGATCCACTCTAACATATTGATCCAAGGTTTACTAGGCACAACCAAGTATGTAAAAAATGCAGTTACAAAAGTTTTAAGTTCGTCAGAGTTCAAAGTTTCCGGAATGCCTCTTAGTCTCAGATTGTTACATCTAGAGAAGTCCTCCTGTTGTGTAACTTTAGTTTCTAAATAATCCAGTTTATGTTCCAAGTCCATTGAATAGTTAACTACTTTTTGAAATTATTTAATTAGAGTTTCTTGATTTTTCTCTAATTCCTCCACTCTGTTCAGCAAACCATTTATGGCTGATTGATTTAATTGAATTTCTTGTGAGAGATCTAGTTTTAGAGTGGTTTGAAATTCATTAAATAGCCTTTTCATTACTGAAGTAGTCAAAACTTCATCTTCTTGTAAACAGGTTGATTTAACAGATTCATCATTTGTAGAGAGTTTTGTTTGCTCTGATAGCGGGGATTAATGCATTTGAATATAAGATTCACGTTGGGAGGAACTCATAGCTCCTAAATTCCCTTTTGGGGAGAAAAATAATGTAGAGATTGTTTTTTGAACACCCCCAGTTTGTTTCTTAGCTTTAGTTTTAGCTTTAGTGGGATTAGTGTCTTTAAACCCTCATGATGATTAACTTTAATGCTCAAGGCAAAGATCTCAGGGAATAAACTTTATAAATTGAGGCATGTATATATATGAATTTAAATAATCTCCAATGATTATATGTGTAATGTTTTAAATTCCACGTATACCATGCACACTCTAGAGAGAACCTCTCACAAATGGATTCTGAAAAAAGAATTTACTTAATGTTCCAAAATGTGCCCCTACAATTAAGTTTCAAATCTTTGATACAGTCTCCACTAATTTGAATTAAATGGATGCTTTTACTCCTCTTGTGGTGTTATTAAGCATATCAAAATAAGCCAACACAACAACTTTCAAAATGTAAAGATATCTAGAGTTCATAATTTTGCAAGTTAGTTCATGACTCTTTTAAAGTGTTGCAGGGAAGTGAAGAGTAAGGACAGAAGGAAGAGACCTGTAGTCATGTATTAAACCTTCTGAACCCTTTTACTTCGATCTTCAAGTGGCAGCCAAACAAATCAGTCTCCTACCCCTGTAGTAATCTCTATATATAAGCAGTTGGGGCTTAATGTGTGCTATGCACTTATTTAGAGGTTTACCACCTCTCTATTACAGGTCCCATTTTTTTTAACTTTGTCCCGTTTAAAGCCTACAGACTGCAGATTATATTTACTCTTATAGAGCTGAAGCCAAAAAAAAAAAAAAAGAAGAGGAATATCAAAGAAGCCCAGCATGGGTCTGCTTATCTTACTCCCTCTCAGAAGCTGCAGTGTAAATTTCTGGTATATCTGATATATTGGCGGGGAAGTGCTGCAAATGTGTAAAACGTTGCAGCCCACACTTCCAACTTTCCAGCTCTGCAGATATCTCATGTAGAGCAATATTTCCGCAGTCTCTCCTTCAAGTGTATCGGTGTTCATCTGAAATCCGCCACTTCAGCATACAGCTGGGACATCCGCGGGCTCTCCTGCTTACTGTGCTGTGTCCAGTGCTGGCACTCACCTCTCAAGACCAACCTATCAGTCGGAGCTCAGGAGCCCTCCTTTATTTAATAAAACACCTCCAGGGCCGATGCTGATCCGATCACACTGCTCTGAGCCCGTCTGCCAAGTTGAGCTGATGCTGGTATTTCTCACCAGGGATCGTCTCTAGAGAATCTGGGACGCTTTCCACAGGCACAGCAGGACACGCCACCCCCAGTCCGCCGATCCACTGAGCGTCTGCAGTAAGGTACCTCTCCTTTTCTCCGTCCCAGACTCAGCAACCGGTGCAGTGTTAAGGCAATCTCTTCATAGGAATCATTTCTGATGCTGGTAAGAGAGCAAGCAGCATTCGCAGCGGGAACTGCCCAGTCTAGCACGTCATGATGTGTTTCCTCGACGGGGACTCCTTAATGATTTTTTCTCCTATTTTTTATAATTAATAGTATACATTTATAGAGTATGTATTGATGAAAACGTAATTTGATTGTGAAGAGGACTATAAATTTGAACTAAAGATAATTCAAATACATGCAAAAAGATATTTTTTTGTTAAAAAGATATAATAAAATTTAACATGATGTTAAAGTGAATTTTCTTAAGTGATTTAGAAGGATTTTTTAATAATGACATATACATTTAAAGTGCAATGCAGAAAAAATACTGACATAATAAATAATAATGCCAATAATAATTGAATGCCTGGATATAATTTACTCACTATAAGATGATAAAATGGATTTATTAATGTAATACCTAGTGGTTAAGTGATTTGAGAAATACATATTTTTTAAATAATACTTGTGTGTGCTGCCCTATATCCATTAGAATATTACAAATAAGTATGTACATTTAAACAAGATTTTATAATGTGTAACACATAATTATGTTTTAAATATTAGTGCATAAGCTTAACTGTTAATTATTAACAGCCTTATTAAATTGCAATTCGGTAAATTCTAAAAGGCTCTATTCAAGCACATAGCATATTTGTTACTGAAGTTTTTAGTCAGTGAACTTCTATCCAAAAGCAAGGTCTTCATGAACTAAAAATTTCTGTAAAAAAATATGCTATGTGCTTATATTGAGCCCTTTAGAATTTACCAAATTGCAATTTAATAAGGCTGTATGTGTTAAAACACTCACAAACATATTTTACGATGTTTGTGCAAGAACTTAACTATCAATTATTTTGTGTTTGAACATTAAACATCAGCAGCACCCCAATAAAAATATACCAAAATATTTTATCACAATTGTAGAACAGTCTATTTAGTATTTGTTCCTGCTAAGAATAAAAAAAGAAAACACTTTATAAATGTGATAGCCATTATATAAATCCAATTATTCATAATACACAATCTAGTGCAATTATTGTTTATATTCATATGGTTACAAGTGCAAGATAATAATATAATGCCATGCCGAAAATAATAAAAATATAAACACAAAAGGAAAAGCTAAAAATGTGATAATAGTGTTGAACGAATTATCTTATACTAACATATACCTATAACAATACAAAAAATACCAATATTCTATTAGACAAAGTCTGTTCTTCTTTTAATAAAATTGATGTTTTGATATATATTACCACAAATGGACAATTCCATTATTTGAATAATGAATCCAGAAAATGAAAATCCAAACAAAATTGTGTATATAATAATATTTAAGTACATGTGTCAAATAGTCAAATACTACTATCTAAATTACAAAATTTAAGGTGCAAAAGTGATACAATATCATTATTCTATATAGCATCATATGTTCTTCTTTTGCTGTAGTAGTTATTTGAATATTCAATTATCAATATTAGTAGGATTCTATTATAGTTGTAAAGAGTCATATAAATGAATAACCCAACACACATTGGAGATAGATGTTGAATTTGTCACTCCACATGAAAAATCCAGGATAGGGTTAAATTGACAACCACAGCCATGAGAATATAAGGCACCTCCTTTCCTAGACCCATGCAGCCTCTGTAGAAGCTTATGCGAAACGTGCTCTTCAGGCTGACATCAACAGTCACTACTGGATGACATCACTGAAAAGGACTAGGGATCGACAAATGAACCGACAAATGAATGTATTGTCTTTAAATGGTATTTAAACATTATCCACTGCACTATTAATATTTAAATGAAAGTACTATTGAATGCATGTTAGATATGTTATTGCTGATATAGTGTCATCTTGCTGAGATATATTGTATGTACACTATGATGGAGTGCTCTGCGATATACAACAATTATTGAAATTTCTGTTAGGTATTTGTGCAGATTATGCTCTAACCTGTCTTCTTGAATATTGGCAATAACCTATAGTGATTACATATATATTGTGAGTGGTAGAAGGGATTCAGTATGGAAGATTACTTTCAGATTAGAGGGCAAGTAGTGGGTCCTATTCCAAACTCCACTACCATCGTTAGAATAGGCCTATATTTAGTGATTTAGATCTAATCCACTATGCCACCACCTTCTTTTTTGCTTTATTGCTGATCCACATATATTGTACCCATTTGAGATGTACGTATTTTTTGCACTATACTAATTTATTGATATATGCTTTATTTTTCATATTCTGCAGATAGTTGCTTGTAATTTTAAATAATATCTACTTAAGTGGATTAAAAGTCATATTCTGTTTAAAGACATACTGTAAGTATTTGCTTTAGAGGCAGTTATGAATCCATAACATTATTTAATGATAATTATCATCATATTTTGTACTGAAATTGTTGTACATTGCTGCAAATTGGTAATTGTGCGATATCTCAGTAATTAATTTCTATGCTGAACGATAATCATATAATGGGTACAATGAACTATTGCAATCTTTGATTTATTCATACATATAAAGTTGGACTTGCTTATATTAATCCATCTAGAGGCGACTGTAAGATAACTTGTTTTTAAACATATTTTAATTTATGTGTTGTTATATTTTTATACATGTGTAGAATAAAAGTTACGTTTTATAAAAAAAGATATGTCCAATGTAAAATTCTCTATTAATAACATTATATTCTAATAGAACTTAAGTATTATTATGCTAAAAGGTGTTGCTGCTTTCTATTTTTCTCATTTTATATAATTTACACTGATAATGATAATCTCCCAGTTTTCTGCTGTAAAAAGATCATAATTGGGTCAGCAGACCAAGAATGTGTATAGTACAATATCTGGGATTGGTCTCTAAGAAAATCTTCTAAAAAAGTTTGAGTGTAAGATGAGTTATTTGTAGATTTTCTTTCATACAAGCAATTTTGGTGAAATCTTGGCAATCAATCAGCTGATATCCTTTTCACAATCTGGTTGGATACAAGAAGCCCAATTCAATTGCAAGCCCGCAACTCACGTGATACAGGCGGTATGTCCGCGGGCGTGCTGTTGGCTCCCATTCGTCTCTGATTCCGGAGCTATTAAATTGAGCAAGGGCGCAAGTCACGGGCCGAGGCCTCAAGCCCATAAACCCCTCCTACGGCTGCAAACTGTTAATGGGCTTGCTGAGATGCAATCCGGCGTTATGATCCAATCACTGTATAACGTAGTGCAACACAGGCCTCTGAGCCAATAGAAAGTGATATAGCCACAGATGATTGACAGAGGGAGATTATAAAGTTGCCTTCCACCCACCCATGCGTTGGCTGGGTTGTATTTTCTTCTAAAGTAGGTTGGAGGTTTTCGAGTTCTGAGTTCAGTATATTGTGGTTTTGTTTATTTCTATTCATCTAACTACAACTCCTACTGGAGGGACCAGCTGGGCTTTACCCCACCTCCTCCTCCCCTCAGCAGTGCGTCCGACTGGCTGCTACCACCACCACCACCGGGCCCATCAACACCACTGCCCTTATTGAGCCAGTCTCAAGCCGGGCCCCAGACCCTCCCCACTTGGCCACTGCCACCTGCTCACCAGGCCACACCCCAGGTACCTCCATCCCCATCACCAAGCCAGGCTACATAGTATTTGAGGTTGAATAAAGAATTTTAGTCCAACAAGTTCAACCTTTTTAGATCTCTTCTGATCCTTTTAATATGTGGATTTTTTGATAATTTTTTATTGATCCAGAGGAAGGCAAACAGAAAAAAACAATTGAAACTTTACCAATTTTCTCATAAGGGGAAAAAAATCAAAATCCCTTCCTGACCCCATATACTGGCAATCAAATTTCTCCCTGGATCAATATTCCTTTGCTAGTTATCTTGGATAACCTTGAATGCCCTCTTTATTGAAAAATATATCTAACTCCTTTTTAAAGTTATATATCAAATTTGCTGTCACCACCTCCTTTGGTAGAGAATGCCACCGTTTAACCACCCTAATTGTGAAAAAACCCTTTTCTTAAAAGTGAAATCTTTTTTCCTCTAACCTCAAGGGATGTCCTCTTTCAGTTGAAAACCTCTTGGCACAACAAGTTCACTTGACAAAGCCTTATATTGACCCTGGATGTATTTAAATAAGGCAATCATATTCCCTCGTAGACATCTTTTTTCTAGGGAATAGAAGTTTAATTTGGTTAGTCTTTCTTCACAACTTACCCCCACCATTCCCCTTATTAGTTTTGTTGCCCTTCTCTGTACTTTTTTAAGCTCTAAAATGTTCTTGTTATGAAGTGGTGCCCAAAATTGTTCTAAATGAGGGCGTACTAGGGATTTGTACGGTGACAGAATTATATATGTTTCCCTTGCTTCTATACCGTTCTTAATACATGCTAATATTTTACTTGTCTTTGCAGCTGCTGCTCAGCACTGAGCCCTGCTACCTAGGTCGATATCCACAAGTATGCCCAAAGCCCTTTCTATATCAGATACCCCTAGATTTGCTACATTAAGATTATAAATTGCAAGGCAATTTTTCCTTCCCAAATGCATAACTTTATATTTATTTGTATTAAATGTCATCTGCCATTTAGCCACCCATTTCTCTAATTAATGCAAATCCTTTTGGAGGGAAAGCACATCATTATGTGATTTAATTACCTTGCACAACTTAGTGTCATCAGAAAAATGGAGACAATACTTTCGAGTCCTACCTCTACGTCATTAATAAATACTGTATGTTAAAAAGGAGAGGACCTCATACTGAACCTTGACGAACACCACTTACCACATTAGTCCAATCTGAGTATGTTCCATTTACACCAACCCTTTGCTTCCTGTCTTGTATCCATGAGCAGATATTTACTGCAATTCCTGTATCCCTTAGTTTGCTCAATAGTCTCCCATGTGGCACTGTATCAAAAGCCTTTGCAAAATCCAAAAAGACTACATCCACCTGAGCCTACATACCTCCTCATAGAAACTAATTAGATTTGTTTGACATGACCTATCTTTCATAAATCCGTGTTGACTCCTACTTAGGATCTTTTTCAAATAGACATATTCTTGTATACTGTCCCTTATTAACCATCCTAAAAGCTTCCCAACTACAGACGTGAGGCTTACAGGTCTATAATTTGCCAGATTTGCTCTTGCTCCCTTCTTAAATATAGGTATCACCACTGCTTTTCTCCAGTCATCTGGTAGCGACCCTGTAGTGAGGGAGTCTTCAGATATAATGGTTTGGCTATTACAGAAATAATTTACCTCAGTACTCTTGGATGTATTCCATCAGGACCTGGTGCTTTATTAACATTTATTTTTTACAACCTCTTTTGGATTTCTCTCTGCGTTAACCAATTATTTAGTGATGGTAGTGTAGCCCCGTTTTGTTGCAGTCACCCAACTACTGGTACCTTTCTTGTATATGCTGAAGAAAATAACCTATTTAGTTCACCTGCCTTTTCCTGGTCACTACTTACCACTTACCTGTGTCACATTGTAATGTTCCTATAGCTTGCTTCCTGGCCTTCTTCCCATTAATATATTTAAAAAATATTTTAGGGTTAGTCCTACTTTCCTTTGCAACTGACTTCTCATTTTCTATTTTAGCCAGTCTAATAGTTCTTTTGCAAACCTTGTAGATTTACTTATATGCACATAAAGCTGCCTCTGTTCCCTGCTTCTTGTATAAATTAAATGCATGTTTTTTCCCTCATCATGATCTTTAAGTCATTGTTAAGCCACATGGAAAGTGATTTACTCCTATTCATTTTATTCCCACATGGTATATGCCGATGTGTATGTATATTTAGTAAGGATTTGAAAGTTTATTATTATTATTATTATTCATTTATTTTCAGTATTTTTCCCTGTAAGGCCTTTATTCCAGTCTATCTTTTTAAGGCCTTATTTTGTAGGTGTTATGTTTTTGTTTTGTTTTATTTTGTTTTAGGTACAATTCAGGTCCATGAAGGCATCTCCTGCATCTGCAAGCATTGTGAAGGAAATGTATGAGGTTTAAGGTTTTCCCAGTGCCTCTCAGGTAGACATTCCTTTAATAACAGCCCCCTTAAAATGTAGCTCCCACAATTTTAAAGCTATCATATAGTCAGATATCTCAGACATCATTGTTGGTAGCTTAAATGTAAACTAATACCGCTATGGAGGTGTACTTGCAGAGTCTCCCAATCGCATGTTAATGACAGCCAGCAATAATATATGCACTAGTGAAGCATGTGATCCTGACCTTAATATCAGTCTGAGAACAGATCATTGGGTCTGATGTAAGTTACATTGAATCTGGCTGCTGACCTTTGTTGTTTTTTTTTTTTATTCTAGGTCTTTTTCCATTATAAATAGAATTATCAATCAACTTTTGAAATTTCTCCACCATATATTTAGGTACAGTTATTGGAATACATCTTACCAAATAATTAAAGTGTGGAAGTAGCGCCATCTTAGATGCAGCAATTCTAGCTGTTAGCGATAAGTTTAGATTTTTCCATGTTTTAATGATTTCCCTTAATTTTTCATAAATGTTCTTATAATTAATTAATATAATCTGCTGCAAATTATTAATAAAAGTAATACCCAGGTGTTGATTTTTTTTTTTATCCTGCCAATTGTACTCAAATTTAGCTTCTAATTCTGTTTGTTCTAGTAATGAATGCCAGAACTTTTGTTTTAGTGATATTCATCTTATAATTCGAAACCTTACTATATGCCTCAATAATTTGATGTAAAAAAAAATGGGAATCCCTCGGGTCTTGTATGTTGACGTCATCAGCATAAATTATGACTTTATGATCTATCCGTCTTGATTCAATTCCTTTAATAGCTGTTGAACATTGAATCTTTTCAGCTAGCGGTTCAATTAATAACGAAAATACTAATGGGGAAAGAGGACAGCCCTCACGGGCACCGTTCAATACTGAAAATGTATAGGATTTGAATCCTTTACCAATTGCTGATGAAGATGGTGAAGAATACATACTTTAATTGCTTTTGTACAGAAGTCTGCTAGGCCAAACTTAGCCAATGTAAGATCCATATATTCCCACTTAATCCGGTCAAAACCTTTCTCTGCATCAAGTGAGAGAAAGATAGATGTGTTGTTTGTGATCTTCACATGTGATATTAAATCTATTAATCTCCGGATGTTATCGGATCCTTGTCTCCCGGTTATAAAACCAGTTTGATCCCTGCATATTAACTGGTGAATTACTCAATTGAGCCTATTGGTAAGGATCTTTGCGTACATTTTAACATCACTATTTAATAGTGAGATGGGTCTGTAAATATTGAGAATAGTAGAGTCTTGTTCTGGTTTGAGTATTGTGATGATATTAGTCTCTATCATCTCTGAAGGAGGAGGTCTTTAAGGAGATTTAAGATACTTCCTGGCATCCTTTGTAATAATGATTGGTATAACCATATGGACCTGGCTCAGTATTAAGCTTTAAATTAGCTAGCACTGCCCCTATCTCTGCCGTCGATAACGCTTTATTTAACTCTTCTAATTCTAGATCTGAAACTTTTGGCAGATTTATCTGATGTAAGAAATGTTTAATCTCACTAGTTTTAGGTTCTATAATCTCTCCTGCATTTTTAAGGTTATATAGTTTCTGATAATATTTTGCAAAACTCCCAGCTATTTCCTCTAGCTTGGAGTAAATATTCCCATTATGCTTAATCATATCTATTCTATTTTGATGTGATCTTCTATTTAGCTTATTTGCAAGTATTCTACTTTGGTTAGATCTATCTACTTTATTTTGTATATTTTTTTTGATCTGTAATTGTATATTTTTTATAAGATTGAAAAATAATTTCCACTACTAAAACTCTCCATGAATCATATAACTCATATTTTGACAAATTGTTGTTAAACTGCTTAATTGTTCTTATAGCCTGATAATCTAAGGCAGAGCTACCCATTGCTTTTCTTTCCAAGTCACTATTTAAATTCAAATTCAGATCTCCACATATGATTATTTTCCCCTGTACAAATTTCATAAATGCTTTAATCTTTTGATTCAGGAAACACACCTGGCCTTTGTACAGGACATATAAATTCAGAATTGAATATATTTGATTGTTAATTGAGCCAATCCAGGTCAGGTATCTACCTATCTAATTCTACCAGCTGTTCTTTTAATTTTAAATCTCTATTAAATAGGATAGAATGCCATGTTAGAATGCCATTTAAATGCTGAGTTCCAGCCCTGGACATTTTGGCTTATAATTTTAATCATTACCTCTTTTAAGTCTATCCTGTAATTTTCGTGGATATACCTCAATTGATGGAACCAAATCTCAAGCTCCGTGTAGATTCCATATTTCTGACCTCTTACAACAAACAAATACATTAATTATACAAGACAACTTAACATACTCAGTTACATTACATCCATATAAATATTTAGAACCATTTATATTAGATCTACTTTTTAGGATATCGATGTTAGTCTTGGCCTCTTTTCACCGACCAATTCCACACATGATTCCACATCGTCAAATCTTTAATGATTTGTCTACCATATGTATGACCTTTTTCTTCCAGGGAATTTATTAATTAATTGTAATATAGTTATTTATATATATTATTATAATAAGAAGGACTCCATGGTCTGATTTTAAAACTATCACACTATGCAAAATTTAGTCTCTCACATATAAAAATTAGAATGGGGAAATCAAAATTCAAACATGGCATATTTCAAATATGTAATTCACCATATTGTTTATATAATTTAATTTATATAAAATCACCTCTTACTAAGTGATGATATTTATCCAATCTCTATGTGATCTCATGTAATCATAAACTATGTCAATTCTCTCTCTCTAACAGATGTACTTCCCAAGTTCCAGTTATAGCTCTTACAATAGGGCAATCATAAACCAAACTCCATTTTACATCTGATTATTTGTCCAATGAATGGAGTTAACCCATTATACCATATCACAAAGAAAAACTTTCTATGTCTATGTCGATTTGAGCAAGGGAATTAACCTTATTGTACCATAATTAGTAGTGCATTATTCATTTTTACAAAGTTGAACCACAATTCAAAGTGCTTACAAAAATCTTTAAACGCTAGATGATTGATTATACTAAAATCAACCCCTCTTCTAATAAAACAACTCCATAAACATACATTGTGACATTATGCCTAGATTAGTTTTCTCACTTGTTATACTAACTAGTCTAGTAAAATTGGAACTCGGAAAAACGTGATTTAAATTCCCGACTCACCTTAGTGTATCTATAAATTAATTTATATATAAAAAAAATAACCCCCTCTTGCTAAGTGATAATATTTACTTATCTCTGTGTAAACTCACAATACAACTGTGATCTGCATAGATCCTATATCTCTAACTATTGTACTTTCCGAAATCCCAATTTTACCCCTTAAATAGGCGCAAGAAAAGGTGAGATCTGTGATAATTCTTTGCTTTGGAATAGTGTTTTACCAGACAGATCGGCAAAAATGTTAAATTTTTCATAGGGAGAGTTAAATGTTTTCTGATTATATGCTGCTTTCATAATCTTGACTCTAACAGATAGGGAGTAAAATGTAATTATTACATCCCTTGGGAATTCCCATATTAAGTTATGTGGTAGAGGGATGCAATATATTGTTTCTGCCTGAGGCCAATCCTGCCCATCTGAATCTGTTAGGTGTTTCAAGACACTTTTAATGTATTGGGATAAATCTTTTGAAACAATAGCCTCTGAAATGCCCCGTAATCTGATATTAACACCTACACTACCTACCTAACTCCCTATTAACCTCCCACCCCACTAATTACAAAAAATAGAAAAAAACTAAGTTACAGAAAATAAAAAAAGCACCATTTCAGAAAATAATAAAACCTTAATTACACAAAAACAAGAACATTACACAAAATTAAAACACCCCACCACTACAGAAAACAAAAAAGAACTTCTTACCTAAAAATACAATATCAAATAAGCACATCACATTACAATACATCAAAACCCACACCCAGCAATAAAATACAGTTCAAATATACCCCAAACTACATACATGAATGCCGCTACCTACATACATGACACCCCTATCTACATACATGAAACCCTTACCTACATAAATCAATACCCTACTTACATACATATAACCCTTACCTACGTACATCTAACTCCTGCCTACTTACATGTAACCCCTAGCTACATACATCAATACCCTACCTACATATATGTAACTGCTACTTACATATATGTAACCCTTACTTATGTACATGTAACCCCTAACTACATACATCAATACGCTAACTACATACATTAAAAACCCTAAATTCACCTAAAAAATAATAAATAAGACCACTTATCTTGCCCAAATGCCCCTTCAGGGACAACGGTTTTCCTGCCGCAGGTCGCAACCCTAGCAAAAAAAGAAACATAAAATTAGTACTGAAATAAACACAACATAAAATCTAAACATTCTAAATATTAAACTTGCTGTACCTTTCCACGATGCTCCCGTCTATCTTGAAATCTTCTCCTGCTGGGCCCCTGGAAAAAAAATCTGGTGCTGTGTGCTGTGCTGTGTTTAAAATAAAAAACTAGTCAGAAGGCGTTATTCCCTTCAGCCAATCAGAATGATTTACACCCCATGGGGGTTTATCCCATTGTGATTGGCACTAAGGATCTGCATCTTCTGATTGGCTGTTGTCATTGTCAATCAGATTGCAGCCAAACAGAAGGTGCTGATGCCTTCAGCCAATCATAATGGGATATACCCCGTGGAGTGCATCCTATTCTGATTGGCTGAAGGCAATAGTGCCTTCTGATTGGTTTACAAAAGATTGACAGGTCCATCAGCCATTCAGAATGGGATATTGGGGTGTATCACATTCTGATTGGCTCACTCCTTGGCGACTACTGATTGGCTGAAGTTTGATTGACAGCATTTTCAGCCAATCAAAAGGCACCATTTCCATTGTTTTACTGGAACAAGTGCTACAAGCCTCACTTGAGGTGGGCAGCTCCTCCAAGGAGGAGTTCTGTTAGTTTATTTTTATTTTTTAGAGAGCCAAATATTTATTTTCCAGAGGCCCAGCAGGAGAAGGACAGGGGCATTGCGGAAAGGTAAGTTTAATATTTTGAATGTTTAGATTTTATGTTGTGTTTATTTCTGTACTAATTTTATGTTTTTTTTTCCCTAGGGGTGCGACCTGTGGCAGGAAAACCATCATCACTGAAGGGGCATTTGGGCAAGGTAAGTGGCCTTATTTATTCTATTTTAGGTGAGATTTAGGGGTTTTCATGTATTTAGTTAGGGTATTGGTGTGTGTAGTTAGGGGTTACATGTATGCATGTAGGGGTTACATGTATGTAGGTAGGGGTTACATGTATGTAGGTAGGGGTTACATGTCCGTAGGGAGGGGTTATATGTATGTAGTTAGGGCTATATTTGAATTGTATTTTATTTGTTGGTGTGGGTTTTGATGTATTGTAATGTGATGTGTTTATTTGTTATTGTATTTTATTTTTAAGTGAGTAGTTCTTTTTTTGTTTACTGTAATGGTGCTCTTTATTATTTTGTGTAATTTAGGTTTTATTATTTTTTGTAATGGTGCTTCTTTATTTTCTGTATCTTGATTTTTGTAATTAGTGGGGCGGGGGTTAATAGGGGGTTAGGGAGGTAGTGTAGGTGTTAATAGGTTATGGTAGGTGTTAGGTAGGTAGGGGTTAATAAGTTAGGGTAGAGGGGGTTAATAGGATAGGGAGGAGGGGGTCTCATTAGTAAGAGAGGGGTTAGTTTAGATTTAGTTGGTTATTGGGGGGAATAGTGTAATGTAGTGTTTGTACTTAGTGTCATGAGGGTGGAGGACTTGTAGGGTCCTCATGGCAGTTATGTGGTTAAATAGGACTAGATGGGGTTAAATAGGCACAGTTAGGGTTAAAAGGGGACATTTGGGGTTAATGGGTTTAGTTAGGGCTAATGGGTTAATGTGGTATGGTTAGGGTTAATAGTGTAGTGTATTGTAGTGCTTAGACTTGGTGTCATGAGGGTCCTGGAGGACACTCATGGCACTTATAGGGTTAACCTAGGGGTTAATAGTGTCCTATAGGGGTCTATATAGACCCCTATTGGACTGGGGGGGTTCATTTATGTCTCATGGGGGTCTATATTGACCCCATGAGTAATTGGGGTTAATTTTAGGTGCCGGGGGGTACTTATAGAAACCCTGAGGCAGGGGTTAATGGTTTTATTTTCTGCTGGTTCTATAAGGACCTTTAAGGTCCTTTCAGGACCTGCACAGCAGGAAATTTGAATTTTTAATGCAGCGGGATCCCGATCAAGACCCCCGCTTCGAGGGTTATTGTGGGGGCCATCCGCAGCATGGATTAGTTTAATGTTAATGTAACTTACAGTACCCCCATGGCTTGGGGTAACCATTTGTGTGCCCCAGGCCCTTTAAGGACCTGCGGCGGGGAATTTAACATTTGTAAATGCTGCAGGGGTGCTGATCCGGATTCCTACAGCAAGGGGTTAATGTGGGGAACCTGCAGGGACAAGCCGCCGGAGGCTGCCATTAAAAAAGCTAAGCAGCTTGCAGCCTCCCCTTGTGGCTACGTATTTGGAAAACGTAGCATTAGAATGGGGCCCTATGAGTAAGTATCCTTTGACACGAAACACGTCAGACTGATTTTGTCCCTTTTATTGTTTTTCTATTTATTTGTCAATAAATAAACCTCAAATATTTAGGATTGCTGATCCTCCATTTGTTTAATTGTTATTAAACACCCATATAACACCAATCTAATTAATTAAGATGTAATAAAAATATTTTTACACTGTCTTGCATGAGCTAAATAGCAATTTTGCATACAGTAGCTCAGCCATATACTTAGCTTCAATTAAATGGGAGCAGGATTCACATGACATTACACAGTGCTTTTTATAGCTTTTTTTTAAGGCAATTTTAAGAAATAAAATAGCACACGCAAAATTGCACACAGTAACTTCTCCAATGCCCAAGATTTAGTAAGACATATGATGATGATACATTTCCTCACTTGGTAAATATATGATTATCAGGAAGATGTGCTGCTAGCTCAATATTTATGGGAAATTCAATATTCATCGTGAGTCATAGCTATTCTTTATTTAATAAATCTTTCTTCCAAGAGTAATTGGTACAACTCTGATGATTCATTAATATATTTATTGTGAAATATCTATAACTTCTGAATATGAGTAAATTAATGTTGTGCTTTGGTATAAGAAAGTAGCTTAGAAGGACAGTTTTCATATTCAACCTCTGCATCATTTTGATAAGACAGTTTAATGAACCTATTCATTATCATACATCCACAACATGAAGGAATGCATTATTAAGAAAGAAATATACCATCCCGATATGTTCAATCTAATGAAAAATCAAGCATATTGGAGTTGTTAAGCCCTGTAGGATAGGGAAGGTTGAAATGCATTAAAAACAGTACATTGCTGGTTTTATGATTTGCAAAGTTATTAATGTTTATTTAAAGTGTTATTTTCTTCGTTTTGGAGGAAACCAGGACTGGTTCCGTTTTCAACTGTTACTCCATAAGTTCAAATTTGTACCACGACAAATAATTGCCCTATATAATCAGCATATATAAAAATATTCTCATTTCACCCTAAATATATTGCTTGAATGTAAAATTGTTTTAATCCATATTGTGTTTAAGTATTTTGTTTAAGTTTTTGGAACTACTTTGCTTGACAATTTAGTGTTTAGCCTTAACTACTGAAGCATCCGATAACAACTTTGTTAAACTTAAAACAATCAATCAGAAGTTGAAAATCCTAGGGCCCTATTAAATTCCAACATTTTCAGGAGTTATAGAGAGCTTAAATTGAACAAAGGGCCGAAGCCCGTAAACCATTCCCGCACCCGCAAGCTATTAGGTGGCTGGAATAGTTGCTTCTTGCAGTTACAATCCAATCATGTAATTATGGAGTGTGACACAGGCCTCAGAGCCAATACAAAGCAGAATCCGGGAAAATTATTGACAGAGGGGGATAATAAAGCTGCGTTCCACATGCCCATGCATTGACTCTGCTGTAGATTCTTCGGAAGTAGCACGCAGGTCCCAGAGTTGGTGGTTGGATTTACAGAGAGAGAGAGAGAGAGTAAGTGAGATTGGAGAGCAGGTTCTTACACTTCTTTTCATTTCTATTATCAGCATAACTATTTTACACATACTTTTTGATGACACATATACTTTATACTGATTACACTTAATACAAATACACATAGAGTAAATTACAGACATACAGTAGATACATATAGAGCCAGGTCACCACATACCCCCCCCCCCCCCCCATACTCCAACAGTTAGCAATTATACATAGAACATTAATTATTTGTTTTACATCACAAATATATACACAAATACTTTTTTTTCATTTATCCTCATTTTATTTTCAGGATTGATATGGATGGAGAGAGGAGGGGAAAGGAGTGGAAAGGTGGCCATGGGGAGGGTTGGAGAGGAGGCGGAGGAGATGGTGGAGGAGAGTGTAGGAGAGGAGGTGTAAGAGATGGAGCCGGAGGTGGAGGAGAGAGTGGAGGTAGAGGAGGTGGTAGAGAAGGTGGAAGAGGCGTTGGAGGAAGAGGTGAAGGAGGAGGAGGTGGAGGTTGAGGAAGTGGGAAGAAGTGTAGAGGGGGAGGTGGGTGAGTAGGTTCCCATATGGATAGGCACACCTACATCAGGGTCAGAGGGGGGGCCTGATCCCAGGGGGGTAGCGGGGATGAGGGTGGGGCAGGGGCAGTCAAGGGAGGACAGAATCCCCACCCACAGTAGGGAGGGCAAGAGGCTGGGGGCAGGCACAGGGTCCCAGCTTACTCTCGCCAGGAGATGGTGGCACTCCTGCATGCCATCCATGAGAGGCCGGCTATCTTTTCAGGGATTTGAGAAGTTAGGCTCGGGTCTAGGGCCCATGCATGGAAGGAGGTAGGGCCGTAGTAACAGCAGTTGGAATGACGGAAAGGGATTTGACGTTTGTGAAGCACAAGTTTGATGATGTCAGGTTTCTGGTGAGGAGAAAGATGGCCAAGGAGATGGCCGCAGCTTCATCAACAAGTAGTGGCCCCATAGTTAGCGTCACCTACAATGAGTTCAGGACCAAAAGGACCTACTGAGCCAAGGACCCCGCTGCTGGAGCTTCAGGCCTGGTGGCCCAACAGCCTCCATGTCAGGTGAAAATTACATACAAATTGTAGTATTTTTTGTAATTTGTAATTATGAGTTAGTTCAATGGCAACCTTACTCAGTGTACATACTGTCACATGTATGAACTGCTGGAACAATTGATCCAGGGTCCATACCTCTGGTGAGAGGTGTGAACATTTTGCCTCTCTGGAAGCTCAGATTAAAAACTGGAGAGGAGAATTGCAGCACTTAGTGATATTGCTCCACTGGAAAGGGATTTGGTGCTCACTGAGCACAGTTTTGATGGGCTTAGCAGGGAGGGTGGAGCTGGGGCTAATGAGGATGTCCAGGGAGGTATCTGGGTTACAGCTAGAAGGGGAAGCAGGGGGAACAGGAGCAGGAGGCAGGCCAATACTGAGTTGGCAAGCACCAACAGATTTGCCAGATTGAATGGCAATCCCAGATAGAGCTGTTCCCTTTTAACAGCCGGGAGAACAGTTACTGGAGGAGTGGGAGGACAGCATAGGCAGAGCAACAGACAGGTTTTGGTGGTAGAGGACTCTATTATTAGCAAGGTAGGAAGGGTGATTTGTCACCCAGATCCCAGCAATCGAACAGTTTGCTGTCTCCCGGGTGCTCGGGTTCGGCATGTTGTGAATCTGATAGATAAATAATTGGGAGGGGCTGGAAATGAACCTGCGGTCTTGGTACATATTGGTAGAGGGGCTGGAAATGAACTGGGGGTTTGGTACATATTGGAAGAATTAACTAGTCATGTGGGAGGAGATGGGGGAGGGTTAGTATAGTCAATAGGGAGGTACTGCTAAGTAACTCAAGTATAGTGGCAGGCTCGCTAATGCCAGAAGCTTGCCAGGAAAAATGGGAGAGTTAGAATTATTAGCAGTAAATGAGAAATGGGATTTAATAGGCATTACTGAAACACGGTGGGATGACTCTCATGACTGGACTGTTAATCTGGATGGTTATAACTTATTTAGGAAAGATAGTGGCAATAGCAAAATGGGAGGAGGGATTTGTCTGTATGTTAAGCCTGAATATAAGCCTATAGTCAGAGATTTATGCCGGAACTAGTGATAATATTGAATTTTTGGGGGTAGAGTTAAATAGTGGAGCAGCAATTTCCAAACGAATATTGGTAGGAGTATGCAATTATTATTACAGATTGGAAATGCAGCTAAGCATGGGCAATTTCTAATAATGGGAGCTTTTAACTACTCTGAAATAAACTGTATGAGTGAAACCAGCAGTACGGGTAAAGAGAGTAGGTTCTTGTGTACACTCAGGGATCATTATCTGGCCCAGGTTATACAAGAGCCTATTAAAAATTAAGCTATCTTGCATTTAGTAATCACAAATAATATTGATATGGTTTAAAATGTTGAAATAGGGCAACCTTTGGGAAACAGTGATCACAACACAGTCTCATTTCAGATTGAATTAAAAAAACAAAACTGTAAGGGGCTAACGAAAACTCAGAATTGTAAAAGGGCAGCAATACAAAGTATAGACTGGGACAGAGAACTGATAGGTAAAAATATTGAACATAAATGGACAACATTTAAATCCTTACTAAATATACATACACATGGGCATATACCATGTGGGAATAAAAGTAAAAGGAGTACATTTCCTCCAACATGGCTTAACAATGAATTAAAGATCAAGATACAGAGTAAAAACATTTAAATTATACAAACAAGAGGGGACAGAGACTGCTTTACGGGAGTACAAGGAAATCAATAAGGCTTGTAAAAGGGCTATTAGACTGGCTAAAATAGAAAATTTAAAATTAGTTGCAAAGGAGAGTAAGACTAACCCTAAAATATGTTTTAAATATATTAATGGGAAGAAGGTCAGGAAGGAAGCTACAGGAACATTACAATGTGACATAGGCCGTCTGACAATTAATGACCAGGAAAAGGCAGATGAGCTAAATAGGTTATTCACTTCAGTATATGCAAGGGAGGTACCAGTGTTTAGGACACTGCAACATAATGGGGCTACACTACCGTCACTAAATAATTGGTTAACGCAGGAAGAAATCCAAAAGTAGTTGGAAAAAATAAATGTTAATAAAGCCCCAGGTCCTGATGGAATACATCCAAGGGTACTGAGGGAACTGGGTTCTGTTATAGCCAAACCATTATATCTAACTTTTCCAGATTCACTCAACACAGGGTTTCTACTAGATGACTGGAGAAAAGCAGAGGTGATACCTATATTTAAGAAGGGAGCAAGAGCAATTCCGGGGATAAGGGGTAATAAGGGATAAAATACAATAATATGTCTATACAGACAGGATTATAAGTAGGAGCCAAAATGGGTTTATGAGGGATAGACCATGTCAAACAAATCTAATTAGTTTCTGTGAGGAGGTTAGTAGGAACTTGGATCAAGGCAACTCAGTGGATGTAGTCTTTTTAGATGTTGCAAAGGCTTTTGATACAGTGCCACATGGGAGACTATTATGCAAACTAAGGGATACAGGAATCACAGTAAATATAAACACATGGATTGAGAGCTGGCTAAAAAACAGGAAGCATAGGGTTGAAAATGGAACATACTCAGATTGGACTAATGTGGTAAGTGGGGTTCCTCAGTGTTCAGTATTAGGTCCTCTACTTTTTAAAATATGTATTAATGACTTAGAAGTAGGACTAGAAAGTATTGTCTCCATTTTTGCTGATGACACGAAGTTGTGCAAGGTAATTGTCCCGATCTACTTCTTCTCAATCGGGCTTGATAAGGCTGTTATTGCCAAACCTACCCAGCAGATCTACCAGATTCTTTTGATTTCTTCACTAAGACAGCTGATGTCTCTTAAATTAGATGTAGTCTTTAAGAATATGAATGCAGGCTCAGCATTATAAGAAATCAGAAACTGTTTTAATTTCTGTGGACAAGGGATCATGTATAAGGCATCATAACAGCAACTTCATTCATACAGTCATTGTGGTTATCTTCTTACCTCCCTTTTTAGATAGGAGCATATCTGTCTTCAATATATGTCTTCTTCCCTTGGCTTAGGAACATATATATATATATACTTTAAGACATTCAACCCAGCATTATCTCAACTGCCCTCAGAGACACCAATACATCTCTCTGTCAGAAAAAAACTCAACTGCCAGCTGCCCTCTGTGACAGTTACAGCCAGACAACACAACATTCTAAAAGATTTAACTCTTAATGACCCAACATGCAGCAAACAAAATCACACATCACACTCCAATCACACATAGGCAAGCAACATAACATAACATGCAGTAATTAACTTAAAACACATATGGTAATCAACATAATATAAAACAGCACAGCATAACATTTTACATATTAATTAACATGACATAACACAGCATAACATATATAGGATAACCAACTTAACATAAAAGCATAATAAACAACTAAACTTCTACGGACCCCAAAGGGGGTTCAGGGGAATCATGACAACTACTCCCCCCTTTTAAAATGCGGCATCCCGATGATCATCTCTATCAGATGAACAACGGTATGCAGCAAAAATTAAGTCCATGCATAAGTCCATGTCTTGGTTGCTGGGCTTCTCAACTCCATTGGGACAAATGTCGAAAACAATTGCCCTAGGCCTCCCCTGCCCGAGTCCTTATTTTGAATGTGCAGAGCAGGTTTTTGTTCTTTTCCTTCTGTACAATGTCCAGGGCAAAAAACAATTCTGAAAGTGACTCCAGTGGATCCCATGCCAGGACAAACCTCCCCAACCAGGCCAGTCCCAACAACCTTCCGGTTATGACTAAAACAGTCCATGGGCCGATGTGACCAAAAGTGGGTAATACATCCCTTGTGTTACAAACAGTTGAGGATGGGGAATAGTTCAGGTATAACTGCTTAAGCAATCCATCATATTGACATATACCCATAAAATATGTTGGTTCATAGCTATCAAAGTGAAAGTCAGATTCCAAAGCAACTTTTCTTTTCTTTGCAGATTCTTGTTGAGCTGGATTTATTTTTTCATATTGGAGCTTTTCATATTTAGATGGAGGCTTCTCATACTTAGATGGAGTCTTTACTGAATAACTATTTTGTGTTGTATATATTGGGGTTCTTGATGTAGACCAAATAGATATATCACTCTTATCTGACAATTTGTTTGTTTCCACGTGAGCAGACAAATGTAACAGCTGGGACTTTTTTGAAAGTAATGTTGGATTCTTGAAATCTCTTTTTTCATTATTCTGCTTAGGAGTCTCCATGAAATATGTCTGTATATTTTTGTGTTTCATTTCTTTTTGTAAGGAAATCTTGGCTTCTTCTGCCTCTTTTGCATTTTTTTTCTTCTCATCTATTTGCTGTTTTAATTGCCCTTTAAGAGAGTTTACTTGATCAGTTTTGCAAGACAGATCCATTTCCAGAGAAGCTATAGTGGATGTTAATTCTTGTACTCTTGATCTGTAGTGTCCTAATTCTATATCATTTTTTTCAACCATTTTATTGTACTGGTGCTTATGTTTTTCCATTAATGCCACTATTTCAGCAATCTTATGCTGGCAATGGATATCTGTTTCTTTCTGGATTTTGATTGCTTTGTCAGCAGCACCTTTTAATCTAACAACCTCTTTGTTAAGACATTCTTCTCTAATCCTTGCATTATCTATTTCCTTTTGCTTATTGTTGAGTGTTATCTCATGGTTGATTTTAGTATCTTCCAGTTGTATGTATAATTCCTTTACCTCGGATTCAAGAACACTACACTGCTTGCTTTCTCTTGTAATTTTATTTTTCAAAGACTTGTTTTCTTGTTGTAATTCTTCAATTGTCTTGTTTTTATTTTCCATTTGTTTCTTCAAAGAATCTGCTTCCTTCCTTAACTGATAATTTGTTTCTTCATACTTCTGCTGCAATTCCTGAATTTGTGTTTCTTTGTCTTTCAGTTCATTCTGTAAGACCTTATTATGATTATGCAGAACTTTGTTTTCCTCAACTTTGTTGGACACTTTTTCCAGCTCATTCTGAAGTTGCTCATCAAGAGATGTTATTTTCTCCTCTCTTTCAATGATACTTCCTTGCAACTGTTCCATTGCAAGATCAGCAGCGACATGCTCATTCTTCAAACCCTGGAACATATTGATTTCTGCTTTTAGGGACATGTTTTCTCTCTGTAGAGCCTTAAGCTCCTCTCCGCTATTTGCAACATTAGCATGTGCCAGAACCAATAAATTGTCCTTCTGTTTTATCTGCTTGTCTTTTTCTGCAATAGTTTTCTGCAGTTCTTCAACAAAGCCCGATGTTTGAGACTGGACTGTCTTCTGTGCATGATACTTCTGCATTTCAACATTTGAAACTTCATTCTGTTTCATCAAATCTTGCACCTGAAGAGTCTCACTCTTTGTTGCTGCAGTTGGGGCTTTGTTTTCTGGCCAATTTATGTTCAAAGACACTAAGTCTTTGGACTTTTTCTCCTTTTTATCACAGCGTTTATTTAACTCCTGCTGGATCAAGGGAAATAGCTCAATAGCTTCATCAGACCAACGCCGTAGTCCTAGGCAGTCACAGCGCTTTGTAAGTAAGTTAATTTGTCTCTGGGCAGTGCCTAGGCCACAGTCCGGATTGCCATACACAATCTCCCACAGTGCCTCCTGCAGCTCCAAGTGAAAACAGGGCTCCACACTGGGGACCCGAACTGTTCCAAGCCAGGCTGCATACTGCTGCTCCAGGTCAACCTGCTGCCCCACCAGATACGACAGCCAGTCACTCAGCTCATGTCCTGGCCACAATCCCAGGAATGCTTTCCATTTTGCTAGAAGGTCCACTTTCCTGCATTGCTTGGCGTCCATCTTGCTGGACCTCTGCTGTCCCCTCTGGTTAGTGCGCTTCTTTACCTCTGCCATGCCTGCAAACGATGCCCTGTCTCCTCTGGGATAGAGGCTCCTCTTCTTACTGCTGCCTTAACTTATTGATGAAGAGATCCCACCGCTTGCCACCAGCTGTCACCATCTACTTCTTCTCAATCGGGCTTGATAAGGCTGTTATTGCCAAACCTACCCAGCAGATCTACCATATTATTTTGCTCTCTTCACTAAGGCAGCTGATGTCTCTTAAATTAGATGTAGTGTTTAAGAATATGAATGCAGGCTCAGCATTATAAGAAATCAGAAACTGTTTTTATTTCTGTGGACAAGGGCTCATCTATAAGGCATCATAACAGCAACTTCATTCATACAGTCATTGCGGTTATCTTCTTACCTCCCTTTTTAGATAGGAGCATATCTGTCTTCAATATCTGTCTTCTTCCCTTGGCTTAGGAACATATATATATATATATATATATATATATATATATATATATATATATATATATATATATATAAATATACTTTAAGACATTCAACCCAGCATTATCTCAACTGCCCTCAGAGACACCAATACATCTCTCTCTCTGTCAGAAAAAACTCAACTGCCCTCTGTGACAGTTACAGCCAGACAACACAACATTCTAAAAGATTTAACTCTTAATGACCCAACATGCAGCAAACAGAATCACACATCACACTCCAATCACACATAGGCAAGCAACATAACATAACATACAGTAATTAACTTAAAACACATATGGTAATCCAGCCAAGGGTCCCCGAAACGTGACAACAAGCCCCCTGGGATGCCTGCTGTGTTTGGTCTTCCACCTCCTCAAAGCCACCTTCCTCCTCTGACTCCTCTTCTTCAGACTCCCAGAGTCTGGGGGCTTCCACTGCCCAGCATGGAAGATTATACACAGGTCAGAGTCTGGGGGCTTCCACTGCACAGCATGGAAGATTATACACAGGTCAGAGTCTGGGGGCTTCCACTGCCCAGCATGGAATATTATACACAGGTCAGAGTCTGGGGGCTTCCACTGCCCAGCATGGAATATTATACACAGGTCAGAGTCTGGGGGCTTCCACTGCCCAGCATAGAAGATTATACACAGGTCAGAGTCTGGGGGCTTCCTCTGCACAGCATGGAAGATTATACACAGGTCAGAGTCTGGGGGCTTCCACTGCACAGCATGGAAGATTATACACAAGTCAGAGTCTGGGGGCTTCCACTGCCCAGCATGGAATATTATACACAGGTCAGAGTCTGGGGGCTTCCACTTCCCAGCATGGAATATTATACACAGGTCAGAGTCTGGGGGCTTCCACTGCCCAACATGGAAGATTATACACAGGTCAGAGTCTGGGGGCTTCCACTGCCCAGCATGGAAGATTATACACAGGTCAGAGTCTGGGGGCTTCCACTGCACAGCATGGAAGATTATACACAGGTCAGAGTCTGGGGGCTTCCACTGCACAGCATGGAAGATTATACACAGGTCAGAGTCTGGGGGCTTCCACTGCCCAGCATGGAAGATTATACACAGGTCAGAGTCTGGGGGCTTCCACTGCACAGCATGGAAGATTATACACGTTGCCTCTGTCTGCGTTATTATAAGGTGTGTACTGTTAAGTAGTACTATTTAATCCCTGTTACGTCCACTATTAGGGGACATGTATATGGCATTGATTTTTGGAACAGGGAGATGGAAAAAGATGCTTGGTCGGACCTCCTACTTCAAATTTGGGGCACTGGCGTGCAATCTAAGGTGCCACCAGATATGAGTGTCACTGTGCACTGGCAAAAGTTGGCAGAGTAGGCGCTGTAGGCCTCACACACACGCCTGTAGGCAGGCAACTGATATTCAATCGATTTAAGTCAAAAAAGGGTTGTTTTATGTCACTGTACACTACGGTTGCACCAGATATGACGTATCACTGTGCACTGGCAAAAGTTGGCAGAGTAGATGCAATAGGCTTCACACACACGCCTGTAGGCAAGCAATTGCTATTCAATCTATTACAGTCAAAAAAGTGTTGTTTTATGTCACTGAGCACAATATAAGCTGTGAGCCTGACACAGGCAGGCAACTGAAATTAGATTACAAAAAAAAATGGTTGTTTTCAATGTATGTTACACCACCAGGTATGAGTAGTGAAAATAAGCACAATATAAGCTGTTAGGTGTTAGCCTGTCACACACACAAGCGGGCAGGCAGGCATAGATTACACACAAAAAATTTCTAAAATAAAATAAATGATGTTCAAAGTTTCCTCAATGATAAAGTATAGAGGGCGAACCGAAAAGAGCATGTGTTCGCCGTTCGCGGCGGACGCGAACATGCGAAAATCGCCGCAAACAGTTCTCCGGCGAACTGTTCGGCACATCACTACTTGTGGACAACCACCTACGTACGCCCTCATTTGCAATATGGAGTACAGTTTTGAGCACCACTTCACAAAAAGGACATTATAACTGGAAAAAGTACAGAGAAAGACAACAAAACTAATAAGAGGAATTGAGGGGGCTAAGTTATGATGAAAGACTAACCAAATTAAACATATTTTTTCTAGAAAAAAGGCGTTTAAGAGGGGATATGATTACCCTATATAAATACATCCAGGGTCAGTATAAAGGTTTGTCAAGGGAGCTTTTTGTGCCAAGAGGTTTTAAATTGACATGAGGACATCATTTGAGGTTAGAAGTAAAAAGATTCCACTTAAAGAAAGAAAAGGGTTCTTCACATTAAGGGTAGTTAATCTGTGGAATTCTCTAGCAAGGGAGGTGGTGACAGCGGATTCAATAGATAACTTTAAAAAGGGATTGGATATATTTTTAAATAAAAAGGGTATTTAGGGTTATCCTGGTTAATTAGAGAGGGAGTATTGATCCAGGGAGAAATCCTATTGCCAGTATCTGGGGTCAGGAAAAATTTATTTTCCCTTTTGAGACAATTGGCAAAGTTTCACTGGGGTTTTTCTGTTTGCCTTCATCTGGATTAATTAACAACTAATCCACATATTGCAGATCAGAGGAGATCTTAAAAGGTTGAACTTGATGGTCTAAAAGTATTTTTTCAACCTCAATTACTATGTAACTATGTAACATACACCAACATGCCGCCACATTTACTTCACACGCACTACACATGTACAGGATGACCTACAAGGACACTGACATGTCAGCTCCATGGAAATAACAAGGGATAGATGGATCAGTCATGCATCATTAAATCCATAAGGCTGACAAATCACTGTCTTCAGTGGGCTCAACAACATTATTCAACCAATAGCCAGTCCATGTGCCCACTGCAGCGAATGCAGTTACAGACCAAAGCCGGAATCAAGAGTGTTAGGGGCCAAGAACAATCAAGATCAAGAACCCAACAAAGATCACATCTAGCAAATTAGAGCTACTCAGAGTTGCACTCAAAGGGACAATTACCTCACTATAGGTAATATTCATTGTGTGAAAGAGCACAAGAATCTATATTAAAGTGATCTAAGGTTTGTCTACAGACACAGTGCTAATTAGAAACCTCTGCCTCAACGAATGTTTCAAATATTATGATTTAACTGTATACAGGAATGTAATCAGCCAGCAGTTAACCAGTTAATTAACATAGAATCTTCTGTTCTGTCACACAATAAAGAGCACTGATAATAAGGTCAATGGCCCTGTATGTGATTCATCCAGGTTCAAGCCTAGCAGTAAGATAGTTAGAAAGGAACAGAAGCCAATGTTTTCTCAAACATCATAAACACATTTCCCTTTCTTTTCTTGTTTCTCTTTTTCAGCTTCACAGAGGTCTGCATCCACTGATGAGCCAAAGGTAGGGACGTCGGCTCCATCGGATCAGGAGGACACGGGGTAAGCCCACTCCCAGCAGAATCCAGCACAGGTGGAGGAGGGACCAACACAAGCTCCGTGCCCTGATGATGAGGAGGAGGACTTCACCTGGGCAGTGGGGCTACTTGCTGGACCACATGCCACCACAGTGGCCTTCGACCCCACTGTCCCCTTCCTCCAGCAGCTGCACCCATCACCGGGGCACACCTTTTGGAGGGACGAGAGAGGCATGCCCCCACCTTCTCCTCCTCCTCGCAGTTTATCCACCTGGCTCCCCCCACCAGGTCTGGAGTCAGGCACCGGCCAGGCCACAGCCCCTCCACACCGGGCCACCATCATCACCTCCGACTATCTCCAAACCCACCTATGGGCTCAGAAAGCAGACATCCATCCCTACCACCACCAAGCCAGGCTGCTCAGAAGGAGATGCTAGCAGTGCCTCCATGGAATCTAGGCCAGTATCTCCTCCAATCACAAGGAGGTCATGAGCAGCCTCACCAAGCGCAATAGGGAGGACAGGAGGCACCATCTCATGACTGAGTTATAGACCCGCCTCATCCACCCTGGAGGCATCCCTCACGCACCAGCAGCCCGGCCCCTTCCCCCGTGTATCCACCACCGCCACCAGCAATGCAACTGGTTGTGCCTCTGCCTCTCAGGGGGATGCCTCCCCCTGCCCACCCCCAGCACCTGTGAGGCGGAGGTCGCTCACAGGGGAATGGGGCCCTGATGCTAGCTGGAGGAGAAATGTTGTGCCTTCTCAATAGAACTCTTTAGTGACAATATATTGGTCCAAATGTTAACCTGATCTAGCCTGGCTACAGAGTCTTGGATATTGGCCTATGTGATGGTGATATTTTGTACGCAGATGGCTACTTCCCATAACATGGTCCATGATGCCCCTCTCTGTGGACATGTAGGGTTCTGTTTAACATTTCACCAATTGATGGTCTTTGAGGAATGCTGTTGAGAGGAGATGCTGCAGTTGTTGGTTAGGAGCAATTCAGGTACATGAAGGCATCTTTTGCATCTGCAATCATTGTGAAGGAAATGTATTACATTTAAGAGTTTCCCAGTGCCTCTCAGGTGGACATTCCTTCAACAAAAGCCCCCCCCCCCTAACATGTAGCTCCCACAACATTAAAGCTATAATATATCCAGCAATGTAAGACAAGATTGTTGTTAGCTTAAATGTTGACTAATACCACTAAGGTGGTGAACTTGCAAAGTTTCACAATAACATGTTAATGACAGCCACATTATTATATGCACTAGTGAAGCATGTGATCCTCTCCTCATTATCAGTCTGATATCAGATCCTTGTGTCTGATGTAAGTAACATTGAATCTGGCTGCTGGCCTTTGTGTCCTCTCTGTATTGATGGCTATTTATCCCATATTGATGATATTAAGAGTATCCTTTAACCTGTGCTATCTGTATAGCTGATGGATGTGATATCAATGTTGATTATCAATATCATATTGAGAAGCTAATAGGACACCTTGACCACTGACGCTGGTCACAGCTAAGCATTTATTGTGAGATGACAAATCATTATTAATGATCATGCCCAGTGAGATATCCTGAGAACTAGCTAATGGTTAATAATGCTTGCAGAGGAAAATCAGGTGAGTTGGTATATTACAGTTTCAGGATTTAGCACTGTACTGTAGATGCATTTTTTTACAACTTCTTTTCAGATTTTTGTTTTGGGAATGTATTGTATGTGTGAAACTGGATTGGATTACATAGTCCAGAGGTTTAATTATCTGTTTCATTGAGCAGATCTAGACAAGTTTTAAGTGTTATGCACATTAATGGTTTCTTCAATTAAATGGAGCGATTTCTGATGATCCCTTTTTTCATCAGATTTTGGTTACAGTGGTGTAGTGACCACACGTGACCCTGGTAAGTGCTATGCATCATGCTTCTTCTAGACTAGGACATAACCCCTTTAGGTATCCCCCTTTTCCCCAAATGCCTTTTGCCCTTCCTGGATCTGCCCACACCACATCAATGATATTAATGCACAGTCTTGTACATTTCTGAGTGTGGTCTGTGTTTGAAATAAAGCTTTTTTATACCGTTCTCACCATGTCAGTGTGTTTTCAATGGTTGGGGTTTTGTGACATCCACATACATCACATTTGTGTCCCATTCCTATATCTGTAAACTAATGATCCCTGGTTACTATGCAATTGATTGATACATATTATGATAATAATATAATTATATATTAAATAATAATATATATATATATAATATATAATACTATAGGATTAACACACATGACAGGTTTGCATGACCATTCCAACATATGATAAAATAATTATTTTTCAAAATGCCTATTTTTTATTTGTGGATTGGTGTGCAATGAATTGCAATGCCTTTCCATGCTTTCCCCATATTTTAAAGTACAGTGGTGTGTTTATATTGTGTTTTACAATGTTGCGGATCCTATTTGGAGAGCGTAATATTTTTGCCGCTTACGGGTTTGAACACAAGTACTTCTAGAGGGAATTAGACTAATTTGATAGCCATTTGTGATTTTATCATAACATATGCAAGCTTAAAAGATAAATGGTTTAACTGGGTCGGAGTTCAGATTTTGACAGTAGGGATTTTCAGCCTGTAACTTGCAGATCGTTTGCATGTAGCTAAAAGAGGCCAATTTAATAGCCGTAACTTTTGCAGGCTACATTATGGGCTTTGGGAACTCCAAATCAGCAAACTAATGTCACCACATTTGGCCTGTTACTGGCCACCCGACTTTAAAGCTTGACAAGCCAGTACAATTAGTGAATACAAGTTAGGTTGCTGCAAATCAAAATAATTGTCAGACATAGATGCTTAGAAAAACATTGAATGCAATGAAAACTGACATAAACAAATATTCAGTTGTTCTCATTATATGGTCACTTTCAGAATGCAGCATGTAAACTAATTTCATGTTTAATTCTTGCAGGAACTCTGAAGATAGATAAAGGTCAGAATCATCAAAGTTTAAATGGAAATACACAAATATACACTCCCTAAAACATGCATTTTCATACAATATTCTAATAAATACTCATTGAAATTCTCATCTGAAATTCCCAAAATAACAATAGAAGAAAATGTGTATAAATGAGCATATTACATCCGGCCTGTAAAGTGAGGAATGGCTTCAAATATGTGATTTATATTCACTAGTGTTATTCAAGAACAAATTCATACCAGTTTCCTTTCTTCTTCTTCTGACATTATGCAAGTAGCATTCTTTTATTGATTTACACAAAGGACCATGCTTTTACATATCTTATAAATGTCCTTTCTACATATGCTTTTATTAATTTGTTATACATACATAACATTTAAATATTAAAATAAAATAACATTTGTTTACAAGGTTTTTGTTAACATGAACTATATTAGCAGGCTTTTATTAATTTATGTGTACTGATTTCAAATCTGTGCTTTAAAGAAGGCCACCACATCACATTTCTATGTTATAGGTATTTTTTAATTCAACAATAATTCATTTTAGGTTGTGTAATGATAATTTAATTGATGTGGTTGGCAACACTGGTTACTTCTTTCTGACAGAACGTCGTAGGAAACACATCACATATAACTTCACTTTTGTTGCTTGTACTGTTGTAGACACATGTGATGTTCATTTCACAATAATCGTCAGTGTTAAAATTGACAGCGTCTATTACTTTACCAGAAATGTCATGCTATGTGTGTGGACAGTACTGTATATTATAAAATGTCAGTCTGTGAAGTAAACATACTTCTTGTATGTTGGTGATCAGGACAATACATAGACTCCACATTTGTGCTGCATTACATGCTATGCTAGTCTGAATGGGTTGGTGAAGGGAAGAAGAAATACATGTAATTTGCACTTCCCATTCTGTACTTTTGCATAAAGGCAACCACAAGTCCTCTGTCCCAATGCCAGGAAACCTATGAAAGCTATGAAATTATGGAAACATATGCATTGCTATAAAATGCAACCAGTATAAATGGCAAATATGTGATTTAAAATAGATTCCCATTTTGCTTGGCCTTCAATGTGGCTATAGAGAAACGCTACAAAGCAAAAGATTGGCACAAAAGAGATAACCTAATTCTTGGAAAGACTAACGGAGTATAAGACTTTAGCTGACCCTTCTAATGATCTGCTATTTTTTTTTTTGCATATATTCAGCAAAGAGCAGTGGCGGCTGGTGACTTTTCAAGTTGGAGGGGCGACAGGGCGAAACATAGCCACTCCCCCTTTTCAAACCACACCCATTTTTATAACTCCTCCCCCTGACGTCATAATGACCTATATAAGCCCCGCCCAATGACCTTATACTTGTAAAGCCCATTGAAATACATGATCAGCAATGCAGAAATGTCAAGAAGTAAAGTAACAATGTGTTAAATTCATTGGTATACAATATAGATTGAAAAAACTCATGTGACAAGACTACAGCAATATCATAATTGCACCTATATGTATTAAAAGAAAAATTAAAGGAGTGACACCTACCATTAGTCGGGTCTTCTTCTCAGGGTATTCACGTTCAGTAAGTTGACCAACGAGTAGAAACAAATCTGCAGCCACATAGGGTTTGCACCTGGGGTTGAAAGAAAACAAGCAAATCAATCAGACCATTCAAGAACAAAACCATACTTAAAAAACATTAAAAGACCAAGTGGAACCATATAGGCCCCAAACATACCTTAGAAGACCAAGTGGAACTATAAAGGCCCCAAACATACCATAGAAGACCAAGTGTGACCATAGGCCCCAAACATACCTTAGAAGACCAAGTGTGACCATAGGCCCCAAACATACCTTAGAAGACCAAGTGTGACCATATAGGCCCCAAACATACCTTAAAAGACCAAGTGTGACCATATAGACCCCAAACATACCTTAGAAGACCAAGTGGAACTATATAGGCCCCAAACATACCTTAGAAGATCAAGTGTGACCATATAGACCCCAAACATACCTTAGAAGACCAAGTGGAACTATATAGGCCCCAAACATACCTTAGAAGACCAAGTGTGACCATATAGACCCCAAACATACCTTAGAAGACCAAGTGTGACCATAGGCCCCAAACATACCTTAGAAGACCATTTAGCACTGTATAGGCCCAAACCAGTGGATCTTGGGATTCAAGAAAACAACAAAATTTCACTTCTGTTTAGACAACACAATAATCAATGTCAAACAAACACGTTGAATTAGCATATGGATAACCATATGAGCAGTAACGCCACGCCAAGGCTTCAACAATTGTTACTGACCATTCACACACCTTTCATAGCTCCTTCCATATGCACACTCACACACCATTCATACTTTACTTACCACTAGTTATTTTTGGTAGTGAGGTGGTGCCATTTCTGAGAACTTTACGTACCCTTGAAGGTGCCTCCAATTCCTTCAAACCAATGCATTCAACTGCTCCAGGGCCATGGTGCTTCTTAAATACCTTTTTATCCTCTTCAATGTGGAGAAGCATCTTTCTGGTTCTTTAGTAGTCTTCGGTGTTGTAAGCAGGATTCCTTATAGCTTCACTCTCTCTGTTAAATTATGTAGAATTAATTGATGGTAAAGTTGGTGCAGAGCAACAGCACTTCTACAGACATGAAATTCTGGCTTCCCGTACACAAGTGACAGCTACCCTTGGAAGTGCCTCCAATTCCTTCAAACCACGCCAAGGCTTCAACAATTGTTACTGACCATGCACACACCTTTCATAGCTCCTTCCATATGCACACCCACACACCGTTCATACTTTACTTACCACTAGTTATGTTTGGTAGTGTGAGGTGGTGCTGCTTAACGCAGTTTATCTTTGCACACCCTGGGGGTATGCATTCTTCTTTGCTTCAATCACTTGTATTTAAATTTTGCACGGCGATCTTTCAAAGAACAAAACTTCTCAATGGTTTTTTCATTGAAGTCTGGGATCTCGGAAATCAGTTGCTTTTCCATTGAGAGCATCGCCAATGCATTCAACCGCTCCCGGGACATGGTGCTTCTTAAAAAGGTTTTTATCCTCTTCAATGTGGAGAAGCATCTTTCTGATTCTGCAGTGGTCGTCAGTGTTGTAATCAGGATTCTTAATAATTTCACTGTCTCTGTGAAATCATTCTGCAGATTAAATTGATGTAAAAGTTTGTGCAGAGCAACAGCACTTGTACAAGTATGAAAATCTGTCTTCCCATACAGAAGTGACAGCTCAGTGCGTAATTGTTCCTTCTTCAGTATTGGATATGCTTGCAATGTGTCTTCCAGAGCTTGGGTTGGAAAGCAAGTGTCATGGGTTTTATACAAGTCACTTTGAACAAGTTTGGCACTGACTAGGTGATTTGAAAATGAAAAACGTTCTTTTGCATGAACCACCACTATGTCACATACCTCTCTTGAAAGTTGTCTCAAGGTTGAGATCTCCGCACTCCGTCTGTTGACTGTTACATCGCTCGGCAAACTTGCTTCTATCTCTTCAACAGAATTACGGATTTTCTGGATGCTGGCGACAAAGTCTTCTGTGACTTTTTTGATATAAACAGTATCCGTGTCTCGCTTCTGAAACTGACTATAGAGGATGTCAACATGTGGCATTATTAAATGAAATAATTTAAGGAAGTAAAGGAACTCCCTGTCTTCCAGCATTCCAATGAAACCTGCGGCTTCACGTATAGATGTTGGATCAAAGTTTAGACATGCTTCAATTGTCTGGAAACACTCAAGTAGCGCATCTCTGTTCTCGTAGATGACGTTCACGGTTCTAACGTTGAAGTTCCATCGTGTCGGTGCACCTCTTGGAAGTCTTCTACCAACTACCTCATCCAGAACTCCAGTCCTTTTTGGAGAGCGTGAAAAAAAAGATGGTATGCCGCCTATGTTTGAAAAAAAACTCGAACTCTTCCAATCCTTGAAACTGCTTTCTCCATTATTAGGCTCAGTTGGGGAGCAAAGCAATGGACGTAGTGTGCGTTCGGGTACACGTCTTTTATTTTTCTTTGAACTCCTCCTTGATCTCCACGCATCACACTGGCACCATCGTAGCTTTGAGCTATGAGTTTCTTCTTGTCTTCTGGCTCTGGGAGAACAGTATTCAGTGTTTCCAGCACAACAGCAGCAATCGAGTCTGCATCCGTTGATTTAGTTTCCGTGAAGCCATCAAATCTTTCCACCACTTGATGCTTCTTGTCAATGTAGCGATAGACTACAACGCACTGTGTCCAAGCGGAAATATCGGTTGTTTCATCTGCTTGGATTGCCACAAACTGGGCTTCCTTAAGCTCTTGATGAATCACTTCCTTAATAACTTCATGCATGCAGTCCAGTAGCTCATTCTGCACGGTTTTGGACGTGCCCTTAAACACAGTTGCAGTCTTCAAATGCTGTTCCATTGCACTATCGATACTGCCAACCAAATCCACCAGGCCTCGAAACACTCCTGGATTTAGCGATGTTTCACTCTCGTCGTGTCCTCTTAATGCCAGTTCAAAAGCGCCACAAAAGCGAACACAATCAATTATCTTGGAAAGGATGTACCGGTTCTTAGCCACTTCTTGGTTGTGTTTTTGAATACTGACTTGATATCCTTGGTCCAGTTGAACTGCAATGTTCGCCTGTCCAAGCATCTCAAACTTGATCCTGTTATCCAAGTGAGCTTTAGAACTTTTGTGTTTCGCCAATTTGTCAGCTAGATGTTTTACGTCAGTCACTCCAGTTTTGGTCCAAGCAGCGTCACCACCAAATAGGATGCATGGGAAACAATATAAGGCCTTCCTAGAAACGCTTCCACAAAGCCAGTCGTTCTTCTTGTACCATTCAGTATTGAAAGTACGGATATATTGCTTCCCTCTATCTCTTGCGATTTGCTGCAGATTTATCTCTGGTTGGTCAGGTCCTAACCGTTTTACTTCCACCTTCTCCTCATAGGTTAGGGTGCCGAAAGGCTTCACAAGTAGAGAGTCAATAGTATTCATTTCTGATACCAATAGAAGAAAGAGATCACGGTATATTAATTTATATTATGTCACAAAATTACTTTAAAATAACAGTGTGTTGAATTCATTGGTATACATTACAGATTACAAACCCTCATGTGACAAGAGTACATTAACATCAAATTTGCACCTATACGCATGGACAGAAAATTAAAAGCAATGATACTCACCAACAGTTGACTCTCCTTCTCGGGGTATTTACGTCCAGTAAGTCAACCAACGAGTCCAAACAAATCTGCTTCCACAGATAGTTTGCACCTGGAAAGTGATAGAAAACAACAAAAAAAACATTAGAACGTTCAAGACCCAAACCTTAACTTTTAAAACCTTGAAAGACCAAGTGTGACCATATAGGCCCCAACCGCACCTTAAAAACCTTAAATAAAAAATTGGGACCATATAGGCCCCAACCGCACCTTAAAAACCCTAAATAACAAATTGGGATTATATAGGCCCCAACCGCACCTTAATAACCCTAAATAACAAAGTGGGACCATATAGGCCCCAACCGCACCTTAAAAACCCTAAATAACAAATTGGGACCATATAGGCCCCAACCGCACCTTAATAACCCTAAATAACAAAGTGGGACCATATAGGCCCCAACCGCACCTTAAAAACCTTAAATAACAAATTGGGACCATATAGACCCCAACCGCACCTTAAAAACCCTAAATAACAAATTGGGACCATATAGGCCCCAACCGCACCTTAATAACCCTAAATAACAAAGTGGGACCATATAGACCCCAACCGCACCTTAAAAACCTTAAATAACAAATTGGGACCATACAGGCCCCAACCGCACCTTAAAAACCCTAAATAACAAATTGGGACCATATAGGCCCCAACCGCACCTTAATAACCCTAAATAACAAAGTGGGACCATATAGGCCCCAACCGCACCTTAAAAACCTTAAATAACAAATTGGGACCATATAGGCCCCAACCGCACCTTAATGACCCTAAATAAAAATTGGGACCATATAGGCCCCAACCGCACCTTAAAAACCCTAAATAACAAAGTGGGACCATATAGGCCCCAACCGAACCTTAAAAACCTTAAATAACAAATTGGGACCATATAGGCCCCAACCGCACCTTAAAAACCCTAAATAACAAATTGGGACCATATAGGCCCCAACCGCACCTTAATAACCCTAAATAACAAATTGGGACCATATAGGCCCCAACCGCACCTTAATAACCCTAAATAACAAAGTGGGACCATATAGGCCCCAACCGCACCTTAATAGCCCTAAATAACAAATTGGGACCATATAGGCCCCAACCGCACCTTAATAACCCTAAATAACAAAGTGGGACCATATAGGCCCCAACCGCACCTTAAAAACCCTAAATAACAAATTGGGACCATATAGGCCCCAACCGCACCTTAATAACCCTAAATAACAAATTGGGACCATATAGGCCCCAACCGCACCTTAATAACCCTAAATAACAAAGTGGGACCATATAGGCCCCAACCGCACCTTAAAAACCCTAAATAACAAATTGGGACCATATAGGACCCAACCGCACCTTAAAAACCCTAAATAACAAATTGGGACCATATAGGCCCCAACCGCACCTTAATAACCCGAAATAACAAAGTGGGACCATATAGGCCCAAACCGCACCTTAAAAACCTTAAATAACTAATTGGGACCATATAGGCCCAAATTGTAGAAAAAAAAAAAAAAAAAAAAAATATATATATATATATATATATATATATATATATATATATATATCAATTGATATCAATATATCTCAATAAATAAATATATATATATATATATATATATATATATATAAATAATCAATATATAAATCAATCAATATATAAATATATATATATATAACTCAATATATATATATATCAAACAATAATCAATATATAAATCAATCAATATATAAATATATATATATATATATATATCAATCAATATATCTATCAATCAATCAATCAATCAATATATATATATTTTTTTTTTCTTTCTTATATATATATATATATATATATATATATATATATATATATATATATCAATATATATAAATATATATAAATATATATATATGTATATAAATATGTATATATATATATATATATATATATATATAAATATATATATAAATATATATATATATATATATATATATCACACACACACATAAAAAATACACATAAATATACATAAACATATACATAAAACAATATATATTAATTGATATTTATTATTTGATTAATTGATGTACTTTATAACTTATTTTATTATATTGTTCATGTATTTCTATTACACATTATTTTTTATACATATTACAGTGCTATTTTTTGGCTATACATGTTACAGGATATTATTCTGTAACATGTATATCACATAAATAGCCCTGTAATATGTATAATACATACAGGGTCAAACAAGTTCACACTTACCTTTTTTTCCTTTACAGGCTTCCATACCTGCTTGCTGATTTGCTAATTTTTTAAAGACTCTCATTGATTGAAATCGATGTCAATCAAAAATTTCAGCCAATCAGAGTCCTTCAAAAATTAGTATATAAAGCAGACCGTGGGAAAAAATCAATTAATCGCGGGTGGGGCTCCTTGTAGGAGGAGCTCTGTTAGTTTGTTGTTTTTTTTTTTTTAGAGCGTCGGGTTTTTTTGTGGAGGCCTCTTTCAATGGGCCAGAATGGATGGACAATGGCTTCAATCAAGATTGGATTATTTTTGGACAATGGCTTCAATCAAGATTGGATTATTTATTTGACCAGTGGCTTCAATCAACATTGGATTATTTATTTGACCAGTGGCTTCAATCAACATTGGATTATTTATTTGACCAGTGGCTTCAATCAACATTGGATTATTTATTTGACATGGGCTTCAATCAACATTGGATTTTATGACATGCCAACGCTGGAGGGGTCAATTTGACAGGTAAGTATGTGCTGTTGTTTATTTTATTTTTATTATTGTTTGTTTAAAGCTGTTTACTTTATTTGTATAATTGTATTCATGTTTTTACTGTATTGTTTTTCCCTTACCTTATTTTTATTTTATCTTTAAAAGTGACAGGCACATGCACATGCCTGTTACTTCTAAAAATGGAATAAAAATAGGGGGGGGGGGTGCTAGGTACTGGTAGGTAGTTGGATCTGGGTGGGGTCGGTCACGCTCAGGCGCCCATCGGTCGGTCAGTGGCCGCGTAGGCCACGATCAGGGGTGGCACAGGCCTGTGCAACCCCGCTCACCGCCCGAATACCCCAATCACCGTGATCGGGGTAATCGGGCGGTGGCATAGCATAGGCCACATCGGGGTGGTGGTGATCGGGCCTCGGGGGTGGCACAGGCGACATGGAGGTGATCAGGGGTGGCACAGGCCTCATCAAGGGGGTGATCCGATCACCCCCATGTGGTCCTGTGCTACCCCGCTCACCACCCGACTACCCTGATCCCGTGATCGGGGTAATCGGGCGGTGGCATCGCATAGGGCAGGCCTGATCGGGGGTGGCACAGGCCACATGGGGGTGATGGCTGGGGGTGGCACCAGGCATTGCAGGCCTAGGGTCGTCGGTGGTAGGTAAGTTGGTGGGTGGCTCGGTAGGTGGCAGGCCAGGCAGGCATAGTGGGGTAACTGGGTGACCCTACCTTTTATTAGGGGCTACTAGGGGTTTGGTTTGGCTAGGGGCAGGGCAGGTGCCAGGTAGACTTACTGTTAGGCAGGCTGCAGAGCAGATGTGAGTAGTTTCAGCCAGGGAGGTCTCTCAGTCTCAGCGTGACCAGGGTCAGGAAACAGAAAGGGGGAAGGGACAGGCAACTGGTGGTTTTATTCACTGTATCAGTCAATCAAAAAGTAAACTCGAGGCCCTATTAGCTGGCGGGCGCTCAGGGCTAACGGTCTGGGTGGGTTTACAATGTTCTCTTAGCAACTGTACAACCTTCCATCATTGATTGGTCAATGATGGAAGACTGTCAGTCATTAAATTGATACATTTATGACCGCCCATGCATATCGTCACTGTGATGGTGGGCGGCATGCATTAACGGTCAGGGGGCCAGGCCAGGCCTCATTGAAGAGAAGAGTCTAAAGGTTAGTGTACTTTACTAGTGTAATATGATCACACAGGGTGCAGGGGGCTACAATAGATACACATCAGCATTAGTTAATGTAGCTCAAGGGGTTATCTTAAAGTGACAGTGTCCCTGGGAATAGTTTACTAACTTTACTTCATTTTATTACTGTATTAAGACTTGAATGATGATGTACACCTTATATTTAATTGTTTTTGGGTTATTACTAATACATTGTTGTGTTTTTTTATTGCAGGGTCACGAAAATATTTGGGGGGGCGTTTGCCCTGACGCCCCAATGGACGGGCCGCCCCTGGCAAAGAGTATGAATAAAAAACTCACATGACTATCTGAACCATGAAGAAGACATACCCAGGCAGATGGGATCCAGCAATCACAGGTGATTACTATTGTTTTTTTGCAGAGAGAAGATAACACATAAAAGGAAAAATGAACAGCTTGTAAAATGTATGCTAGTTAACTTTGAAATAGTCTGCAGTCTGTAAACATGATGTTTGAAAAGAAAAACTAAAAGTAATTGCACTGATAACAATTAAAATGTTTTAGAATACAGGGGCATTTAATGGGACACAGAATTCATGTATTTAGATTGGCTCTAGATAATCTGTGTTAAGTTAACCAATAGATCCATAGATATCCATAACTTGGTCAGTAAAGATCTCTGCCATGCCCTTGTTAGAAATTCAGAGAGAGGACTTGATTTTGTTGAAAAACTGTATTTCCATAGTTTTATAAAAATAGTTTTAAAACTTGACAGCATTCATTTTCCTTCAACTTTTAAGATTAAATCATGCTTCTTTCAGTGTTTGATGGCAAAAATCTGACTTCTGAACACATTTAATGAAGATGTTTTTGCTGATATTGCATACATTTAAAAAAAAATCTTGTTAACAATAACAAACCAGTGGAAAGCTAGTGAGTGGGTGGAGGGCACATGTGCAAAATAATTTAGGCCCCTTTACAACTTCTCTATAAAAGGTAGGTGCTTGTAGGGAACAATTAAAAGCCAAATATATATGTAGGTGGTCAGATAATCTTTCCATAAAAAATAATTATCTACCACTCTCCAATAATCAATTAAGAATCTTCAGGAACTGTCAGTAGCAGAGGTCCCTACCCTGTAGTGGGCCCCAGTTCTTTGCACTTGCTGTATCAGCAGCAGTTTCACAACTGACAATATTAGTGTCTAAATTAGTTAACACCATCTTAGTTTCTTATTTCAAAAGGTATGATTTACAAATTAGTACAATGATACATTTCCTTAAAAAACATGGAAACTTTGCTGGTGTCTTCAAGCTATTTTTCATTAATTTTTTCTTTTTTGGAAAAAAAAAACACATCCTACATAGATAATAGACACAGAATGGTTTTACTTGCTAATATGAAGGAATAAGGGCAACAATTCAAGGGACTATATACAAGTACATTGTAAATGTAAATGGTTTCGCTCAGTCGTGTCTGACTCTCTGTGACCTCATGGACAACACACCATGCTGATCCACTTGGCTTTCATGGCCAGTTCCTTCTCCAGTGGGCAACAGCATACAGCTCCTGGTATTCCCAGGTGGTCTCCCATCCAAGTACTGATTAGTGTGACCTATTGGTTCCCTGGCTGGATTTGAAACCAGGATGTTGTGGTGAAAACACCTGCATCCTATCCACTGGGCCACCAGGGAACCACAAGTATATTACTGCTATATTAATCTAGTCTTATATATCATTATCTCAATTAAAATCTCACCTCCGAAAAGCTGTTAATCTGGTCTGCCAGAGATATTTTAAGATCACTGAACAATCTTATGAAAAATGATCTCTTGCCACAGGCTGTGAATCATCTATTTCTGTAAAAACCATAATGAGACTACTTTAGACATAGATCCTGTTGACGTGAATGGGAGGTACAGGTGGAAAGGCCATCTTGATCTGTTAAAGTGCCTGATGACTCAAAATAGCATGCTCTATATCCCTAGCTTGTCATTTTCTCACTGTTTCTAAACATAGCTCTGGACAAGTGGAAACACAAAGGACTCATTTTAACACATCTGGTGATTTATTGAATAACGTGTACCCTTTATAGCAGTGATAGCTATTACAGTGACAGGCAGCAGTCTTAAAAGAACATCAATCTAATTTCTTATTAAAGCCCACCTGTAATTTGGGAAAAACATCTTGTTTGCCTCCACGGAAAGTAGAGAAAAGCTGAAGTATCTTCCCATCAGAAATATATCAGCCTAGATTACCAAACATGTATATAGGTGTTGGCCTCGGATTGGTGAGCCAGCCAAAGGTCCCATGTGAAGAGGTCAATAAGCTGAGAAACAATATTGATTCTTCACTCTCATTGATATTCTATCCCCTTCCTGTAGTACACCTGTAGTACACGTCTTGGGAGGTCTGTCCTTGAGTCTTTGTTACCACTCTGTATTTCTTGCCATTCCTAGAGTTCATTTTACACAGCAGATAATACTATTTCCAGAGTTTTCCATTACATTTATATAACCTTAATGTGTGCAAAAATAGATTCCAAAACCATTATCACCACTATCCCAATTTAAACAAAATAATTCATATACATCAAATAACTCCAAGTGAAAATCTGAAACTGATACCAGTACCGGCACTTACATTCATCTTTGTATACACCATTTTTCAAATCTACAATCAATATCCAAACATGTGAAAGAGAAAATCCTTCAATCGACAATACCTAAAATGTCTATAATATACAATGCTATGATTAAACAGTAAAAATAATAAATTCTTCATTTTCTAAGTCCTCCATTTCATGACTCTCATAAGAAAATAACCGATTGAAGTTCACTCATAAATCACTACCGAGCTATCTCATCACACTTAAATCTAACATCTGAGAAATGCTATCCTAAACCCCAAGTACTTGTCCCATATGTATTTTAAAAATGACTCCCTAACAATATCTGATCTCAAATAGACTGCTTTGAAGAAGCAAACACCTCAGTTATGTCAGATTTGAGACTTGATTGCTCAAATCCCACACATTTATGGGTTAATAATGCCATCTCCTATGAAATCGGGTGTTCCCTGTTAATACCTGCTGAATTGTCTTAGAAAACAATTTATTTCAATGCAATAAAGTAACAAATTTTTTATTAATTCCACTCAGTATTGATCCAGAATTCTCATCAAATCCTTTTGTCCTCAAACCCCCCCCCCCCAAAAAAAAATCGTAAAGCCTCATTGTTTCATTTTATATAAGAATTTAATTCTTGTGAATAATGAGCATACATTTTTACATTGTTAAGTCCTCTACGTAACTGATACTTCGATGTGGTTCACCACCAGCTGGCTTTGAGCACTTTCATGGCATCCCAGGATCTAGATTCTACATAAACTGGGCAATGTCTCTCAAACTTTCCCTATTTCCTAATGATGGCCACCCATATCCCCCAATGATTACTCTGAGCATTTCACCTCAATTGGGCCTCATCAGGAGTAATATCAGAAAACTCCCTCCCTATTTTTAGATCTCTTGCTAGTGATTAAGCCTCTCACTGACAAACAATATTTGAATAGCTTGAAACCTTAATACCATAAGCTTTCACAAAACTAATTGAATATATTCTTACAGTGCTAGTCCAGTATGCTAACCAAGGCCCCTATTCAATTGAGCAAGTGTTAGTTACTGGAGCCAGTAAAATAATTTGCTATTCAATTGACGTCTTTTAGCTACCCTCAAGCGATTTGCAGGTTACAGGCTGAAAATCCCTGCGGATGTCAAAACTCCAACCCATCTAAGCCTTTGATATTTCAAGCCTGTAAATGTTATAATCGCAAATTGCTATTCAATTGCTCCTCAAGCCTGCAATTGTTTTTACACCCGTAAATGGCAAATATAGAAGAAAATCCTATGAGTACCAGATAGGACTCGCAAGGGGGCTAAACACATGATTGTAGCACTGTAAATGCAAATAAAACATCAATACTGCACTTTAAAAGTATTGTACATATGTCTTTAACATAACAGTGCACCATGATTTCATTGCCAATATGTCTGGCTTAACTTAACATAAACCTATTCAGCCCAGGCCTAGATACATTGATTTTCACAGTCTCTAAGAGCTCAGCCACAATGCATTGGATATGGAGATGAGCTAGGTGCGATCAGAAAGGAATGCCTAGCCATTGTGTGGACACTCAAGAAGCAACAACTGTACTTGTATGGTAAGGAGTTCACTATAGTCACTGACCATTTTGCTGATTCAACCGAGTGTCTGGAGACAAGAGTCCCCAGATGCAATGGAGTCTGGCACTACAATCATTCAACTTTGTTATCCAGTATCGCCAGATATGGACACATGGAAATGCCAATTACTAGCTAAATTTGACCTGCTAGTGGTGTTGGGATGGATAATTTTGAAGGGGTCTTGTCCCAGTCAGTCACTTCTACTGGGAGGGGGAAAAATGTGTCAGTATGGGTAAATACATGATATACCATGTACAATGAATTTAGGTATTATACAGACAGGGTATTTCTAGGAACCATGGAGGGAATCCATTCATAGATCTACATTATATATCTTGGAAATACATAGGAGCTGGAACCAAAATGCTTAGAAACCCAGGTTCCCAGAATTTTTTCATCTTGGTATATACAAATGTATATGCAAAATGTAACAACATTTTCCATGCCCACAGACCATTAATTAAACACATTGAAATGCATATATGTTAATATATTCATATTGAGGTACAGAGAAGTACCCAAATACAAATTAAAGGTTGAATTAAAATACTAAGTCCAATGCTAACAATGTCCTCTTACATATGCCAACATTTTAAAAGAAATACCAGACACTTTGCAGCAGGGCAGTCAAGTAAAATTCATACTTTTGCATACCAAAAGATTGTTGGATACTTTTTAAAGGTACACTTTACATCAAACCTACAAAGTCATAAAGCTAGATTTTAATTAGTAAAAATACATGTTGATGATTAATCAGTAGACTGCCACTTTTGAGTTAAGCAGACATTATAATGTGTAAAACTGTGTTTATTAAATAATTTCCAAGGGAATTCCATATTCTTAGATTTTGGAAAAGTAATCTGTTGCTGGTGTTTATTGTACTTTAAGATCTGATACTATTATTGTTTCTGCCTGGCTGGGACATCTTTCTCAAATATAAAAGAAAAGGTTTTTTGACAAAGCTCCAGTTTATCTGTGTTGCTAGCTTCCTGTATCATGTCAGGAAATTTTTGTTATTAAAATTTTTTGGCATAGATATATATAGCAGCATTAAATGATGTAAGCAGACTGCTGGATGCCAGGTATCCCTATTCATTATTTTCTCAAAATGTATTTTAATTACTGTATGCATTTGGAGGCTGCCTCTCAATGTTACCGACAACTACAAGACGTGCTGTGGACAGCATGTTAAATGATAAGATGTACATCTCTTTTAGTTACTGTATTTGAAACATTTATTTTGTCTACACACAAAATGTGTTTCATTTTAAAAAGGAAAGGATTGTTAAAATAGTAAAACATATTAACAGCACTCTGTAAAATAGCATAAATGAATACCCAGCATCTGATTTATGAGTTATCTACGCCTGCTTTATTATATTGAAAATGGCAAGCTTTATATAACTACAATTTGTATAGTCGATATAATATTCTTCCATCATATTTTCTTTTTATGGCTATTACTCAACAAGAACATTTAAGATGTGGTTTGCATTGTGCTGCTGGTACAACATCTAATGAAACTGCTAATCTTGTGGAATTTGTTACAGCATTGCCAGGCTGTGGTGCCAATTTAGAAGTTGTTCCTCACAAGTCTATTCAGACAATGCTGTCTCAAGCGAAAACACTATTTATATAATCAGTGGTCATTTGTATCTTTTACCCTTTTGTAAGGCCACTGAAGTGCCATATTTATAGTATTATTTCCATAAGAACTTAATGGGCAAAAATTCAAAATAAAATAAATGCAGACAAGAACATTTACTTATGATATGCAAACTTGCATTAACCCTCTTGGCGATCTGGCCATGTCAGTACCCCTGTGTGGTAAGGTGGTACACTCAGGGGTACTGACATAGCCAGACCACCTTGTTCCGCCCCCTGCTCCTACATTTAATTTTTTTTGGTAGTGTAGTGGATCCTTTAGCCCCTCCAACCCCCGCAGCACACCATTCCCCCTCTCCTCCCCTTACCCCTCACTATTCTCCTTTCCTTCCCCCTTCTCCTCCCCTGTCCCCTCTCCTTTCTCCTCCCCTTCCCCATCTCCCTTCTCCTCCCCTGCCCTCCTCTCCCTTCTCCTCCCCTTCTCCCTCTCCCTTCTCCTCCTCTGCCCCTCTCCCTTCTCCTCCACTTCCCACCTTCCCTTCTCCTCCCCTGCCCCCTTCTTCCTCCACCTTCCTCCCCCTTCCCCCATCCTCTTACCGTGATACCCTCTCATCCTTCCCCTGCAGCACGTCTTCTGGCTGTGGCCGGGAATCGCTATTGACTTGACGTGGGTGTGAAGACGTGCCCAGGGGAAGGACGAGCAACCTACACAGTAAGAGGAAGTGTGTAATCCCGAGTGTGGTTGTAGTTAGGAGCTTTAGGAACTGAAAATAAACCCCGAGTCACGCTCGGGATTACCACTAAATCATTTAATAGTAGGATGTCACAATCAAATTCTTGGTTGGGCTTGGAAAGAACCTCGATTAGACCTACATAGTAGAATTGTAGGGTCTGTTTATATCCCTGATAGTAGGATTTGGATCAGAACATTGTTAACAACTTCCACAAGCACCAAGGTTACCACAGGAAAGCAATGTTGTAGAGGTTAGCGGTTACAATCATTTCCCCAGGCAGGATCAGCAGTCATAATCCCAGGCAAGGGTTCCCCCAGAATCACACTCACACATAAATTATGTAAATACAAACAGGAACTCCTTTATTGGTAAAACACAACACACTTATAAACACAGTAAAACATTAACATAGCGCGCGGGGGGGGGGGGGGGTATTGGACACTTCAAACCATAAGAAGGGGGTCAGTCCCAAGGTCCATGTTAGGAATTTCCTTCCTCCTCACTACTCAGTAGGGGTGAATTAATACACTAATGTCACTAACTGGCTTCCTCTTGTAAGGAAAGTCCCATGGCAGGTGTTCAAAACACACTTACCTAGAGACAGACTGTCTAAGTGAGAGGGAGTCCTTTATATGTCCAGCAACAGTAATTCAAAATGGAGTCACCTTACAAGATGATAGACTAGTTCAATAATTGTAGAAACAGGAAAACTTAACGATTTTTTCTCTATATACTCTGGCTAGTTCCTATTATCAATGTACCCCTGTCAGATACTTTGATAAAATTGTTGTATTACATTGGATTAATCAAACTGCTTTTAGTAACCCATAAACAACATGATATATTCTGTCCTGTAGTCCCCCTTCCAGTGTCTCCAACATAACAACATTGTATACAACACATAATATCTGGTACAAATTACATTGCAATAAACACAAACCACACAGTCTTAACCCTCACAAACCCTAAGTCCATGAAATTTAGACAAAGTCCCAATGTCCAGGAAGTTGTGACAGATATTATAATAATTCCTGCCTGTTAAGACCACAATCTTACATACTGCTCACCATGTCAGAAATCTGTTAAAGCCCTTGGAGTTGGCAATCACATGGGCTAGGGTCCCAAAAATCCAGTGCCCCCCTGGGCATCACACATACACACACACAAACACACTGCCCTCTGTATAATACACACACACGCTGCCCTGTGTTTAATAGACAAACACTGCCCTGTATATAACATACACACACACAATGATACACTTTACAATAGCAACTATTGCTAACCCAGGGATCCATAAAATTTTAACAATCCCAAAGTCCAGGGGTCCCCCTGGGCATAACATGGGAGATATTCTTTTTTCCCCTAAAAGAATTAGTTACATGGGAGGAATCTTACTCCAATATGGAGGCCCAGGTCACAAGCAAAATCTACATACACAACTGCTACTATTGTTAGTTTATCACATATTTCACAAGTATGGATGCATTTTATTTGGGCCTTTGTAATAACTATATATAGTAAATGTCCAAATCAACAGAGACTATAAAAACATGTTCAGTAAGGAATTTAGAACATGTTTATGCTTCATCTTCCCAATAGATGATCTATGAAGATAGAACAAACACATTATGAGAGATATAAAGAGGCAATGGGCCATTGTGAATGTGATCCTATAATTAGTAACAGTAGGACATATCTAAAAAATGGTGTCACGGAGACCCTGAAACTGACACATTTCACTGATGCTCTAGTTGTGCTGAGATAAAGCTGTATGACCACCCACTGAGTTACATCATATTCTCTAAGGACTGTTCTTATATCATTTTGAATGCTTGAGCTCACAAGCAGCAGGCGTTTAAAGAGATATTGCTATAAAATTCTTGAGAGTGCTGTCTTCTCTATCATCTATTTGTGGAAAAAAAATCAAAAATCAGATCACTGTACTGAATGAATATGAGATTGATTTAGCGATTAACACATAATCTATGACTCTATCTGCTGCAAGTATATGAAGCTATAGATATATCTGTAACCATGTCCCAGCCCTGCCAGCTATTCTGTACAGCCTTGGGCGTTGTTTGGAAGCAGTGGTAGGGGAAATGCTTTCTCTTTCTCTTGTGCGATTTGTTTGCTGTGTCTTCACAGCTCATCTACTCAGTGCTTGAATTATGAACATGTTTTTTGCTCCCCGCTGTCTTGTAGATTGACTTGCATTTAGTAGTAGGGCTGAAAGGGATGTGGTGTGAGCAATGAGGAACAGCAAATCCACCATACACAGCTTGCCCAGGGAAAGACAGCTGTATAAGCAGGGGATAAAAACAACTTTCATTCTGAAAGCAACTATATTTATATATCCCACAGAAAAGGGAACTCGGATTTTTATTTTATAAATCAAAGCTAGTTTTTGTATTTTACATTCCAAATATCCACTGGAAATATTATAGCTAAGCAGTGCAGTTATATCATAGTTGTTGCTCTAACTGACATTTTCCTATATGCATTAATTACCTTTCTTGATGTAATAGATCTCACATGCCAACACAGGGCTCCATACAATTTAAAGTCTTTAATTGCCTGTAACCCCAAATTTTGCCCTTTTTGCCATTTGCCCTTTCACAGCCTCCACACGGAAACCATGCACTCGTAAGTAGGATTTCAGAGGGCGTGATCATATGATCTGACAATACTTATGCATGCCTGTAATTGACGTCTTAGACCCTGCTAATAGTAAATGAGACAGTCATCATGACATCAGTAAAACATGGAGTTTATACTTAAACTTCAAAATTAATTAGGTGCTGAGAAGTAAATTTTGAGATCGGACTCGCAATCGAGCAATGTAGGTTCCATGATATGTATTAACCCCTAAAGTCCTGGGATCCATTTCACACAAAGAAACATTAATAAATATATTTTTGAATTGCATATATGTGGGTTGGAAGCTGTTGTGCAATTAATTCAAATGTATGTACAGTATATGCTTTCCCATGCTTTTAAAGTACATTAGTGTGTTTTAAATTGCTGCAGCTGTGATAAGTGTTTGAAAAAACCCTTGCAAGTCCTATTTCGTACTCATAATATTTTTGACAGAAACTGGATACATTTTGTTAGACTTAATTTGTGAGCTAGAGCTACGGGTCTAATAGAATAATGATTTTGTGTAAATGTAATTATTTCGCACTCGTAAATCTTGAGATGTGCTAAAACCAATAGCGTTCTAAGGCCGTTTTTGGCTGGCCCGTAGTGATTGTGGACGGGACACTCCCAATTGCAATGCAAGTAGCTAAATACTGTATAGCCAATTGAATATCTGTAACTTTTACAAGTTGTTTAACGAGTTCAAGTAATTGCGATTTGGCCAATTGAATGAGGGCCAAACTTTTCAGTTTGCCAGTTTAGTTAGAATGTTTTCTGTACTGCAAATACTACTATATATTCATCAAAATTAGCTAATAGGAGGATCAAATTCAGCCATATATTATTTACTTCAATCCTCCACATTCTTTCAACACTGTTATTTCTCTTATCACCTCAACGCTGTTATTTGTCTTATCCCCTACATATTTAAAACATTATTTCTTACAAAAAAATAATTGACATTATAAATGGCAGTGGTTAGCAGGGTATTCTAATAATATAAGAGATTAACACATAAAATAATATTTAATTTACACTTCCAAAACATTTTTTTATTTTGACTATACAGTCAAAAAAATGTCCCCTTGTTGATCCAAAATATTTCCCCTTATATTTAACTTTACAATAACTATATGATATACAATTTATGTAGAAGTAGTTTATTTAAATTTTAGTAGATCATTTGACATTGTCAACACAATAAACTAAATTGTACATTTCATATTCTTGACTAGACTCAAACATATTTAATGGATCGGACACTGGCTGAAGGATAGTAGTCAAAGTTATAGTCTAGTTGATAAAATGTATTTTTAACTTTTTAAATCTCGAGGAGCACAATTATTGCAATCTAATCATGCAGTATTATCAATGAATATGTATTACATCATAAACCAAATACAGATTTTCTACCCAATAATTGACAAACAGCTAATTTCATCTAGCATACTTCAAATACTCAAAAAAAGTTGACAATAAAACCTTTATAAAAAAATAAAAATGTTTAACAAGTAAATAAATAAAAAATAAAATAAAAAATTGAATAACCATGGAACAACCATGGAACAAAAAGTAAGGCCTGTCATACAAAACCATATACTAAAAGGTTCAATAGGTACAGTGCCTTGCAAAAGTATTTACCCCCTTGTCTTCTTACCTATTTTGTTACATTACAGCCTTAAGTTCAATGTTTTGTTAATCTGAATTGTATGTGATGGATCAGAACACAATAGTCTAAGTTGGTGAAGGTAAATGAGAAAAATATATACATAAAACAATTTTTTAGAAATAGAAAACAGAAAATTGGCATGTGCGTATGTATTCACCCACTTTGTTATGAAGCCCATAAAAAGCTCTGGTGCAACAAATAACCTTCAGAAGTCACATACCGTATATACTCGAGTATAAGCCGAGTTTTTCAGCCCTTTTTTTTAAGGCTAAAAAGGGCCCCCTCGGCTTATACTCGAGTCACTCTCCCTCCGTGTGTCTCTATCACCCGGTGTGTCTCTCTACCCCACTGTGTGTCTCTCTACCCCTCCGTGTCTCTCTACCCCCATGTCTCTTTAACCCCCCGTGTCTCTTTCCCTCACCCCTCCTCACCCCCCCCCCCCCCCTCCCCTCACTTACCTGCTCCGGCCTCCGCTCCTTCCGGGTCTTGATGTGGCGCGCATGTGACGTCAGGGGTTGAGGAGGGGGTTGAGGAGGGAGGATGAGGAGGGAGGATGAGGAGGGGGGTTGAGGATGGGGGGGTTGAGGTTGAGGAGGGAGGTTAAGGATGGGGGGGGTTGAGGTTGAGGAGGGAGGTTGAGGATGGGGAGGTTGAGGATGGGGGGTTGAGGTTGAGGAGGGAGGTTGAGGATGGGGGGGTTAAAGAGGAGGGGGTTGAGGATGAGGAGGGAGGTTGAGGATGAGGAGGGAGGTTGAGGATGAAGAGGGGGTTGAGGATGAGGAGGGGGGTTGAGGTTGAGGAGGGAGGTTGAGGAGTGGGTTAAGGATGAGGAGGGGGTTGAGGATGGGGGGTTTGAGGAGGAGGGGGTTGAGGATAAGGGGGTTGAGGAGGGAGGTTGAGGATGAGGAGTGGGGTTGAGGAGGGAGGTTGAGAATGAGGAGGGGGGAAGAGACACAGAGAAGGGAGAGGGGGAAGAGACACGGGGAAGGGAGAGGGGGAAGAGACACAGGGAAGGGAGAGGGGGGAAGAGACACAGGGAAGGGAGGGGTGACACAGAAGGCACAAAAGGGACAAAGGGGGCAGCACATTTCCCACCCTCGGCTTATACTCGAGTCACTCATTTTTCCCAGTATTTTGTGGTAAAATAGGTGCCTTGGCTTATACTCTGGTCGGCTTATACTCGAGTATATATGGTAATTAGTGAAATGATGTCCACCTGTGTGCAAGTGTCAGATGATCTGTCATTACATATACACAACTTTTTTGAAAGGCCCCAGAGTCTGCAACACCTAAGCAAGAGGCACCACTAACCAAACACTGCCATGAAGACCAAGGAACTCTCCAAACAAGTAAGGGACAATGTTGTTGAGAAGTACAAGTCAGGGTTAGGTTATAAAAAATAATCCAAATATTTGATGATCCCCAGGAGCACCATCAAATCTATCATAACCAAATGGAAAGAACATTCCACAACAGCAAACCTGCCCATCAAAACTCATGGACCGGGCAAGGAGGGCATTAATCAGAGAGGCAGTACAGAGACCTAAGGTAACCCTGGAGGAGCTGCAGAGTTCCACAGCAGAGACTGGAGTATCTGTACATAAGATGACAATAAGCCGTACGCTCCATACAGTTGGGATTTATGGTAGAGTGGTCACAAGAAAGTCATTACTTTCAGCAAAAAAAATAAAAATGCACGTTTTGAGTTTGCAAAAAGGCATGCGGGAGACTCCCAAAATGTATGGAGGAAGGTGCTCTGGTCTGATGAGACAAAAATATTACTTTTCGGCCATCAAAGAAAACGCTGTGTCTGGCACAAACCCAACACATCACATCACCCAAAGAAAACCATCACCACAGTGAAACATGGTGGTGGCAGCATCATGTTGTGGGGATGTTTTTCAGCAGCTGGGACTGGGAAACTGGTCAGAGTTGAGGGAAAGATGGATGGTGCTAAATACAGGGATATTCTTGAGCAAAACCTGTACCACTCTGTGCGGGATTTGAGGCTAGGACGGAGGTTCACCTTCCAGCAGGACAATGACCCCAAACACATTGCTAAACACTTGAGTGGTCCAAGGGGAAACATGTAAATGTGTTGGAATGGCCTAGTCAAAGCCCAGACCTCAATTCAATAGAAAATCTGTGGTCAGACTTAATGATTGATGTTCACAAGCGCAAACCATCCAACTTGAAGGAGCTGTTTCCTTTCACAATAAAAAAAAAAGGTTGTGAGGCAACAAAACACAAAAAATGCCAAGGGGGGAAATACTTTTGCAAGGCACGGTATCTGTTGGGGTAGAAGGAAGCAATCACTTTTCTTTAAAATATAACATTATTGGACCCTATTGTATGATAGCACAAACATTTCTAAGAGTAGTATTTAAAAAAAACTGTTTATATATCCCGAGCAATTCGCATACAACTCACATTTTCTGTATCAATAAGCATGTTATTCAAGTATGCAATAGGGTCCAATATATAGTCTTATATTTTCAACCCCAACAGATACCTCTTGAATCTTTTAGTATATGAGATGCTGTCTGGTATTGTGTGAATTACTTCCTCCTTACTTTTTGTTCCGTGGAAGAAGTGATTAATCTACAGTAGAAGAGACTGATCAACAATAGAAGTCTACAGAACAAACTTAAAGACATACAGCAAGATGTTTTTGATAAAACATTTTGTCTTTATATTTTTATTTATTTAATTTTTATTTATTCTTGACAAAGATTATTCGTATTTCGTAACAAGCATTTTTATTATTTTTAGAAGTGTTTTAGGCATCTGGTGTGTGCTATATCAAATTAGTGCTGTTTGTCAATAATTGGGTAAATAATCATAGTTAATGCAATACAGTTGAAGCACCACTGGGCTTAGTGTTGGGGCCTAATATATTTATTAGCAATATTACTAGTGGGATTCAAGGGGAAGTTTGACTCTTTGCAGGTGACACAAACATATGTAACATGGAAGATATTCCAGGAGGTGTAAGTCAAATAGATTTAATTAGAGCACTGGTCAAGTATGTGGGATTTAAAATTAAACACTGATAAATGCAAAATGAGGCAACAGATAGAAACTGCACAAGCAGCAATGGAAAAGGCAGAGGACACATACAAAGCATCAAAGGCTTCAGCTGCCATCAAGGAAGCCTTGCAAGCCAGCTACCCCTGAAAGAAGCTAAAATTACCTTTTCTGCACCAATTAAAAGTCTCCTTAAAATAAAGCTGAGGAAACTGGTCCCCATCAGGCAGGATGGAGTAAAGGTCCTAAGCCAAGTGAGGCCCAGGAATGATCCTCAAGAGAGAATCAACTTAAATGCATTATTCCTGCCAAATAACAAAATCCTTCAGAGAAACTTCAATCAATGGGCAAAAGAAAAGGACAGCTGACCTTGGAGAAATGGACAATCTGTCATTTATTATCCACTCTCTCCAGTAATATCTGAAGGCCAGGAAAATGGCAGAAAACTCTGGGACTGCAGATCACCTCCAAGTCTAGAACTCTCAGGAGACTAAAGAAAGCACAATTCCTAACACATCAGCATGCTTAATACTAGTACCTGTCAGGATAGTTTCCACAGGTTCCTGGTGCTCTCCAATCTACAGCAGCTCTGTGCACTTCCTGCATGAAACTCATACCATTCCAGAGGCTGACATTGTGTGGAGTGATGATTCTGTTTTTTAGATACTTAATGTGTACACTCCTGCAGCAGGGCATAAGAGAGTGTGGTTCTTAGCAGTCTGTCAGTACCCCTGGAGACAGTTGACGCAGATGAGTGTGTGATCCTCGGGGGTAATTTCAATTTCACACTGAAAAGCTCTAGAGCTGCAAGTTGTCCTCTTAGCTTATGCTGATGATATGCTCCTTATGAGACTGGACCCAGTTGATCTTGAATGCCAAGTAGTTTATTAAGATTCAGCATCTGCTCAAATTAACGGATCACTCAACAGGCCTTCTAGAGGGTTCTCTTCAGCTGGACATCTTGACTCTCGCATTCCACAACATCTAGTGGCAGGCAGATCAAGTAGTTGGGAGTCTACGTGTCCACTGTGGACACCTCAATCCACAGAAAACTAGAAAGAGTTAAAGGGCCATATCCTCATTTGTTTGGGACAATGGGGGAGTCTTGCAAAAATTATTTCCTTAGTGGCAGACTCTGGTGATCAAACAGTTGGTAGCCACTCAGCTCTGGGAATGACTGATCTCTTTGAGTCTGACAACAGGGTTTCTTTGTAATATACTGAGGAGCTTGCTGGAGTTCATCTGGATGGATAGGCATCGGGTCTCTGGTGGTATGGCGAGTCTTCCTCTGGAAGAAGACGGACAGGGAGCAGTGTGTGTGTGTATTTCCACAATTGCATACCTTCTGCTTCCAGTACCTACAAATATAGCTGTATGCAGACCCTAACAGTAATGGTGTGCACAGGCATTCAGCTCCTTTTGCCACTTGTGCATCCTGGGGTATGACTGGCAATTATTTCTTAACAAGCCCAAGTGGTTTGGCTGAGACCTATTGGTGTTGCAGGCATACTGCCAGGAAAATGCAAAGCCTGAAGGATGGTGTCAATAACAAGGGAAGGCATGCCTTTTTGGGGTAAGCTGTTTGCAGAGCTCACTCTGTGTAATGTAATTGAGCAGTGTGAGCTTCAAGTTTGGAATCCCCCAGTATCATCCATCTCCTTTGTTAAACACAGATGGCTAGAGTTGGTGATCTCCAAGACTATGTGCATTCAAATTGAGTCTCACCTCAGGAGCGTGAGCTCAACTTTGTAAGTGCAACACTAAAAGTTTCACAGTATGCTCTCATGCAACACACATACTTTCCCTCGTGACTTGTCCTGATACCATCTGAAGATGAGTCCTATCAGCTGATAAGGGCTAGATGTCGGATGGAGGGAATTATTTTTCGGATTTGGTTCCACAACCCAAAGGTATGTGTATTAGAAAGTGATCCTTGGTACACTGAGCACGAGAGAATACCTGGCCAATTTCATGGATTTTCCAGGCACATGTCCATAATGTGGAAAGGAAGAGGACATGTACCATATTTAGATTTGGTACGGCAGACTGCATCCTCTCTTCTTACAGCTCTGTTTACATCTCTCTGAGCAAGTCCATGTTCCGGTCACTGGTGAGCTTCGGTATCCTGGCAGTATACTGTACCAAATCATCTTCCCGCTGAACAGGCTCTCCTGCAGGCCAGATGCGATTTTGTATTTTAAGAGGAGGAGAGCTGCACACACACTCTGCAAGAGCTGTAACTCAGGACCAGAACAAAGGATGAGACTGCAATCAAAGCTCATCTTCCCTTCCCTACACTAAAGATATAGTTCTGAGATATACACCCCCCTGAAAGGGTTCTGATCACTTTATTTTTGGCCACAGAGTTAAAGAAACACAGAACAAGAGAACACAGTAAAGCATTAAGAGACAATGAACATTTCACAACTTTAAATTTCTCTCCTCAGTACAGATTCTCCACAATCAGGATGGCGCTTAAGTCAGCCACATAGTCATCGGTCCATTCAGGGATTAGGCTGACCTATCGAAGTGTACCAGTTCATTTCATTCACAATTTCCGCTCCCACCTCTGGTAACCAATCCTGGATAGGCCGAAATTGGCACTGTGGTTAGGCCTTAGAAACCCGGGTAATTCAAACAGGAAAATTACCAGGTGCAGACTCAGCAATGAAAAGAAATTGGGTAAGGTGGTGGAATAATAGTATTAGGAACACATGTGGCAGAAGATGGTAATTTGGCTATTAGTGGTGGAAAATTACTCTGTGAGAGTAAAAATGAGTTTAAAAGTACTTGTTTGCCAAAACATTTGATGGTATTTGGAGTCCATTTAAAAGGGAAGGTGATACCCAAATTATCATTTTTACTTTTATTCAAAGTTAGAGCTTCTCTTTTAATGATGAACTTGGAAAACTGAATAATCCAAGAGTCATAATAAATATGGTATTAAATATGGTAATGCCATATTCAAGCATGCAATTGACTGGATTAGAAAAAAAACAGTTTTTACACCTGCACTTTTAGAACAACAAATGGATAGCACCACTATTCATTTGTCTGCCCTACTTCACTTAACTCTAAAATCAATCCCTTCTCATTTAAAAGATATTCATTTAAAGACAAGAGGACATCCTTTGAGGTTAGAAGTAAAGAGATTTCACCTTAAAGAAAGAAAACTAAGGGTAGTTAATCTGTGGTATTCTCTACCAAAGGAGGTGGTGATAGTGGATTTGATAAATAACGCTAAAAAGTGATTGGATTTTATAAAAAGGTTATGGTTAAGAGTTATCCTGGATAATTAGAGAGGGAGTATTGATCCAGGGAGGAATCAGATTGCCAGTATCTAGGGTCAGGAAGGAATTCAATTTTTTTTCCTCAGAGGAGATCATAGGAGATCTAAAAAGGTTGAACTTAATGGGCTAAAAGTCTTCTTTCAACCTTATTTACTATTAAATTGGAATTATCTTTTATAAGGGCTCTTTTATGCAACCACTCATTTTGTATAGGGAGCACCATAAATGTGATGGGTCTACCAGTAGAAACTATGAGGTGTATGGGGGTGCTCTGAAGAGCATGGTTATGTATTTGCTTTCTGTTTCAATAGGCCATTCCACATATAGATCTGGGTCTGTGGAGATTCTTAGTTTGATTGGGCAGGAATACCAACAGATCCCCCCTCCCCCATATAATCCTCTTCTTAACATTTTGACCAAGCTCTTCCTTGCTTGTATCCTTTAGTTCAACACAGAGTTTGGCAGTTTGCTATACTGATGACCTAAGCTATAGTAAATCTCTCTGATTTCACAGTAATTTTATATCATACTATCGACTTGCCTGTCAAAAATGACCGCAATAAAATTTGAAGTCTGGCAATGCTGTTTGCCACACAATGCGCGGCTCCCCGCCCCCTTTGGTTCTCATTGCGGGCCCCGCAATGATCGCTTTTGAAACTCATTGTGAGCCACTCCCTCGCCTCGCAATGAGCACCTTTGGCGCTGATAGCGAGCCCCAAATTGGGCACCTATGGCGCTCACTGCAAGCCCTGCATTGAGCGCCTTTGGCGCTCATTGCGAGCCTCTCCCCCTCTACTTTACGGTCTTCGCAATTAACTCCTTCGGTGCTCATTGCGAGCCCCACAATGGGCTTCACTTCTCATTGCAGGCATCGTCCAACCCGCAAATTTCGGTCCTCACCATAAGCGCCTTTGGGGCTCATTACGAGCCTCTCCCAACTCTCTGACCCCTGTGTCTGTTTCCCCCTCTCACTTCCATGTGTCTATTTGCCCCCTCTCCCTGCCCTTTTTTCCCCCATTTTCCCCTCATGTCTCTTACCCCCCTATAGTAAATCTCTCTAATTTCACAGTAACTTTATATCATACTAGCAAAAATTACGGCAATAAAATTTGAAGCCTGGCACACAATGTCAGGCTCTAACCCCCCCCCCCCCCTTTGGTGTTCATCGCAGGCCTCACAATGATTGCTTCCAACGCTCATTACGAGCCTCTCCCATGCCTCGCAATGAGCACCTTTGGCACTCATTGCGAGCCCCGCATTGAGCGCCTTTTGTGCTCATTGCGAACCTCACATTGAGCGCCTTTTGCGCTTATTGCGGGTCTCTCCCCCTCTACTTTATGGTCTTCCCAATGAGCATCTTTGGTACTCATCTCGAGCCCCGCAATGAGCGGCTTCACTGCTCATTGCAGGTGTCGTCCAACCCGCAACTTTCGGTCCTCGCGATGAGCGCCTTCGGGGCTCATTGCGAGCCTCTCCCCACTCTCTGACCCCTGTGTCTGTTTGCCCCTCTCCCTTCCATGTGTCTCTTTGCCCGCTCTCCCTGCCCTTTTTCCCCCCATTATTCCCCCGTGTCTCTTCCCCCCCACTCCCTCCCCTGTATCTCTTTCCCCCCACTCCCTCCCCTGTATCTCCTTCCACCTCACTCCCTCCCCTTTGTCTCTTTCCTCCCTCTACCGCCTCTCCCCTACTCTGTGTCTTTTTTCTCTCTCTCCCTCCTCTGTGCTCTACATGTCTGAAACCATTTGTGGGCTTGGGAAATTGATTTTGGATTTACGGGATTGAAAAAAAATTACGTCTTTACGGCCGCCATTTTTTTTCTCACATAGAGTGTTAATAAAACGCCAATTGAATAGCAAATTAGCTTTCAACCTCACTTACAGGCTGTAAGGTTATTTGGTAATTGATTGGGGTCTTTTGGCAACTCGAAACAGTTTCAGAGTTAAGGGCTTACAGCCGTTAAAGCCGTAATTTTTTTTAAGTCTTGCGTGCCTCGTGCCCAAAGGCCTACAGCCATCAGCGTTCATCGTGGGCCTGGCAATGAACGCGTCTGGCGCTCATTGCCAGCCTTTTTCAAAGTCTTGGGGCCTTGTGATGAGCGCCAAAGGCCTACGGCCTTCGGCGCTTATCGTGAACATGGAAATGAGCGCCTTTGCGCTCATTGCACATGCACAACCCGTGACTTTTAATATTGCTTTATCGACAAACTCGCAATTACGACAACTATTATATGTGATTTCAGAGCCGCCACAGGAATGGGATCTGTCCTATTGGCATTGCCATTCACATTTTAAAGTGTGTAAGAAGCTGTAGCCGAGAACTTATTAGGAGCTAAGAAATGATTGCTATTTGGGAAAGACTAGTGTAAGTAGTATTGGGACTATAATACTTGACTTGAGTCTCCAAGCTTCTACTTTATGTTGGCGGCTCTACCTGCTTTTTGGTAGGCCTGTTGTCTTATATTGTCTGCTAGAACAAATTGCAGAGCAGGTATGGATTATTTGCATGGTAGCCATGATCGAAAAATAATTATGTACCCCCTCCTCCCAACATAGTTACATAGTTACATAGTCACTGGGGTTGAAAAATGTATTTTAGTATGTCAATTTGAAGTTTTTAGATCTACTCTGATCCTTCTAATATGTGGATTAATTGTTAATTGATCCAAAACAAAACAAAAACATTAAAACATTGGTAATTGTCTCAAAAGGGAAAAATAAAAAACCCTAAATGCATATCTAAGTGAGCTGGATTATGAATGCATTTGACAGAGGATAATTAGTTGTGTATGCAAACATTTTTTTTTGCATGAAAAAAAACCCAAAATAAACATGTTAACACTTGCATTGAAGTCAGCATAATTTCTTGTAATTTCTGACAGTTGAACATCAGGGTTAACACCCTCCAAACCCAGGCTAAATTAGCATAAACATTTAAATGATTTGTTGAGGCCAATCAGGTAAGCTGAAACATTTGATGTAAACTATGGGGTTCCTGTCTGTGCTGCTAAGTAGCCTGGGATAGGTAGTGTATCACTGATATGTGCTATGTATTGCTGCTGACATACAGAGAGGAAGCTGAAAGAAGATTGGCTGAGCAAGCAGCAGCAGGTAAATAGTGGGTTAATATCGCTCCCCTGATGGTACATGCTGATTGAGGGGAATCAGATGCCTGTGTAGACACCCCCCTGGAGGTGTCAACATAATCATTAGAGGGATTTTTTGCTATTAAAAAAAATAAAATGTTTTATGAGATGTGCTGCATACACATAATCTGCTTTTTGCTTAAGGAGTGCAGAAATGTATCCATGAAACTTGGATATGCCTTTAATTATGTAATTTAATATATTAATTTCTCCAAACAACAGAACAAATAATACATTAATATAATTAAGATGATTAAGATGAAGTCTTGCAATGTGCACACTGCATCAGGACACACATGTAATGTAGTGATACAAATTTAAATTCAATAGTAATTTCATACACAAATGACATCATGTAGCTTGGTTCCACAGCAGTATTTAAGTCAGATTGTAGGTGTCGTGTAATGTTGTGGTTTCATGAGTTTTATCTTTGATCATTGCAGCTTATCTAACTTGAATTTTCTGTTACTTCAAGATAATGATCAATCTAATGTCTTAATAACTACATGCGATGCACAGTTCAGTTTATTAAGCTATGACAGCTATATCTTGCTTTTAATTTCCCAAACCAATGCACTCCTAACAAATATTGGTTTGAGCCTGGGGACTCTTAGCACAGAATCTAAACTATAAACTGCTCACAAGATCATTAGCACAGGTAACGTTTAACCATTATGAGCTCTCAGGTTGCAACCTTGACTTTTATGTAGATTGCTTATTTTATACTATAGGTTTCAAGTCAGATTTATCCAGTCCAAACAAGTAATTCATTATATATATATATATAACAAGAGGGATTCCTTAGCCATTGATTTGCATATTAAAAGATTTAAACTACACCATATTATATCGTATATAGACCATATTACACATTATACAGCTAAAGATGCCTTTAACTACAATACATTAAACCGCTTCTCACACCAGATCTAAGGAAACAATGTGTGGTATGTTGTAAACACTTGGGTCGAGGCTCTTAAAACTTAACTACGGAGAACAGGTTCTAAAATGAACTAAAATTAACTGTAAATCTAAGACTTCAAATAATCCCTGTTTTAGTTGTAGATTTTTGGTGAATTCTAAGAGAATAGTGAGACATAGAGATTGTAATTTTTATTTTCTGTATTTCGTGGCTTGAATCACTTTTGGTACTTCATGCAGGCATTTGTAATTAAGTTAAATAGTATCAACAGAACATTTTATCTGGAGAACTGGTGGTGATCTCCAGAGCAAAATGAATAAAAATTGGTCTGCTGCAGGAAGAGGAAGGGATATTATAAAAAGTAAGGGGTGAATTGCTGAATTAGGACATTGTGTACGCAGCCGCCTTGCAGGTTCAACATTTCCACAACTCATTGTTATGTTGGGAAACTTTTTGCAGTCGAATCTAAGCTATGATTTATGACCACCATAGACATGTGCTAGAAACAGTGAGAGAGAAAGAGATGTCAAAGAAAGGGAAGGTGGACTACACTCTCAATAACTTAGCTATGACAGCAGCCTTTTTCCCCAGCTAAGTGCCAAAGAATCTACGGCCTCAGCTATCAGCTATCGCCAGTCAGCATCTGGACACAGCAGAGGTTGATAGGATGCTGTGAGCACTGAAGACCGAATGTCTGGGTGAGGGGAATATTTTTTATTACATTAATGTAATAGTTGCACCCCAATATACACTCCACACAAAATAATGGCCCTACAAATGGAAAATGGACCCAGAGCCCTCTAGGCTCAAATGACCTGGTTGAAAAAGGCCTAATGGGTACAGGGCGTACAACCAGAGCTTGAGGAAATACATCTTACAACATAACAAATCAACAAGTTGAAAGGTATTTCACAAGGTCCATATGGACATTATAATACCCCATAGATATAACTGGCTATGTGGCTAATGTCTACATGGTCCAGTGGCCAGACCCAAAAGTCCAAGTGTCATGGGTTTCAAGACAACTACTCTCCACATCCAGTCAGTGGAGCCTAGGGGATGATCTTGTTGCATGTTTCCCTAGCTACACCCCTTACTTGTCCTCTTTGTTGAGAGCATCCATTATAATTTTGGGGGACCTTTCCCTGCCAATGTAAGATGGTAAAGTTAAAAGATTGGATAGCTAGACTCTAGCAAAGGAACCGTCCATTGTCTCCAGCCATCTCAGAATATTTTGCCATTGGCCATGAAGAAGAAAATGCATGTAATCACATTTTTCTTCCAGATGTCACATTGAACTAATATTACAAAACGTACCCCAAAAACTATTTAACTCAGAACTGTATCCCTGATTAAACTTCTGTACCATATTTTGTCAGAAATGAGGTAGCCACAGAGGTGGCTAGATTTTTTCATGTAATTACACTATAAAAATAGGAATGATGGAATGCAACTTTTAATGGAAACCCTAATTCGCCATGCCTAATTACCTTCATATTCCAAGATTTCCCTTGTGGCTTTAAATGCTTGGCCTTCATTTTTTTTAAGCCTGGCACCATGCTTTTGAATTTGAAAACTATTTTGGTTTGGTGCCAGTGAATTACTTTGAGACCACTTACTGGGGCACATTGTCACATTTGGTCTATAGTATGAACCACAGATATTTTATATATTGGGACTAACAACCAGGTTATGTGCCCTTGCAGGAGTTGGTATTAGCCATGCAGAGGGATGTAGCCAACTTCAAAGAATTGTCCATGGCGGACATCTGGTTGTTGATAATAACATACTGCAAGCAAAGATCGGCAAGGGATGTTAAGTGTAGCTCAATGAGCTTTTGTCCATTTTCATTAGAAAGACAATTGAACTTTGATGCTTCTACCAGAATCACCAAGGTTCACCTTAGTGTGGTTGGTTTAGAGATAGTTATATATTTTTTTAAAGATAGTCCAAAAATGCCTTACTTGTTTTGGGCAGAGGGGGCCTATGTGTACATGTACTTCCAATAGGTTACTCATGGGATACAAAGTGCTATGTTGGAGCTTGGGTGGACAACCCTACCTACCTTAACACTCTTTACTTGTTATTATTCTGATACTGTTACATGGCCAGCAGAATTATGGGAATATATCATAGTTACACAGTTACAAAGTTACATAGTAGTTAAGGTTGAAAAAAGGCTTTCAGTCCATCAAGTTCAACCTTTTAAGATCTCCTCTGATCTGCAATATGCGGATTAACTATTAATTAATTAGTTGTATAAAAAAAACAAAAAACAATTCCCTCCCGATCCCAGACACTGGCGACCGGACCTCTCCCTGGATCAATACTGCCCCTCCAATTATCCATGATAACCCTGAATTCCCTTTTTAATTAGAAATAAATCCAGTCCCCTTTTAAACTTATCTATCGAATCTGCTGTCACCACCTCCTCTGGTAGAGAATTCCACAGATTAACCACCATTACTGTGAAGAACCCTTTTCTTTCTTTAAGGTGGAATCTTTTTACTTCTAACCTCAAGGGATGTCCTCTAACCTCAAGGGATATCGCTCCTATGATAATACATTCCCTTATGCTTATATAGGACTGTTAACCAGAGAGACTTTGCTCAGTTACCTTTCAGTGTGATACTCAATTGACACCCTGTCATTATTCCTTTTACAGAGATTAATTGTAAGAATTTTTGACATAACAAGATTTTTATGACATATAATTTACAATTATTATTATTATTATTATTATTATTATTATCTTTTAATTGTAAAGCTCCAACATATTCCATAGCGCTGTATTGGGTCAAGTATAAGGCAAAGACAATTTTGACACATTGTAAATAGTGGAGAGTCCTGTCTTTGAACTTAGAATCAAGTATGCATAGTTTTCCCTAAAGCACCTTGCATTATTGAAAACTTGCAAACTTACAATCTTTTTTATTTTCTTTATTACACTTTTTTTTAATGAGTATAGTTTATCTTTTAGTTGACATCTGCTATATTTTTGCACATAATGCATGGCTATTTAATCAGAAACTTCTCTTTTTATATTGCTTTATAAAGCATTCATATAATGTGGAATTCCTTTCTCTGTTTCCTTTTTATGTCCACTCTGCCTTATCAATGTAGTTATAAATATAGTTTATATCATTTAACGGAAAAATCAATAACCTAGTGATATTGTACTCAGTGTTCTTTACTCAGTGCCATATGGTTAATGTCTAATAATAAATACATTGCGCCATATACACTAAAATGTGCTCCCTAGTAATCCTGCCAGAGAGAAACATGGCTGAAGAAACAGCTTCGTATTATGTTGATTCCTCTACTGATGTCATGCTACTCCCTTTGAGCCTTACTTCTCCCTATATCTTTTCTCCTACGCTGATACACGTCGTCTTTGGGTGCACCCGTGCTATGTTTTTGGTTATACGTTTCACTTGCTCCTACAGTTATGCACATGCCTACATTTGCTTCATAACATGCCTCTTCCTAGGCATTACCTCCTGTTCCTTTGTGTGGCATCTTCTGGTGCACTTATTCTGCATTTTAGGTCAATAGCTGTGCATGTGCGTACACTCGTCCACATCTTTCCTGCTGTGCTCTGCTTGTATTTTGAAGCAATCGGGAAAAAAACAAGCTGAGTTTGGGGAGCCACAAATTAGGAAATACAGGAGCAAAAGGTAAAACCAGGTAGTCAGTCTGTATAAATAATGCTAAGCAGTGTGCCAAGCAAAAGCACTCAGTTGCTGTACCCTAAATAGGCTTCAGAGCTGGCTGTATTACACTTCACATGGTAAGGGGGCTTGTCTATAACAGTAGTGAGGCTGGAACATTTTCAGGAAGCCTGCAGCATTAAAACACATGTGGGTGCAGTTTGGAACAGATATAGATGCAAGCACTACTTAAGACATAATATGTGGCATGGCTGGATTTATAACTAGGTATACAAGTCAGCCACATTTACATGTAGTTTTTTTATGTTTCACATACAGACCCTGCCGTCTTTAGTCAGGTACCATCAGCAATGTGCTGCACTATAGTAAAAATTAACGGGGCATGTTCATGGGCAATTTCTCTTTGGCTGCGCCACCCTGCTTTTTTGTGCTTTCACTGCCAGCCTGAGAAGCTATCCTGCTCCCTCAGGTCTTGAAAGGACCATAAACAGCTCATTGACTGGCTTCCATAGAAAAACACAGCATGCTCCTGCTCCTCTTATGTATGGATTCCCATAACATTGAAATAGGATTGTATAAAAAAGATATGGAAACAGGAATTTATCTGGTAGAGAAGGAGTTAAAACTCAGAGTTGTTAATGAACTATAATGAATAGATCAAACAGCACCAAGAAAAGCAATTAGTTATTGCATATACTGGTCACATTGTTGCTCCTTTCTGCTGCTGCTTCCCAAGTACAGGATGAAGTCACACTGCATTAACTCAAACATTTTACATAATGGCTTTATTTTCCAATTCCTACCAGCTTTGCACAGGAACATACACAAACAGGCCTCTTTTGTGCAGAAAGGAACACTTCCTTGTTATCATTGTTCTTTGTCTTTGCACCTGCCTATTTAGGACAAGGAAAAAGGTGAAGTGACAGTGGATCATGGTATAGAGTCTCACTGCATTCATATATCTGTTTGAACTCTATATACTGAATAAGAAAAACAACATGAGGAATAGATAGGAACAGAAGATGAATAATATGTACTTAGTTTACATACAAAGTGGAAAGGTAATTAGACCTTGACCCTTGTCCTAAATAATCTAACACAAATGCACAGTGCATGTAACCACAAAACTATAAGAGCCCAACTTTAGAACTGAGGCACTGTAATAATTGTGGAAGAGCTTTAAAAGCTTACAGCAACTCAAAGCTTTAAGTGTGTAAATACCTCCATCCTGCCCTAGGAATGTACCCATAACTCCCATTAAAGGGTGATAGTTGTGAAACATTCACATTGTCGAGATAGTATTCAGTTGCACAGCATTCCTGCAGCATAGATTTTTCATAACTATGTTGTGTAATGTTACAAACACAGTATACTTATCACAAACTCATATGGTTAATTATAATGACATTAACATAGTTTGAGGTTTGTGACAGTGTTACTTATGGGTCAGTTGACTTAACTTTGACTTGTTTCTTTTTTAAATTTTGAACACAGCATGAGATTTCCAAAGCAATTTTGTCTTTGTTTTGTTTTTGGGAAAATATGGCTAATGATGAAACAAATGTGTATTCCCTTAATGAAAAAGAGCTTTGAATCTTTCACCCTTGTCATAAAAGCTAACAACATATTATAATTAAGTGCATTTGAGATTCCACTTGGAGTCAAATGGTTGACAGCCAACAGGCCCTTTCATATTAGATTTCTAATATACGAGCACTCCCAATTCTTTAAATGAGAAGTATAGCCCTTAAAGAAAAAGTAAAAGATTTAATGTAACATTATTTATTATAAAACATACTAGTAACTTGCCCGTCATAAATGACGGTGTCATATATGTCATGTTTAATTGTCTGTACTGTCTCTCTGTGCTGTTGCTGTGTGCCCTCTCCCTCTCTCTGTGCACCCTCTTCCTCTCTCTGTGAGCCCTCTGTCTCTCTGCGCACCACGTCTCTCTCTGTGGGTGTGTATCTCTCTGTGCCCCCTTTCTCTCTGTGCGTCCTCTGTGTGTACCCTCTGTCTCTCTCTGTGTCCTCTCTCTGCGTTCTGTGTTCTCTCTCCCTCTCTCCCTCCATCTCTCTCTGCATCCCCATCTCTCTGTCCCCCTCTCTCCTTCTCTCTACCTCCCTTTCTCTCTCCCCCTCCCTTTCTCTCTTTCTCTCTCTCTGCCTCCTCTCTCTCTCTGTCCCCCTTTCTCTATTTCCCTCTGTCTCCCTCCCTCTGTCTTCCCCTCCTTCTCTCCCTCTCTCTTTCTCTCCCCTCTCTGTCCCCCTCACCACCACCATTTCCACACTGCAACTGTATTGCTGAGCATGTGTGGAAACAACGCACCTGCGCAGTTGCAGCATTCCACACTCGTTGCGTTGGCAAGTAGATGTGAGTAACGCCTGCGCGATGCCTACTGCTTACTCACATCTACTAACTATTATAGTGGATACATTGCAGTTTTTTTCCAGGTGGTCCTCTAAAAGATATCACTTGCTACAGTCAAATTGCTTTCCTCCAGGACCAATACATCAATCAGTACTTTTGTATGTTTAATGTTTATTTATATATATATATATATATATATATATATATATATATATATATATATATATATATATATATTACATTAATTATTCACACCAGATGATACTTTTTCTCTATTTTGAATTTTTAAATTAAACATACTTTTAACCAGGAGTTCAGCATGTTTCAAAATTGTCTAATTTGTCAAAATTGTATAATCAATAGATGATCCATCTCTCAAACTATTGTTTTCTATGAAAGGGTTTACACAGAACATGACTTACAATTAGTCAGTTCTGATAGACATATAATGTTTCTGGGTTTACTGTAGTTATAGTTTTATTGTTAATTTTCTTTGATCTTGTGAGAATTACCAGGACAATGCAAAGCTTATGTGAGTGACTTTGCAGCAATCACACCTCTTAGCAGAATCACTAACAAGAAGTTATTTTTTGTGAATGAATCAATGTGACTAAATATAAAGGTTATACTGAATCTTATTGCAGCCAGACATTCCAACTACAACTAAATGCTGAAATGCTTATTTTGGTTTAATATCTGTAATAACCCTTAGGACCGTGCATGAAATTAAATACAGTGAGAAAACATTCAAGAGTTCTTAAAAGATCCAGTCAGTGTTAGAGAAGTACATTGGATATAGACCATATATGATCCATATGGGAGGGTTGCAAAGTGCAACCTCTACTACTGAGGACAACTACCAGGTGCATTGTCTATTTCAACTTTTAAATACCTCTTTAGACTCTTCAGGTTACTTACCCACCTACAGTATTCCTAGGATCAATGTAAAATAAAAAAGGTCAGATATAAAGTAGGATATGTTTTATCAAGTTGGCTTTGCCAAAATTTTCCTTTGTATGTGTCAGGGCACTTCATTAATTATTTTGCCACATCTCTTGGTTTTGGTTTTCAGGATAACTTGCTGTTTCTAGAGTTTATCTAAATAATGAGATTTTGTTTTCTATTGCCAACTTCAATTAGAGACAAAACAATATGATAAATGCATGTCTGAAAGCAGACAAGTAGCAGAATGCCTAGTATGATACCTATTGAGAGAGCAGTCTATCAAGATTTAGCGCACTCGTTATTACAAGGGAGACATTTCCTATAGATTTCAACTTTACTACATAAAAAAAAAAAAAGATTGGTGGCTGCCACATTTTTATGTCTGTAGCCTGACACACCATTTATTTTACCCTCTCTCCATATGGGCTGCAACCTTGGGTATACCTGCTCTGTGTACCAGGTTTGGTTTGGTTTGTGCAGGAGTCTGCTGTGCGTCATTCTCAGCGTTTATTTTATAAGCGCTATTGATTGACATTATTACTCAAACACACCTCATTGACTCTCATTTGGCACAGTATATGCAACGGTTACAGTACCTATTTATACCATCAGGTTCACAAGGATAATGTTCAGTTGATTTGCCATGCACTTCTAAGTATAATACTCTTGATACTTCTTATCTTGATTTCCCATTGTGACCTTTACTTTGTTTGACCTTGCTACCATCTAGCTCTCTGACCCCTAGCTTTGGACTTGGGATTTCATTGCTCTCTACTCCCTGATTTCCGCTATTGTTTTCTAGTTTTGCTTTTGCCTCTGGCCCATTCTTCTAAATTTTATTACCTGTTATCCCCTCCGCTACTGTCTTCCAGCATTGTATTTTTTTTTCCAGTACTTTTCCAGTGACCCTGGACATAGCCATGCATCTCAGAAAGAATATTCATTTGTAATGTTCTTTATTTGCTTCCTAAAATTTAAAATCACCATAATTTCACCTATAACAACATGTATGAACACCCTTCCAGTAACTAATGTCCTGTGGTATTCTGTGTATTGTCCTTGTTGTACACAAATAAATGAGTGGGATCTCTTCAAAACACTAAGGGTGGCTGTTACAAATAATTAATTTATTGAGACAATGCCTAATTGTTACACACACACATATTTAAATTTACATGAGGCAACTAACAGAGTTTCAGAGACCAAATAGTTGTGTCTAATTGCTGGCGCATTCATCACAAAATGATTTAATGTGTCAAGGGGAATAGTCACAGCATATGACAAACATGGTCAAACTGCATCAACAAACAGGAACTGTGCTCACAAATCAAAGCTCACCATCAGGGATAGACAGACAGTTCACAGGATAGTTGCTACAATTCTCAAAAGTACGACCTCAAAATGAACAGAATATGCACCTCTGTAAGCAAGCCTCAACAAAAACTGTGCAATGAGAGCTTCACAAAGACGGGATATATGGCAGGGCTGATATTTGGAAACCACTTGTCTCCAAGGCCAATGCACAATGATGCATAACCTGGTGTAAAGAGTACAAAACCAGCAGCCATGAACAATGGACAAAAGTAATATGGCCTGATGAGTCATCTTTCAACCTAGTACCTACATCTGGATGGGTTTATGTTTGAAGCAATTCAATATATGTTTTCAAGTCACAGCTGTCAATTGTTATCGCATGGTGGCTGTACCCTCCATCATCACTTGAATAGCTGGAGCCTTTTCTTCTTGAAACTGTGTAATATCCCCCTACACACAGTCCAGGATACGAAACAAAAAGGATGGCGTTGTTCTTAAGACAAAGGGTGCCCTATTCCTGTTTAGGTGCTTAATATTAATAAGCATAATAAATAATTTGATTTCTTTTAAGTTGTACTGACATTGTTATTTTGGTTAATGTAATGATTGGCTTTTAGTGATCAGCTTCTGAGTCTGTCTTTGAAGTTGATATAAATAACACATTTGGCTTTTTTGGAATTACTTGCCCATATAAAGCTTTTAGTAAAAGGTAAACAGACTGATAGATCTGGGGTCTGTAACAACGGCAAACACCTGCTAAATTATTTTATTGAAAAGGTCTGGAAAATAAACCAGGCACACTATTTAGTCTTTAACAACACAGACACCCACTGTCAGATCAAAAGCCAAACTTAAAAATCCATTTAACAAAATATTAATTTCTTGATTGTCAACAAGGATAATAATTTAAGATGTAGATCACAAACCTTTAATAGACAAGTCACACGATGCTGTCATAGAGGATCATTTTTCAATCTTGCAATGAAGTCAAAACAACAACCCAAATAGAACACTACACTCATGTGCTCAACACAGTTACTTTTTTTTTCATATGCTTCAGTTTCGGGAGATCTGATGAGTCTACATTGCATTTTCACTCTTTAATCCAATATAAAGTGTATAAAGTGATATAAGAGTAAAACTGCATTGGAGACTCATTTGCATAACCCTACCCAGTTTTCCAGAGTGCAGTGCAATAACTGTATTTTTGGGAATTCTGAGCAGGAAATATTTTTTTTTAACATATTTTTAGACATTTAAATGTGAACACAAATGTACTATTTATTTACTCTGGTCTGTATGGTAGTGGGCATTTCTCACTCTTTGCCCAACATAAGTCATCCTTATATATGCCCCTGAGTTGACCCTAATCAAATATTCCTCAGGTAGTGTTATTCTAAATCTTGCCACCTCCAAAATGGTGCCATGATAGGCCTAATCTAGATCAGTACCCAGTGGTGGGCAACCCAGTCCTACGAGGACCACCAATAGGCCAGTTTTTCAATCTCTAAGACTGAGTTGTACACCACTGGCCTAGACACACCTATGGACTAAGGATAATTCATTTCTAGCAAGTTATGGATAGAATCTATGGATCTCAAAAAAGCATACAAAAGTGCATATCATAGCATTAATAAGAAAGAGCAATAGTTTGACTTTAATGTATAATATGACAAAAGCCCATTTGCAACATTGCTGTTTTCTGTAGTGGAATATCATAATGGAGTGGTTCCCTTTTTAGTATGCAGCTCTTCAAGAGACATCAGATATATTTTATATTGTATGAAACTGTCTGAAGACTTAATGCTTGCTCTATTATTCATCAGTTTCATTTCAATTATGTTTTATATCTGGGGATAAAAATACCAAAGCAGATGCTGATAATGAGTCTGAAGTAAAGGCACCCATCACAGGCCAGATGATTTACCCCTGATATCGCAACCATACTTTTCCAGAATATCTTGGAATATTGCCTTAGATTGTCCAGTTCTTCAGTGTACCTCAATACCTCTGAACATCATAAGGAAATAAGAGTCCACAGAGATTATTTAATTTGGCCATAATATCGTAAAAAAGAGGAGGTGGGACCTGCTGAAGTCCCCTCCCTAGATTCCTTTAAATATCATCCTGTGTCTGGCGGTGGATACATGAACCTGTGAAAAGGGGGTTCTCAATGACAAATTGTGAAGTTAGTAGCTTGCCAAATAAAAAAATGGGCTTCTAGCCCTGACTGGATTGTTGGATGTTGTGCTGTGGATTTTGTTTATAACGCATTATGGATTACTCACAAAATGCACATGTGAGCACTGCTGGAAGTACGAAATTAATGCTCCTGTGCTGAACTGTTAAGCACCATACTACAAATATAGGACTATACAATCACTTACAGAGCTATCAAAATAAAGCAGCTGTTCAATCTGTACATCCCTTGTTTTCTTCTTTTCGCCCCTGCCGACTTGGACCAAGACGATTGTTTTGCAAACACCTCCTATCCGACATTTCCATCATGATGGTGAACAGGATCTTAGAGGATCTTAGATTCTTGTAGGTTTAGGTATCTTCTTCAGTACATTATACAACATTATACAATGGAAGGCTCTGATAAGAGATCCTGTGCTGAAGATCTAAATCTTCCAGTGTTGATGAAAGCTGCCCCCCAAAAAAATGACTAGATAAGCATGGAAATGGCTATCCTTGATGCTATTAGGAATCTGAGTAGATAAATCAGTTCATCTAATTCTGCTAATCCAATTTAAGTGAGAACATTCCACAATGTGATCGTCCGACGAAATGCAGTCATGTCATGCTCATACTGGAGCTTTATATACTTTTTACGTCAAGTAGCATGGGTCCCATTGCAATAATAAGATCTAGGTTATTTAGTATCTGATCTCTTCCTTCTTCTTGACAACCAAAAAGGTTATGAGGATTTCTTTTGAGAGCTTACAATCAAGTAAATGTAACCCTTGGTGGGTGAACCAAATAAAAAAAAAGTATAAAGAGTCACTATCATTTACATGGAGGTTGAATAAAACAATATTGTCACAGTAATCTGAAAGGGAGTTAATAAGATAACAATTTCCTTGCCTTTTTTAAGAAAACCTGTTTTACTAAAAATAGTATGTAGATTTCCTGCAGCTTATGACGTTAGCTGAAAGAATTTGTATTTTCAGTGTCCTAGTTCTGAAAAAAAAATATTTCAAAGCAGTGGTATAAAATGCATTTTAACATATAACATGGCGCCATTCAATTTCATTATATCAATGGTGTGTAGATATGAGTGAGAATTTTGGCCAGCTGAACTGTACTCCTAAGCCAGAAACTATTCTGAATCAGGACATTGTGCTCCTCTCTACTGAGGCTCATAGCAAAGTGTGTTCTAAGTATAGCATCAAAAATGTAAATATGAAAAAAATTAAATGTAGAAGAAAATGTAAAAACAGGAACGTATCAGGTATCTAAATTAAAACAAAAACAATATTAAAAGCTTGTTATTTTTTGATTTGAGAAGACATCATTTAAGTGCATACAGGGTGTTAAAGTTATTTTAGGCATTAAAAAGTAATGTCATAAGGAAAAGTTGATAACCAGTAACGCAGATAATAAAGTGGTTCTATTTTAGGGACATTATGAATCGCAATGGCGCTCAGAGGTTACAGTGCTTTGATTATGCAATGTCCTGCAGATTAATAAAAATGTTAATAATATGTGCTACAAGTAAAATGCCCTTGATTTCTTTGCACTTTCTATTGTATTTAAACATTAGAATAGGCTTTTGTTATCTATCCTATCTTTCAACAGAAGTCCATAAATATTAGGCTTCTGCTCGATTAATGGTTATTTTATCTCTCTTTTGTTTTGGATTTTTTTTTAACTTCTGGCACAAATTGTATTTTTCCTTAGAAGGATCTCTGGCATCTGTAGAGTGCAGTTCAGATACGCAAAGCATCAACCACGAGAAACTTATCAGGACTCACTCAGAGGACAAGCAAGCAAAACAACACAATGCTCTGTATTCTTTCCAGAGAACATATCTGTATGTCTGCTTTATATTTTGCCCCTAGGATAAATAAATCAAATCTTTTATATTTAAAGCATTGATGTGACCCATTTCCAAACTAAATATTTGTTCTGGGGAGCATTATTCCATTAGTAGTTTTAGGTAACTGCCCCCAGCCCCCATTATACAGCAATTTACTTATTTTACTAGTTCATATTCAACATGAAGTTCAAAATGGCTGCCATAATGAGCACAAGAGAAATTCCATTTAAGTGTTAACCAATGTTAAGCAATTAGTTTTTTTGAAAGGATCATTGTATGATGGAAATATATAAATATGATTTATTTAAACAATTAAGAACAATTAGGCAGGGAAATCTGTTGGTACTGGAGGCATCCATGGGATTTTTGTAAAAGTTACATGTGGGAGAAGAGCATTTCAACATCTGTGGGAGAAGCAGTAGGTGTCCAATTCTTAAACCTTCAATAATATAACAATCATTCCCTAAATGGACAATTAACAAGAGCAAATGCAAAATATTAATACTGCAAGTTTTGGTATACTTATTTAAAACAAAAGAATTGCACATACAAACAAAACCATACTTTATTCACAAATTAGAGGTGCAGTAAAACTGCACAGTTTACAATTAGTTGAACACTTTTCTATCTGTAATACTGTACTTGGTTTAAATTTGATGTTGTATAATTGTCTTACATGGAACTTGTAAATTATATACAGAGTAGTCTGATATAAATTGCAGAAATGTACCAATCAGGGTTACGAAGGGGCAATATTCCGGAATATACGTATATATATATATATATATATATATATATATATATATATAAAAATATATATATATGCTATATTTGGTATGTTTGATGTGTTTCCAGCTTTGTGGCAAAAAGTTGGCAAAGTCCCTTTCTTGCTTCAGCATCACAATGGCTCTGTTCACAAAATGAGCTCCATAAAAACATGGTTTGCCAAGGTTGGTGAAGAAGAGGAGAGTGGAGGCTGTTATAGCAGGAAAAGGTGGACCAACTCCATATTAATGTTTTGGAATGAGATGTTCAGCAAGCACATATGGGTTATGGTTGGGTGTCCACAAACTTTTGGCCATGTAGTGTATGTTACAATATACTGTACCAGAGTAAATGGCTATATGCTTATTTCTCATATCATCACATTACATTGCCACCATATCTTCTGCACACATCTTGTGAGCCTTCATGCTATATGTAGCGGAGAGGCAATATTCCCCAGGTTATCTCCGCTTATAACATGAGCTATGCCTTTCTGAATATGAATATGCTAAATAGCTAGTTCTAACCATCGGGGAAGGGACTTTAAACTATGGGCCTGAGAAGGAAACCACGCTAGCTCTCTGCTTAGCACGCAGCGGTCTAGACGCACAATAGTGACGTCATCCGCTCGCGACTGCGTTCCTACGTGAACCCAGGGTTAGAACTAGCTATTTAGCATATTCATATTCAGAAAGGCATAGCTTTACTAGTTAGATCCTGTAGAACCACGCAGTATCTATTTTCAATATTCAGGCAATATTGGGTCTACATTCCTAATGGTCCACACTGTCACTCTAGGACAGTAATACATATTAATTAAGGGTCCAGCCTAGGGACTTGTAATTATTTTGGGGGCATTTCTTTCCCTATATAGGGTACAGTGGTTGCTATTTAATTCCAGCATTGAAGCTGGATTACCTCATGTTCTAAACCCATACAGCTTGCTATATTTACAATATTTATATATTAATCACTTATTTTGGTGCACATCAATAGCTGTGTACCTCATAAACTATTAGCACTTGGCACTTTATATTCTGCACCTTTTTTGCACGACTATCACTTTATCTGTGATCTACACTAGCACTTTATATTGTAAATAGCTTGCATACAAGCTGGTCCTTTAGGACTTAATATATACCCATACTGCCAATTAGAACATTACTACCTCTCTGCTACCTATGTGCATATATTTTAATAAGGATTTTAAATACCATTAAATGTTAAGTTTTATTATTTAGTTTATTCTCTTGTTTCTAAGATTTGGATTAGTAGGTGTGCCCTATAATAGGATCTTTGTCCTCCCTCCTGTATGTATTCATTATTTATCCTAAGGAGCACCCTACTCTAATAATTGCATTTGGTACTTTAGCAGTATACCTGAGCCACCACTACCCACTGTTTTGAATATTTTATAGGACCAGATGCACCTCATGGGGCAAACACTGCTCCACCGTGATGTTCCCATATTCCAGAATGATAATGCCCCAATACACACTGCTAAAAATATTCAAGAGTGGTCGATAACTAGTTCCATACATTTTGCATAGTTCATTTTCTATAAGCTTGGCATTTAGATGATAAGAAACACAGTTATAAGGAACTTGCCATGTAAAATACACTTTTATATCATGCAGCCTGCGAAAACCATTTCAAATGACAAGTAATGTACAATTTTGCATCAAACTGTAACTAAGCAGAGTCACCCAAATGCAAAGATGCAGTTACACAATTCCATTCACCTCCTGACACAATGCTTATCTCCTTGCTCTTATTGGGAAGTGGATAGATAAAATCCCTGCAGGGAATGGCAGCCAAGAACTCATAGTTCCCAAGCTTCTGACGGCAGATGTGTGAGTGTAAGGTACATCCGCAAGACTGAGACAGCTGGCTTCATTCCCAGTGGTATCTGAAATGTGATTCTTATGAGTTAAGAAAAAGGAATAAGGAAAACACTGGATGATATATAGACCTGCGGATGGCATGTCTATTTGAAACTTGGAACTGGACAGTAGTTTGTGAGTGTTTTGTCTGGGAGCTGGCTAACTACAGGAGTATGCATTCCCTGTGCTATCAGCCTTGTAGATTTACGCAACCTGTACTTATAGTAGTTCTACCGCTGCTTAGCAAAAAGAGTACTCCATACCAATCTGACACGTATCAGTGAGAAATGGCTCGCTCCCTCGTAACTGTGTGAGCTTTTTTTCAGTTATTAGGGAGCCATTTCATCGCTGCTCTCCTCAAACTGACCAGCAACTTTGTCAAAAATATCTAGGCTGTTCTCACATTGTTCTCATCCCAACATAGAGCCACATTCAATTGAGCGATTTTGAGGGCCGGTAGCCCGTAAGTGAGGTCGCAAGCTATTTTCCTATTCAATTGGTGTCTACTTGTGGTCTCGGAATGACTTCCGATTTACAGCCTCGAAAAAATGGCGATGGTTACACTCATAAGGTACAGCCTCCAGAAGCCTTTTATCTTTCACTTTCGCAAGGCTAAAATCGCAAATCGCTATTCAATTGCTTAATTTCCCCAAGGCACAAAATATTCACACCCGTAAATGGCAAATGAAGGAGAAAATTCAGCGAGTGCTAGAGAAGACCCGCAAAGGGGTTAAACACCTATTCGTAGAACTGTAAATGCAAATAAAAAAGCAAACTGCACTGTAAATAACGGGGAAAGCGATTAAAGACATTAGAATAAATTGCACAACAGTCTCAAGCTTGCAAATCGACAATAAATCAGATTGATTTTAATTGTTTCAATTCAGGGGTTAAATTGATCTGGGGTATCAATGAGTTAATATATATCAGGCCACCCATATGGACTAGAACAGTATTGGCATTCATTTTCATAATTCTTTATTTTGCTAAAGAAGAGTCTGATGGCATATCGGACCCCCGAACCTAATTGATTGACATGTAACCTCCATGTTTTACTGCCATAATACTGACAGTCCCATTTCCTATTGGGTGATTCAAAATTGGCTTGCTTAATTGATCATGTTCCCGCCCTGAAGTGCTCTGAACCCTTGCATGGTTTACGGTTTTGGCTTCGGGCCCGTAACTTGCGGCCTTAAGCAACTGAATAGCATTGCAATCAGAGAGGCATGGGAGCCCGCAACTCATTTGCAGACATTCGTATGTCTGCGATCGATTTGCGGGCTTCCAATTGAATATGGCCCATAGTGTGCACTCAGCCTGCTTGCAGAAGATTCTGAGTCTGAAACTCAGCAGTCTACATAGCAATGCTGCAGATTAGTATCCAACACAGTAATATATTACACTAGCCCTAGCATCCTCCCTTTCCTCTATCTATCTATCTATCTATCTATCTATCTATCTATCTATCTATCTATCTATCTACAGTATCTCACAAAAGTGAGTACGCACCTCACATTATTATAAATATTTTATTATATCTTTTCATGTGACAACACTGAGGAAATGACAATCTGCTACAATGTAAAGTAGTAAGTGTACAGCCTGTATAACAGTGTAACTTTGCCATCCCGTCAAAATAACTCAACACACAGCCATTAATGTCTAAACCGGTGGCAACAAAAGTGAGTACACCCCTAAATGGAAATGTCCAAATTGAGCCAAAAATGTAAATATATTGTGTGGCCACCATTATTTTCCAGCATTACCTTACTCCTCATGGGCATGTAGTTAACCAGAGGTTACCACTGGAGTCCTCTTCCACTCCTTCATAATGACATCACAAAGCTGGTGGAGACCTTGCACTGCCACACCTTCCATTTGAGGATGCCCCACAGATGCTCAATAGGGTTTAGGTCTGGAGAAATGTTTGCAGTACACCACCTTTACCTTCAGCTTCTTTAGTACGGTAGTGGTCATCACGGAGGTGTGTTTGGGGTCGTTATCATGTTGGAATACTGCCCTGCGGCCCAGTCTCTGAAGGGAGGGGACCATGCTCTGCTTCAGTATGTCACAGTACATGTTGGCATTCATGGTTCCCTCAATGAACTGTAGCTCCCCAGTGTCGGCAGGACTCATGCGGGCCCAGACCATGACACCCCCACCACCAAAGGTATACATCTATACTGAGGAAAGGTAGTTGAAATAATCCCCAATTGACAGATAAGTGGATAAGGCACAAAGAAAACAAAAACACTGATATAGGATGAAACCCTCAGTTTGAACGTAAACAGCAATGCAGTGAGAGTGGAGGCAGCACCTGACATTATCAGGTAAATGCATAAAGGGGTAATCAACACAATATATTATAGAAAACGTATATACACATATAGACATATGTGTATATATGTTTGATCTGGGCTGCATGAGTGCTGCCGGCACTGGGGAGCTACAGTTCATTGAGAGAACCATGAATGCCAACATGTACTGTGACATACTGAAGCAGAGCATGATCCCCTCCCTTTGGAGACTGGGATGCAGGGCAGTATTCCAACATGATAACGACCCCAAAATCATCTCCAAGATGACCACTGCCTTGCTAAAGAAGCTGAAGGTAAAGGTGATGGACTGGCCAAGCATGTCACCAGACCTAAACCCTATTGAGCATCTGTGGGGCATCATCAAATGGAGGGTGGGGGAGTCAAGGTCTCTAACATCCAACAGATGTGATGTTATCAAGGAGAAGTGGAAGAGGACTCCAGTGGCAACCTGTGAAGCTCTGGTGAACTCCATGCCCATGAGGGTTAATGCAGTGCTGGAAATAATGGCGACAACAAAAAATAGACTCTGTGGGGAATTTCCACTTAGGGGTGTACTCACTTTTTTTGCCAACGGTTTAGACATTAATGGCTGTGTGTTGAGTTATTTTGAGGGGACAGCAAATTTACACTGATTTACAGGCTGTACACTTACTACTTTACACTGTAGCAGAGTGTAATTTCTTTAGTGTTGTCACATGAAAAGATATAATAAAATATGTACAAAAATGTGACGGGTGTTCTGATTTTGTGAGATTCTGTATGTATATATATATATATATATATATATATATTTGTGCACAGGCCTCTCTCCTAGTAGCAGTGGTGTGCCGGTTGCTATGCCCCAATAGGGCCAACAATCAACTGGTTATTTACTTAATTTTAAGAAAGCACTACGATTTTCAGATTGAGGATTAGGAATATATTTGCTGTAACAGGTTGACTTCCAACGCCAAATTGCTTGAATAATGTGGGTTGGTATTTGGTTTTTAGATGCTTATGAAGCCGCTCCTATATGAAATGAATGACTGGAGAATTTAAATAGGTCAAGTCCCAATCTAATGAGAATGATATGTATGTAATGAATGAATGTTGTGGTGCTGAGAGGTTGACTTGAGATGTTTAATAGGGGGTTGTGAATGGGTTTACCTATGAGAGTGGAAGCGAGTAATCGAAGTGTAGTAGTTGGACAGGTAAAGTCATGTGTAGGGTAGTAAGTGATGGATACTGGAGTAGAGCTTGTCTTAGAAGAGTGTAAAGTGAGTAAGCAAGTGTCATTAGTAAAGCCGAGGTCATTCTTAGTAAGGAATGTCGTTTGTGAGGGTGAGATCGTAAATTCTGATAAGCGTAGAAACCCATAAAAAGCCAAGGATGCAGCTGCTTTAATTGTAAGTGAAGTTCTTGAGCCAAAATGATCAGTAGCTAGTAATGCTATGATATGTGTAAAGATGTCATCAGTGATAGGAAGACAGTTAACCACGTTAACCGGGTTTTTGCAAGGACCTTTGAGAAAGATGTTAATAGATGTGGACCCTATCAATGATTCAGTAGCGAGTAGATTTTTAGCCAGATAGAATTGAACTCCAGTCAAATAAGTTTTAATTTTTGTGACATGTAACTTAAGGTAGTAGTGACAATAACTAGCAAATGCGAGGAATTTAGTGATAGTAATAGGTGGAGTGACATGGTAATTGACCAAAAATATCTTAAATAAATCCCATGCTCTATGGTAGATATGTCTTGTATTTGGAGCGAGTCCAGCTTGCATGACTTCACTAGCATGATTCAGAAGGACAGAAAATTGGGAATATGCTGAATGAAGACTTCCGGGTTGAGGTTGATGAATTGAGGCGGAAATTATGTAAAATCCTGAGGATTAGAGTGACGTTCATTAGGCACAAATGAAGGGGACAATGAAAATATAATTGATTTTGATCGATTGGAGTGCGAACTCCCTGAGGAGAGACATGGCAGTAGGGTCTGGGGATTTGAATGTATCCAAGACTTATACCATTTTGAGAGAAGAAGTGCAGATTTTCCCACATGACTTTCCAGGCATAAGTGGCTGTGAGTAGGGGAATTACCATACACAAGAAGGTTTTTGGCTTTTCAAGGTGAAACCACTGAACTGTGATAATTTGACTGGAAAGACTGACTAGAAATTACTTCGTAAACAGCTGGGGACCCTGGAGAAATCTGGCCAATAAAAAAGGATCTACCATTCCAGGTAGATAATTTCAGGTCTTCAAGTGACTCGAGTGATAAGTGTACTGAATCAAAACTTAATGATTCTGTAGGGTCTTTTAGCAAATTACTCAGAAATGACCTGCCTTGTCCTAATATGCGAGTGGCAACATTCAGGTGTCTCAATTGAATTTGCAGTTATTTAGTGGTCTTGGGATGAGTGTCCATAGAGTCAAGGAGGATGTCCTGTTAGCGTTCAAGCTTTTTTTGTGGGAGAAGAGATTCCAGGATGATGCCTAGGAATTCAATTTGATGAAGCGGTCCTTCTGTTTTCTCTGGCGCATAAGTGACACCCAGAGCATCGAATAATTCAATTACTTTCTGAAGGCTGTGAACCTTTCCGCTGGGGGGTTCCCATAAAAGAAAATCGTCAAGGAAATGTATAACGTGAGGACACTTTAGTATGTTCAACATGATCCAACACAAGGCTTCAGCGACGGAATCAAAAATGTTTGGACTACTACATTTTGTAGTAATCTGTACAATTTAATTTTCTTTACTGAGGCTGGAAAAGGAATGCCACGAGATTTCAGCCTAAATCCCATACCAATATGGCCTCGATCTTGTGATTCGCGAGATCTCAGCCAGAACGGCCTTCCCAAAACGTCCACCGCCTGAATGTGCTGAAGATTGAAAGGTTGTGGTCTCAAGAGATGCAAGATCTCGGCCAAACTAAGAAGGAATGCTAAAACATGCAAAATTTAACTGGTAAACATCTAGAATTATGTGAGGCATGTAATGGACCTGATGAAATGCAAGGAACCTAAGTATACTAATACTAATCCCTACCTCGATAAAATACATGACAAGCGACAATAATTGAGACATATGAATAGACATGATTAAATGAAGGCAAGGACAGGTGAGTGCTATAACTAAAAGTAAGGCGTAAAGACCCAGGTACAGATACAATAAAGGTAAAATTAACTCACAGATGATCAATGAGCCAGGAAACACTGGACAGGTTAATTTCTGTGCATGACTGCCTGTTTTTCAAATGGAATGCATTATAGATAGTATTGTACTCCAAATGTTCCACTTCCCTGGCAGTACAGATGATAATGGTGTAATTCACGTAGTGAAGATAGATCAGGGGTTTAATGTGGCACGTTGACATATATTCGGTCTCCAATTTGTCCATGAATAGGCTGTCATACGGTCATGCTATTTGTGTACCCATAGCTGTCTCCATCTGCTGTAGATAGAGGTCCTGTCCAAACTTAAACTTCTGGTTAATAATTAATTGTATCAGTTGTGTGATTGGTGCTGCGGTTATGTTCTCTTATTCCAAGTACTTTTGAAAGAGTTCTAGCCATCCTTGTGTGGAATGTTGGCATAAAGAGATTCCACATCCATATTGGCCCATATGGTACCTTCTGGAACAGGGCCAAAGGTGGAAGTTTGTTTAGCAGATTGCTGTTGTACTGAAGGTAGGTGGATGTTTTCTTTACCAAGGGTTTTAGGATGTTTTCCACCCAGCCAGAGACCCTTTCTGTTAGTGTACCTATTCCTGAGACAATGGGTCTTCCTGTGTTTCCTTCTTTGTGTATTTTAGCACATAGAAATTAATAAAAGGTAAACGCATAGATTTCAGGGCTCTGTCCCAATTATAGTAATCAGTGAGCTTATTTTAAGTAAAACTTTACTCTTATTAGTACTTAATTAAGAATTGACTAAAACAATAAAATAAAATGGAAAATTGATTACTCTACTTTAATTCATGATTTATTTAAAAAAAAATCACAGCACAGCTCAAGCTTTATTGTCTATGAGTGCTCCTTCATGCGAGCCTCGCAATGCAGTATGTACCCAACTCGTAATTCTCTCTCCTTCTCCCCTCTCCTTCCTTCTCTCTACTTCCCTCCTTCTCTCTTCTTCCCTCTTTCTCTTTCTCTTTCTCTCTTCCTCCCTCTCCTTCTCTCTCTATCCCTCGCCTTCTCTCTCCCTTTGCCACGCAATGCAAGCTTCCCAATGCACATCTTGTAATTATCTCTCTCTCTCATTCCCTCACTCTCCATCCCTCTTTCTCCCCCCTCCTTCTCTCTCTCCCTCTTCTTCTCACTCTTTCTCTCCTTCACTCCTTCTCTCTCCGTCTCTTTCTCCTTATCTCTCCCTCCCTCTCCTTCTCTCCTTCCCTCTTTCTCTCACCTTCCTTCTCCTCTCTCCCTCCCTCTTCCTTTGCCATGCAATGCATGCCTCACAATGCGCAGTGTGCAAGCGCAACTCACAATTCTCTCTCCCTCTCCTCCTCCTTCTCTCTCCCTCCATCCTTCTCTTTCTCACCCTCCTTCTCTCTCTCCCCTTCTCTCTCTCTCCCCCCTCTCTCTCTCTCCCTCCCTCTCCTTCTCACTCTCTCTCCCCCTCCTTCCTTCTCTCGCCTTCTCTCTCCCTACCTCTCCTTCTCTCTCCCTCCCTCCCTCTACCCCTTAGCTGCAGCTATGCGAGGCTCGCAATTTTTAAAGCGTTACATACAAACTCGCAGTACAACAACTACATTAGTGATTTTATATCAAATGCTGGTGATAGTTATTTTATAGCAATGCTGAAAATGTGGAAGCAGATATGTAAGAGCTGTCAATATTGTATGAATAGTGTATCAAATCACCATACTGACTAAATTATCTGTTTCTTAAAATTGTATCTCTAACACTGTAATGAACTGCTTTGTAACAAATGCTAAAGGCATTGGCCAGTAGCTCAGTACTGCTTATATTGTCAAGGGTTGAAAATTGTATAGCACAGAAAGGCAATGTCTTTAGAGGCACTTTGTTGCATATAAGTTGCTATATATTATCTATCATTTAGCTTAGATAATATTACTTAGGTAGTGGCTTAGATTGCCTAAATTCAGCATCTAGTTGGTTTATTTTTTAATTAAACAACATATTCCAGCTGATAACACTTTTGTTATTCTGTCAATTACATATTTAATTTGCCCCATTTTACATTTAGGTATGCAGTTGTTCATCTGAGTAATAATCAGTGCTAATTTTGAGTGTTCAAATTTATATATCTCAAAAAAGTATTTAATCTCCACCAGCAGTGGAGGATGAGGGCTACAGTTAGGGGTAATGGTTACCCTAACCCTGAACCCTAACCCCTAACCCTAACAACAAATTGAACAAAGTCTTGGCACACCACCATTGAACCACCAAGTGGCTGATGCACACCACTTTCAGTTGTTTTAATTTCAGTATTTCCGCTTTCAAATTTGATTTGATTCTTTTACCAGTATTTGTAGTTTCCTGTAGTATTGTTACAGTATTTGTTTTATGTTCTGTCTATCTGATCCAAGTTGTAATCTGGGGTTGAGCATCTCAGTCTTTCTGATGAGAGACGCTAAAGCAAACGTAGGGCTGGCCCCCCAATACCTACACAACACAACTTAAACAAATCATACAAGGATGATTCTTTGAACACATTTCTTATTCATCTCCATAATAATAAGTATTGCTACTAACTAAACTAAATGTATTGTTTTTTTTTTTTTACAAATTAGATCAATTTATGAAAAAAAGAAATAAAATGTGTTGTGCAAATACAGTGTTCTTCTTGTTAATATACTGTCCACACTAACATATGGCAGCCTTCTTGCAGATAATAGCTTAAACACTGATTCCTGAATCCCATGTGCATACATTTACCATCTTCCAGGTGCACGTGCTGAGACAATGTCCTTAGGCACTCAATAACTGAATCTCATAAGATAATAGTATGACATAGCATTGCAAACCAATTTATTATATAGTTACACACAATTACAGTGGATATCTGTGCTGCTAAATGTTATTATAATGAGAAGATTTCTTCATTACTTTATCCTCTAAGACAGGTCATGTACAGTTAGATTTAGATTACTACAATTATTACATATTGCCTGGCAAGCCTTTAGATTATAAAATGGGTTCAGAAATGTGCCTTAGTTCTAAACTTGCTGAAGCTGATTGTTCATATTAAAGGAACACTACATTTGGCAAAAAAGTTAAGTATTTAACAGAATAACAATATCGAAGAAAATCTTAAATTTAGCTGACTCTGCTTGTGTCTGGGACTGCTAATCTGCAGGTAGTCTGAGAGGGAAGGTTATCAAGGTTAGTTCTGTTGTCAAGAAGCTATTTATAGTATCAGTTTTTCAAAAGAGCTGAATAAAGATCTTAATATCTTAATCTCGTCGTAATCTATGGTCCCTTCAAGATTTTTCTAGTTCCTTATTTTGTATTGCACACCAAATTACCAATTGCAGTCTGACTGTCCTTAATGTGAAGAACTACAAGGTCCTTTCCTGTTTCATCCATACTCAATTAATTTGTATTCTTATTCACAGGCATTTATATGCATCACTAGTGGTCAAGTAATGCGTCAAAGGCAGTGCCATATATGACTGCAGGAAACTTTAGAGGTTGTTGGAAGTGTGTATGATTCATACTGAAACTGTAAACCTACTTACCACACACACCCTATCACAGATCTCAAAATCTCCATCAATAAACAATTAACATTTTTTAACTGCTAACAGATTGTTTGAATTAATGCAACACCTTCTAGAAGAATACTATGGGCCTCATTCTATTAACGTCCGTAAAATGGCCGCAAAGCTGCGATTGCTTGCGGCCATCTTCCGGCCCCGTGTAGAGCTACTGCTACCTTGCTATTCAAATGGACGGCGCCGCAAGGATATACCCCTTACGGCCGGCCGCACATCATGCAAACGTCCGCAAGCGTTTTTCCTGCGCCCGTAAATCTTGTTTTCCGGCCGCAAAGTCAGAAAACTGTAAATGCAAATATAAATTCAAGATGGCACTGTAAAGCTCGGTAAATGCTAGGCATCATAATGGGGGACATGAGGATTAATAGCAACACCCTCTCAAGCTTGCACATCGGCCAAATCCAATATATCATTTACGGTTTATTTTCCGTCCCGTAGTCCCGCGGGCTCGTCCTTGTTAAAACCCGTACAGGTTCGGAGGTTGAGGGCCGCAAACAAAGCATTGTAGAAGCCAATATATATTCAATCCAGCACTGCAAATCACTGTAAATGATGGGGAACATAATGGGGGGGCATGAGGATTAATAGCAAAACATTCTAAAGCTTGCACATCGCCAAATTGTACTTTGATTTTAAAATCCGTCCAAGTCCCACGGACTTCAATGATCAAGCCCGTAGCTCGTTTATTCAAGCCCGTGCGGGCTTGCATGATAGATAAAACACGAAGATTAAACATGAAATTTAATATCTTTATTTGCGGATTTGAGAGTAGGGGAATGTTGAGCTATTAATTCTAAAACCAAACATCACTTTCACTTTTAATAAAAGTACAGGATGGCTTTTCTTTGCTACGACTTGTAAGTAAGCCATTTACGACCCGTGGGTCTATTTTACCCATTTACAGACTTGACGGAGGCTAATCCCGCAGCCTTTGCGGGTCTGAGGTGCTCCAAGCCCTCGGGACTTTGTCCACGGACATTTGACATGAATTTAACTAAAAATGATTTTCAGATTTGAGTGTAGGGGAATGTTGTGCTATGAATGCTAACACCTCCAATCACTTTATCGTCTCATTAAAGTGCAAGATGGCTTCATTATGTGCTTAATTGGTGCTAGCGGGACCTTTTTGGTGCAAGTAATCTGCGGCTCGGTTTTAGATAATTACGGCCATGACGAGAGGGTTTACGTAGCATTTGAATAGCGACCGTGGCTTTCTTGCGGCCGAAACTCTTGCGGCCGTGTAAGATCAAAGGCTTTCCTGCTGCTCGTGCGGCCGTAAGGGATAACAGGGCGCCGGCCGCAAGCCTGCCGGAGCCCTCGGCTGCAAGGGAATAGAATAGGCAAATAGCCTACGGCCGGTCCTTGCGGCCACGCATCTCCTACGGCTGTTAATAGAATGAGGCCCTATATATATATATATATATATATATATATATATATATATATATATATATACTAGCGACTTGCCCGTCAAAAATCACAGGGCAATAAAATTGTAAGGCAAGTAATGCTGTTTGCCACAGACATTAATTTTTTGGGTGGTCTGAGATCCTATGGTTCTCATTGCGAGCCTCTTGGTTGTTGTATTTTTTTTTTATCAGAGGCGCTTTTGCTGTCATTGTAAGGTCGGCTCTGATCTGCTTTTTGTGCTTATTGCAAGGCTGTCCCCTGGTGTAGTTTGTGTGCTATGAGCAGCGTTGGCTCTCGTTGTGAGGCGCGCAGTGAATGGCTTTTGCGTTTATTGCGATAGTGTTATATGTATTTTTGTATGCTAATTAAATAAGTAATAAAGTAACAATATACTTTACCTATTTTGTAAGTAATATATGCAGGAAGCATTGTGCTGAAGAGCTGACAATCTGTTCTGATGTTCCTGCAGCATACAATGTAGGTTTGCACTGTTGTGGAGCTGAGGTGTAAGTGTCAGCGTTGTGTGCAGTGTGTAGTGTAAATAGGCTGTGTGCGCGAGGTAAGCCGTTAGTGTAGCTGTGTACCGCATTCTGTAAGTTAGTCTTGTAAAATGGCGGCAAATTGTATCTTGTACCTCGTACGGCTTTTTGGAAAAGCCGTATGTGCTTGGTGGTGTTTCGCGGCTTTAGGGTCGTGTAGCCTCGGTTTTTTTTTTCCGGTGGCCATTTTTTCTCCTGCTTAGGGCATTTTTGTTTGTCTAAACTCAGTAAATGGGACTTAAATTGAGGTGTAACTTCACTTGCAGAAATCCAGGGATCCCCCCCCCTTGCTGTAGATGAGGTTTTTATGTAATTCTTGTGTGTATTTATTATTTTTTTAATGTTTTCAGCCGCGTGCGGTTCAGCCGTTAAGGTCGTATTTTTGCGAGTTTGTAATGGGGTTTTACAAACAGCTTGTATTTTTTTAGTTTAAGTCCATAATGTTTTTCTGCCTTTGGCGCTCATCGGCTAAGCCTGCGCCGCTCATCTACTAAGTCACCTGCACTTCGCAAAGCGTGACGAAGTCTAGCAGTTTGACAACTATTATATGTGATATTATATGTGATAATAAATAATAATAATAATAATATAACAAGGTGTCCTTTGGACTGGGAAGACAAAGATGAGTAAACACATTTTTATCTGATTATTTGTTGCTTTTTTGTTATTTTCTTATACATTTATAGAATGTATTTTCCATGCAAAAACATTCTTTTTTGTAATGAATAAGGTGATCGGGGAAGGATTCTAGTAGGGGATCATTGGAGAGGGACTCCCCCCCCCCCCCCCCCCCCCCAACTGCTCCCTTTTGTTCGCTCTCTCTTGATAATAAGGGGAGGTAAAATAGAGATAATTGTGAGAGATGATGGGGGATAGGGAGAGATGAGATGTATATATGAGGGAGGGGATATGCTGAGGAGAGAGGAGAAAGACATTTAAAAATTATATGTTTAGTGATAGATGAGAGGGGGAGATGAGAATGAGAGGGTAGAGATGAGGGAATATGAGAGAGATGATAGGGGATAAGGCAGAAGAGAAAATGGGTGAATGAAGACTCGAGGAGGAAGAGGGCAGTTGAGAGGGGAATAAGAGGAAGGGATGGGAAAGATGAAAGATAGAAGTTGAAATGAGGAAGAAGACATACAAAGCGATGAGGCAGTAAAAGATGGGGATATGAGAATGGATGGGTAGACGTATGGTGGAAAAAGGAGAGACAGAAGGAAGGGAGAACAGTGTAGGTAGAAGATAGATGTGAAAAGAGGTAAGGGTTGTCACAACCCCAGGAACTATTGGACTTGTGGGGCCTGGCAACTGGACCACATTGACCAGATGGACCAAAGGCTACTATAATGGTTATAGAGACATTTATAGCAAAGGACTATATCACTTTGTTAGGGTATAGGACCAAAGCATAATTGTTAACCTGTTATGATTTCTAATATTCCCCAAGTCCTAGTCTTATGCCCTGGGCCCCTCAAGAAACATTTCCAATTGAGGCTAGAGGGCTCTGTGTCAGTTTTACATTTCCTAGGACATTTAATTTATTTGTATAACTTATTTAGGGTGTATACTGTATATTACATTGAGTCAATTAAAATATTTTGAGGGTATTATCACTTTAAGGGCAACCAGTTGTCACTTCCAGTAGCCAACCGCAATACCCTGGAGCTAACTGCAACCTCATAGCTGAATTCTCATCAACTGAATAAAGGTGTCTTTACCCAAGAGGAGGTCAGCTAAGGAATGGATACACCTTCTCCTTTTTCTCCTGCCAAAAGCAAAATACATTTTCTCATTGCTTACAGGGCACCAAAGGACCACTAACCAGTATAGTACCCTCTGCTAGGTACATCGCTTAGTGAGAGTACCCCAGACACTCTGTCTCTAGTGCTACCCTGGCAGACTCCTGCTGTACTCAGACCCTGACCGGAGCCATTATAATTAACTTCTATTTGTATAGCTCCATGATATTCTGTATTGGTGTACAGGGTATAAAAACAAGGAAAAATACAATATTAACAAATTGCAGACAATGGAATGCCTTGTTTTGAGTTTAGAATCTTTGTAGAAAATGCTTTTTTCAAAAGCACCCTACAAGATTGGAAACTCGCTACTTATAATCTAAAGGGATCTGATATTTGGAGCCAGTGACTTACCTGCACCTAGACGGGGAGATAGACAGGCTGGCACCATGCCCTTGGTGGAAGCCCTAGCCCATGTGAGGCAATTAGACACCAACAAGTGTTCATTTGTATTTGGTTAGGGCACCTCACCATTTGTTATAATGGCAAAATTATATAAACATGTGTACTGGAAAACAAAATGTATGCTCTGTTTGTGACACATTTGCAAAGTGTGTTTCTGTAATTTAACTTGGCCTGAGAATCTATGACTTGTCCTAGAATACTGCTAAGTTGTCCTGTGTGTGGTGATACAGAACCTACATTCTGTGGGTAGGATCGGTCTAGCTGCCTTTTCAAGCCCAACAAAGAGAGGGTTGTGACATGGGGTATATGGTAGGATGAAGGGAGAGAGATAGAGATGGGGAGAGACAGGTGATAATGAGGGAGAAGGGGAAGAGAGGTATATTGGGGAAAATCAGGAATTGTGGGGAGAGAAGGGGCATAGACAGAGGAATTGAGAAAAGAGTGCAGGGAAGTAATTACCTTATTTTGGCTCTCACATTTGAACATCATTTTGCAATGTAACCTTTATAGTGGTCATTATTAGGAAGAAAAATAAGTGAACATAAACATATTTGGTATCTATTTAATCATTAGATACAGAACTTAGAATTAGTATTTTATATGCATTTTATATAAAGCTTGTTTGAGATTGCGATTTTTGCCTATAAAAAGATTGACTAGTGATTGGATGTTTTAGTAAATGAGATAGGCTGGATATGTTTGAATACTCTAGGCAGGGGCAGAGCTAGCAGTGGTGCAAATGGTGAAATGCACCAGGGTCCTGCTCTGAAATGTATTTGTTCTACCACCCTGGACCCCCCATGATACCCCCAGGCCCCCCACAATAAATACCCCATGTAGGAAGTGGACAAGAGGTAAGACTCCCTGTCTAATAATAGTTCAGTTATGAGACAAGTACTGTATAAATTAATATTATTATTGTCATTATTGTTGGGATATGCACCTTACTATCAATATGATGGTGAAGAATTTGTGATGCCTTTGCAGAACATATTAAAATAAGATATGACAATAAATACAGGGAAGCAGAATTGAGTCTCAGATTGGCTGTACTTGTTGATCATATATGCAACACACAAATTATGGGATAAGAGGAAAGCATATTAAAGTGCAGTATCACTTTAATAGTCACTCAGATTTATTAGTGAAGTTCTCCAAACTAGCTGCCTGGTTATCATTTTAGCCCGGCAATTAGAAGACCCCAATAGCATCATTATAAGTAATTGTAAATACATAAATAACATTGTAATTGTCCATTGACTCTTAAAAGTAATGCCTTTAATCTAATGAAATATGTTACATGAGATGCACTTGAATGAAATGGCATGTTGGCATTGATGTAAACAGTATAAAATATGACAAAGATAATGCAATCTACTATACTATATATATTATGTATATTATATATTAAGATGGAGCATTATATAATATTACATGTAGTTTAAATATAATTACAACTTAGTTTTCAGACATATTGTTTCAAAATGCCTCTGCTTATAGCTATAGCATTCTGTTATACCGCGTTTGCTATTCATGTGGGAAGAGAGGATGGCTTTATTTAAAACGTGTATTATATAATAGAGTCACTTATCACATTGATAAAAAGAGCTACTTCCTATAAAAATAATATTGTGAAATATTAAGACCTATATATTGAATGTAGTTTTCAATAAATAAAAAAAAACACTATGAAATTACTTTTATTACATGCAAAACATCAAGATATCGCTTTAAATGAAAGTCATTTTAAAGTTCAATTAATAGACCATGATAGGGTAGGTTTCAATAGATTATAATATTATAATAGGGCTCATTCTCTTTTTTTAGATCTGAGTGGCTTTAATGTTGTTGTTTTTACCCCATTTTTAAACAAGCAGCAGCCCTGTGAGTGTAGTATGATGACTGGCTGTCTGTGTTAATTATCAAGTTTGAATATTATGAGTGATAAATCTAGAACTATTTTGTGTCATTTTAGTTTAAGTCTCTGAATTAACCCTTTGGATGGTCTATAGATGTGCTCTTAGTGAGCCTTGAAGACCAGGGTTTTTCTTGCCACCTTTGCTGAGACGTCATCACATATAATAGTTGTCAAACTGCGATTCGTCATCACGCGTGCGACAAATCGCAGTTTGACAACTACGCATTGAGCAACAGGCCATGCATGCGTATAGCGCGGCATAACCCGCGCATGTGCATTGCGCAACGTGCTGTGCATGAGCATAGCGTGGAGTAAGCCGCTCATGCGCATTGCGCAACAGGCCGTGCATGCGCATTGCACTTTGTAAGCCGCGCATGAGCTTTGCGCAACGGGCCGCAAAAGAGAGAGGAGGAGGAGGGAAGACACACAGGGAAGGAGAGGGGGGAGAGACACAGGGCAGGGAGAGGAGTGGGGAGAGACACAGAGGAGGGAGAGGAGGGGGGTAGAGACACAGGGGAGGGGGAGACACACAGGTGTGGGGGGAGAGACACAGGGAAATGAGAGGGATAGAGACACAGAGGATGAGGGAGAGACACAGAGGAGGGGGGAGAGAAACAGGGGAGTGAGAGGAGGGTGGAAGAGACACAGGGGAGTTAGAGGGGGGAGAGACACAGGGGAGTGAGAGAAGGGGGGGAGACAAAAAGGAGTGAGAGGAGGGGGGAAAGACACAGAAGGGGGGGAGACACGGGAGTGAGAGGAGGGGGAAGAGACACAGGGGAGTGAGAGGAGGGGGGAGAGACACAAAGGAGTGAGAGGAGGGGGGGAGAGACACAGGGGCGGGAGAGGAATGGGGTAGAGACACAGGGGAGGGGGAAGAGACACAGGGGAGGGGGAGACACAGGGGTAGGAGAGGAGGGGGGGTAGACACATAGGGGAGGGAGAGGACGGGGAGAGACACAGGGGAATAAGAGGTGGGAGAGACACAGAGGAGGGGGGGTACACAGGGAAGTGAGAGGGGGGAGAGGCAAAAAGGAGTGAGAGGAGGGGGAAGAGACACAGAGGAGCAGGGGGGAGACACACCGGGGAGGGAGTAGAGGGGGGAGAGACAAAGAGGAGGGGGAGACACACAGGGGTGGGAGAGGAGGGGGTAGAGACTCAGGGGAGGGAGAAGAGGGGGACAGACACGAGGGAGGGGGGAAGAGACATGGAGGAAAGAGACACAGGGGGGAAAAAGAGACATAGGGGAAGGAGAGGGTGCAAGAGACACAGGGGAGGGAGAGGGGGCAAGAGACACAGGGGAAGGAGAGGTGGGGAAAGAAACAAAGGGGGACTGGGGGGACAGGGGGGAAAGACACAGGGGGGAGAGGGGGTAAAAACACAGGGGAGGGAGGAGACACAAGGGAGGGAGAGGAGGGGGAAATGAGACACAAGGGAGGAAGTAGACAGAGGGAGAGACTTGCAATGAGTGCCGAGAGGGGGAGAGGCTCCCATTGTTTGGCAAACAACATTGACAGGATTCACATTTTATTGCCGTCATTTTTGACAGGCAAGTTGCTAGTTTAATATAATTACTACAATTCCCTTGTTTTCTGCCCAACCTTTCACTATGAAGAAAAAAAGAGAAACTGGTCGCTGACTAGTCTGAATTTGTGGCAAATTCCCTAAAAAGCAATATATTACAGTCTGTATTATTATATTTCCATATTCCCAAATGTAGCGGCAAACATTTCTCTTTGTGAGAATTTTTTTTTGCAATGTGTGGTGATGCAAAATATTTTCACCTGGGGGGGGGGCGGTTATCTTTAATGTGCTTATCAAGTCAAGAACAACTTTAAGCGCTCGTATCATTTAATGACCTATCTTGGACAGAAATAAATGTAATATTATTTAAAATTATTATCAGTGTACTCGGGAGATCCTGGGCTTTGTACTTTCTGTATCGGCTATTTCACTATCTGTATTGGCTTTAGTAAAAAAAAAAAAAAACATTTTTCAAAATGTAATTAGTAGTTTTTTTTTATTTTTTACTTTCCTGTATATATACACAAATAAGCTCAGAGGAATTAAACAGATATATAGATGAAAGAGTTAAATTGTTAACCCTGAAAGCTTAAACATTCCTAGCTGAAATTGATTATAACATGCATGATTACAAAATGTTTTTTTTCTTCTTAAAGACAGTATGGTTTAATGTCTGACATATCTAGATATGGCAAGTATAAATTATATGTGTACATGTAAATTAATCCAGTGGTGGCATGCTTTGTAAGTTTACAGTATTGTTTCATTTTGGGACGTGTGTTATTTAAATACTGTTACTATATCTTCATTATTGTTTTGTATTTCAGTCGTGGACGGCTCTCTGTGACCCTATAGGCCGCAGCACGCCAGACACATCTGTTAGCCAATGTCCCTCCGTGCTCCCTCAAGCTCAAGTCTATTGCTTCAATTACCTCATCTAACCATCCCCTCCGTCCCCTTCTTTGGGTGCCTTCAGTCTTTCCCAGCATTAGTCTCCTCTAGGGAATCATGTCTTCTCATGATATGGCTATAATATTTGAGCTTTAGCCGCATGATCAAACCTTCCAGTGAACAGTTTGGCTTGATTTTTTTATAGTATTGATTTATTGGATCTTTTTGCAGTCCAAGGGACTCTAAGAAGTTTTCTCCTACACCACAATTCAAAAGCATCAATTCTACAATGCTCAGCCTTCTTTATGGTCCAGCTCTCACATCCGTATGATACTACTAGTAATACCATAGTTCTAACTATGCTGACGTTTGTTGATCATGTAATATATGTTACTTTTTAATAGCTTGTCCAGACTTGCCATAGCTTTCCTCCCCAGACACAAACATTCATATACATTTCATATCTGCAGTCACCATATGCAGAGAACTTGGGTGGCAGGAAAATAAAATCTGTCACTGTCTCCATTTATTTTATATGTTATTATATTGTATATCTTAGCATTTTATAATTTTGCCTAGTAAAAATAAAGTTTTTGTCAATAAAGTATATGCCATGCACTAAAATCTTGTATTTAAGCTAATCTGCTAAATTATATCAAAAGTGTAGCAAAAATAAATATCATTCTATCAAAAAATTAATATAGATGCAAAGTTTCATATAGAAGGTATAGTGCATTTGCTATAATAGTATTTCACAGAGTAAAACCCTATTGTATAAAGGTTAACAGCATGTTATATTTTTATTTAATTTTGTCTTATCTATTTTTGAACTATGCCACAAAATTGATTGACATTATTTTCTTTGGATATGGTGAAATTAATTAATTGAACATTATAGGGTTTTTTTGTAGAATAGGCCTCTGGTTTGGGGACAGAAACTTTGGCAGATTGTAAACAGATCTCAGAAACTGTTGTCCAATTGGGCAGTCCAACTGATTTAAATATTGCTGCAGCTTATGAATGAACAAAATGAACTTTAGAAAAATGAAGATATTGTTATGTATAGATGGGTTTATTGAGTCATTATTTCAGTATGCCCTTGAGAACATTTGTGTTTGTTTTTTACCTCAGATACCAAAAATGAGATTACACAATAAACAGTTCTGCTTTTTAGAAAGGACATTGCCCAATACGAAGAACATCTGTGTAATCCATACAGTGCCTTGCAAAAGTATTCACCCCCTTGGCATTTTTTGTGTTTTGTTGCCTCACAGCCTGGAATTAACATGGATTGTTGGAGGATTTGCATCATTTAATTTACAGAACATGCCCACAACTTTGAAGATGTTTTTTTTTTGTTTTATTGTGAAGCAAACAACAAATAGGACAAAATAACAGAAAAGTCAATATGCATAACTATTCACCCCCCTTTATAGAGCCACCTTTTGTGGCAATCACAGCTCCAAGTCACTTTGGATAAGTCTCTATCAGCTTGCCACATCTTACCACTGGGATTTTTGCCCATTCCTCCTTGCAAAACTGTTCCAGCTCCTTCAAGTTGGATGGCTTGCACTTGTGAACAGCAATCTTTAAGTCTGACCACAGATTTTCTTTTAAGTTGAGGTCTGGGCTTTGACTAGGCCATTCCAACACATGTACATGTTTCCCCTTAAACCACTCAAGTGTTGCTTTAGCAGTGTGTTTGGGGTCATTGTCCTGCTGGTAAACCTCCGTCCTAGCCTCAAATCACGCAGAGTGGTACAGGTTTTGGTCAAGAATATCCCTGTATTTAGCACCATCCATCTTTCCCTCAACTCTGATCAGTTTCCCAGTCCCGGCTGCTGAAAAACATCCCCACAGCATGATGCTGCTACCACCATGTTTCACTGTGGGGATGGTGTTCTTTGGGTGATGTGATGTGTTGGGTTTGCGCCAGACATAGCGTTTTCTTTGATGGCCGAAAAGTTAAATTTTAGTCTCATCAGACCAGAGCACCTTCCTCCAAACATTTTGGGAGTCTCCCACATGCCTTTTCGCAAACTCAAAATGTGCCATTTTGTTTTTTGCTGAAAGTAATGGCCACTGGCCACTCTGCCATAAAGCCCAACTCTATGGAGCGTATGGCTTATTGTCGTCCTATGTACAGATACTCCAGTCTCTGCTGTGGAACTCTGCAGCTCATCCAGGGCTACCTAAGGTCTCTGTGCTGCCTCTCTGATTAATGCCCTCCTTGCCTGGTCCGTGAGTTTTGGTGGGGGGCCGTCTCTTGATATTTTTTATAACCTAACCCTGACTTGTACTTCTCCACAACATTGTCCCTTCCTTGTTTGGATAGTTCCTTGGTCTTCATGGCAGTGTTTGGTTAGTGATGCCTCTTGCTTAGGTGTTGCAGCCTCTGAGACCTTTCAAAAACGGTGTGTATATGTAATGACAAATCATGTGACACTTAGATTGCACACAGGTGGACATCATTTCACTAATGATGTGACTTCTGATTGTAATTTGTTGCACCAGAGCTTTTTATGGGCTTCATAACAAAGGGGGTGAATACATACGCACATGCCAATTTTCTGTTTTCTATTTCTAAAAAATAGTTTTAGAAAACTTAGACTATTGTGTTCTGATCCACCACATCAAATTCAGATTAACAAAACATTGAACCTAAGGCTATAATGTAACAAAATAGGGAAAAAGTCAAGGGGGGTGAATACTTTTGCAAGGCATTGTATATAGAATAACTGATGGACAAAACATTTGAGATAGATAGATCGATAGATAGATAGATAGATAGATAAGGCAGGCAAGACATTATGAAAGCATCTTTAAAAAAACAACTGCTTATGTTGAAGTCATTTGAGATTACTGAATCACTGCATTTATTGCAATACTGGTTCTAGTGTACAAAAAAAGATATTATAATAATACAAAACAAATTATACAAATAATATTACATACAATTGTTGCCGGATTATAATCTGCATTTTTTGTATTGCTTATTTTATTGAATAAATATCTATACTATTTGAGCACCTGTATAATTTTTCAAGAAAAAAACATAAATACTTGAATATATGAGAATGTACCACAACAAGGATCATGACTTATTTTATCACATTTGGTCGTTCAGCTATTGTAAAAAATTCACAGAACAAAGTAGTGAAAACAAAATACAAATGTCCATGTCTAAAACAGGTCACTGTCATAGGTTACTGTAATATACCATGTTTATCTTTCTAACTAATTTTACAATAAAAGGAATGCTTTGTAACCTCCTCTCTTAGTCAAATGGTTATAGCTCTACAAAGGCAAAGTCACAATATGCTAAAATATAAATTCAGATTACAGTGAGACAGGGGTTATCCTCTCTGAAAGTATAGTTTGACTATTTCAGTATTTTTAGACATAAATCTAAAAAGATAATTTAAAATATCTACTAATCAATGTCAGTTCTTTGTGAGACTTTTCTTGTCTAGTAGCAGTGAAGATACACCATAGTAAGAAAGATGTCAATGTCATTGCAGAAATGCTATTTTACAGCATGGGGGACGGTCAATAGGGAGGTCTAGCTAACTAGCTCAAAGGCAGTGGCAAGTACTTTGAAGTCATAGAAACCTAAAGTGTATGCTTGCTAATGCAATAAGCTAGTCGGGGAAAATGGGCAAGCTAAAAATGTTTACACTTAATGAGAAATTGAATGTAATAGGCATTACTGAAACATGGTGGATAAATCTCATGACTTGGCTGTTAATCTGGATGATTATAACCTATTTAGGAAAGATAGGGGCAATGGTAAAAGAGGAGGAGGAATTTGTCTGTATGTTAAGCCTGATTTAAAGCCTATAGTCAGAGAAGATATTTATGTTTGGATTAGTGATAGTGTTGAAACCTTGTGGTTTGAGTTAAAAAGTGGAGGGACAAATTCTAAAAGAATATTGGTAGGAGTATGCTATATACCCCCAAATATAATTGAAAGTGAGGAAATACAATTATTGTTACAGATTGGAAATGCAGCTAAGCATGGGCAAGTTCTAATAATGGGAGACTACCCTAAAATAAACTGGATATATGAGACCATCAGTATGGGTAAAGGGAGCACGTTCTTAAGTACAATCAGAGATCATTATCTGGCCCAGGTTATACAAGAACCTGCTAGAAATTAAGTTATATTGGATTTAGTTATCACAAATAATATTGATATGGTATCAAATGTCGAAATAGGGCAACCTTTGGGAAACAGTGATAACAACACAGTCTCATTTGAGGTAAACTTCAAAAGACAAAGTTATAAGGGGCCAACAAAAAAAAACTCTTATTTTTAAAAGGGTAAAAAAAACTAATAGGTAAGAATACTGAAAATAAATGGACAACATTTAAAGCCTTACTAAATATACATATATATCAGGATATAGATTGTGGGAATAAGAGTATGAGGAGTAAATCCATCCCATGTGGCTTAACAATGATTTTAAAGACCAAGATATGCAGTAAAAAGTGGGCATTTGAAGTATACAAGAAAGAGGCAGCTTTACACAAGTACAAGGAAATCAACAAGGCTTGTGAAAGAGCTATTAGACTGGCTAAAATAGAAAATGAAAAGATGATTGCAAAGGAGAGTATGACTAACGCTATTTTTTTTTAAATATATGGTCACTATTTATTAGTTGGCCTGTTTCACATTGTAATGTTTCTATAGCTTCTTCCCATTAATCCTATTTAATTAATGGGAAGAAGCTAAAGAAACATTACAATGTGAAACCGGCCAACTAATAAATAGTGACCAGGAACAGAAAGATGAGCTGAATAGGTTTTTTTCTTCTGTAAGCACAGGTGAGATATCAGTGGTTGGACCACTGCAACCAAAATAAGGATACATTAATCCACCAAATAGATAACCCTGAATAAAAAAAAGCTAGAAAAGTAAATGCTAATAAAGCAGCATGTTCTCATGAAATACATCCAAGGGTGCTGAGGTATAGGACTTATGTCTAATTTTTCAAGACTCACTCAACTCAGGGTCTCTACCAGATGACTGGAGAAAAGCTGATATGATACCTACATTTTAGAAGGGAGCAAGAGCAAATACAGACCGGAAAGACTCACTTCTGTAGTGGGAAAGCTTTTAGAATGGTTAATAAGGGATGGTATACAGGAATAATGGGTACCCTGGTGGTCCAGTGGTTAGGACTTGGTGCTTCCACCATTGTCGACCTGGGTTCAATTCAGGGAACCAAGAAGTCACACCATCCTGAAGTTGAGCAGGGTTGGGCCAGGCCATTACTGGGATTGGAATCCACCTAGTAATAACAGGAGCTGTATGCTGTGACACACTGGAGAAAAAACTGGCAACCCACTCCAGTATCAATGCCATGAACACCAAGTGGATCAGCATAATGATGTTCTGGTGTGTTATGGTCCATGATGTCACGAAGAGTCGGAAACAACTAAACTACGAAAAAAAATAATAATACAGTAATATGTGCATTTGAGCAAAATAATGAGTAGGGATTCAACAAATCTAATTTGTTTCTATGATGAGTAGATAAATGTTTTTAAATCATTTATATTGTTAAATAAAGCTTACGTAGGGTACTTCAGTAATTATTTTTTCAAATATGCACAATAACGCAAATGTCCTTTCCTTTGTGTTGCTCATTGCCTGTACAATGCCTTTGGCACTTCCATGTTTGGTATATTACAATGGGCCTGGTGAATGGACCTAGATAGCTGGAAGCTAGGCTACCATATTGGTAATTGACCTACCTCTGATGTTGATGCATCTGGGCTGGCTGTGTCTATGTGGCTACATGGGTGACTTAAATCAGTGACACCCTTTTTCTTTTTTTGGAGAGGGCTTTGTCTACTCGTGAAACATTCAACCTGAAGAGACCTGGACTTACTTATGGAACTAGTGCCTGCTAAAGGAATTTTGGCAAATGGATGGGCAATTATGATAAGTATAAAGTGGCTTTTGGTGATGGGGCTAAATGGTAAGTTAGAACAGAAGATAAATTACTTAGCACTGCCTGAATGGGGCGTTGACTTGGGGATGTGTAAAATTACTACCTATTATGTTTCCTGACAATCGGTGAATTCAGGGTACTGAGGTTAGGCATAAATATGGTCTGAATTATAAATAGCATTGCCACCCCAACTGGCAACAAAATGACTACACTTGCTGTTTTCGCTACTTTGTGATTCCACTACAGACTGCATATTCCTTCCTAGTATAGAATATGGCACAAGCATGAGTTTCAGAAATACCCAGTAATTATGATCATATATAAAGGCTTTATCTGCAAGAAAACTAATTTCTAATTGAACTTAAATATTGTTCTATACTGTAATGTGCATGGTATGCATTCCTTATAGTATACAGCAGAACACCGTTACACCACAAATGAGTGTAGCAGTATCAGTCAGCATGTGGCAGTGGGCCTCAGCTGATCATCAACAAAAATATCATGGGCCACAAATTACATTCAGGCCCTTCTGCAGGGCAGTTTGAACATTGAGCCTGATGGTGTTCTTCACTGTTTTTGTATCTTGCTGTAAAGTCATGCTGCCTCTTTAAATAGAAGGTAGTGATGACTTCTCCTTGGTAAAAAGAACAGTGTCCCATCTGATATGGGTGAGTCAGCTGGGGCTTTGCTGTTGGATGGAAATCAGTTGATGTCAGGTGTCAGGGCTGCCTCTGTATCCACTGACTACTTTTATAGCACAGTTTAAACTACTGATAAATAGATTACAATCTAAACATATTAGTTCAGTACATACTACTACTGGCACCAATTTGTAATTGGCTTTTGTCCAACCTCCTGCTAGCTCACCATAATCTATTATTCAGCCTTCCATTCCAGCTCCTGTACAGGCTGCAAAAGAACTTCTCAGGTTCATCACCTAACCCAGTTATTCAAATAAAACAGGTTCTTCCCACCAGACGTTCCACAACTAAATTAGTGGACAGGCCATTTGAAACATCTTACTTATGCACTAATGGAGTTAAAAAAAAAATCTGTATAGTGACCTAAAAAAAAGAATTTGGGCTAGGGAATTTTTAGAAATGTTCTACTCTATACTCTCTCCCAACAGTAGGGGATACCAAAAAGGCAGGTGATGAGAGAAAAATCCTAAAACATATCAGAGATTTTCGTATTATGACAAGCGTCATAGGTGAGAAAAACCCCATAATGTTTTATTGCTCTTTTCACTTATATTTATATGATAGCATGGTGGAGTTATGATGAGGAGTCTTGCAAGTGCATATCGGTTACTTCTGATATGTTGGGAAGATAAGGATTTGGATGTTGGCTAGAAATCATGACCCCTATGAGAGCATCCTCACAGTCCTTTCAAGAAGGGGCTGCAAGGCGAACTGGTTAAAAACACTGTTATGCCTTTAATGAAAGCCAATCCAAGTGGGGGTCACCTGTAGATTCAAACATATCTATTCAAACTGTTCCATTTCCCATTCTGTTTCAAATTAGACACTTGTTCAAGTAGACAAGCTTCCAGGTAAAGATAGCTTTGTGGACTTGTTACGCTGTGGTTTTGAGGAAGTTTTAGAAATCTCTGCAGTAGGAGTCGTTCCCTATTCCTTTCCTCTAAACATATTATCTGCCAGACATCACCAAAAGTCATCAAAAGCAAACTAGTCAAATAAGTGCACAAGGCACATGGTGGGCTTCTTCTTAACTCCACCATTTTCAAAGCTCATAGTATTAGGTTTAGTGACCCAAAAGGACAAAGGTCAAATTAAGATGATTCCCCACCTTTCTATCCAAAAGAGAGGTCTGTCAATGACGGGATTGACAAACAGCTGATTATGGTTTCTTATGCTTTTTTCGATCACGCTATTGCCTTAATTAAAAAAGCAGGCCTTGGTGCTTTAATGGCAAAAGGTAATTGAAGTAGCTTCCAATTTACTCCCATTTCTTAAAGATAGTCAGCATTTCTTGGGTTGCAAATATGAGAGTAAATTCTTTGTGGACTTGTCCCTGCCCTAGAGATTCTAGCCTAGTGCACTATTTGTTGGTCCAGTGTGGGTTCTTTAGCCTATAGAAGCCTACAGCAAACTTTCAAATCTCTGGCTGCATCCTTGGGGGTCCCATTATCAGCAGACAAATCCAAGGGTCCAAATTGTTGCTTAGAATTCCTGGTGATTAATATTGATTCTAGTTTCATAGAATGTATGCTTCCAGTAGAAAAAGTGAGCAATTTGATCTTAGACTTACAAGCCTTATTAAGTCACACAAAAATCGTTCTGCGAACTCTGCAATCAGTATTGGGCAGACTACAGATTGCATGCCATGTTATCTCTGTGGGCAAGATTTTTAGCCATAGGTTGTCCCTAGCAGCAGCAGGAATGTCGCATCCCCACCATCACATTAGACTGTCTAAGCTTCTAAAAGGGGACATTAAAGATCTGGATATCATTCCTAGAAACTTTCAATGGCTGTTCAACAAATTCAAAACTATAGCTATTCACTGATGCTATTGGTTCAATTGGCCTTGATATATAGTTATACGGTTTTGGTATGCAGAGTGTTTGCCTCAGAAGTGGATTTTGGCATCTTTGACAAAAAATCTGTCCTTTTTGAAACTCTTCCCCATAGTTGTTAGGCATGTTATGCTCCACAGTCTAGAGCTTAACCTTTGGTTTAAAGCTAGATATGTTTCCATCTCGGACTCTTTGTCTTGCTTAAAGTTGAACAAATTCAGAAAGCTGGTTCCCAGAGGCAACAGAGAAAAATGTGCCATTTCCCAGTCATTTTCTCAAAAATAGCCAGGTTACTCTGCAATTTATTAGCTGCACCCCCCTGGGCAGCTTATCAAAGGACTTGTCAATAATGGTGGTCATAAGCTCCTCTTTCACAGCCCACTTATCATATAATAAATCTATTGTTGTTTTTCCTGCTGCGTTGCCAGGAGAAGGGTTTATCCCACTCTTCTATAGATAAACACATGACAGCTCTTTTCTTCTGGATTAAGCTCCAAGGGTGGGAAGATATTACAAATTAATTTGTGGTAAAGCAAGGAATAAAGTCCAAGATTAATTCCAGATGGCCAGTTTCTTTTTCACTCTTATTAAAGTTCATGCCTGCCCTGTTGGCAATTTTTTTAAGAGTTTGAAGTGTGTTTAATCCAAACTTCTTTCTGTCTGGCCCGTAGTGATTGTAGGCTGGTAACTCGTAATCGGATTGAGAGTAGCTAATAGAATATGTGGCAATTTTCAGAGTGGTTTTACATGTGTATAAATTTATGAATTGGGCAACAGACTAGGGCTCTTTGTTAGTTTAGTTCATACCTGACAGACAAGCTTCTTTTTATTTTAAACTGTAGTGGTCTTTTAAAGCAAAAATAGAGAGCAAAAATGTTTATATGAGTGGTAAAATAATGAAAGGACAACTGTTAATTAATAAAAAAAATGATTTCCTTTTTTGTTTTCTGTGTACAGAAAAGTATGCAGATGTTTTTTTGGAGGGAAAGTTTTTATGCTATCAGAATATACATTATTTTCTGTTGTCAGCTCAGGTTTAGCAGAGAAATGTAGAGGGGAGCATTACACTGATGGTTTATTCTGGGTAACTAATTATGATGGAAATAGATTAAATGTTGGCTCCCTTAGAGTAAACTGAATATAGCTTAAGAATTATACACTGAAGTTATTCAACATAATATAAATATGTCACTTCAATAGACATTTACAGCCTTATTAAATTGCCATTCAGCCAATTGAATAGGGCTCTATATAAGCACATAGAATATTTTTTTACAGAAGTTTTTAGTTAGCGAAGACCTTGCTTTTGGATGAAAGTTCACTAACTAAAAACTTCTGTGAAAAAATATGCTCTGTGCTTATATAGAGCCCTATTCAATTGTCCGAATCGCAATTTAAGAAGGCTGTTAATAGATCTTTCATACACTGTCTACCTTATTGTTCCGAATTGATTTTCTGAAAACTAGAAGAAGCATAAAAGAAAGATAGGGAGATTGTTTCCCAGGCATTGAAAATTCTCAACTATATTGTCTAAATGTAACCATAAATTGTTTATGTGGTGAAATTGTAGATCCCAAAATGTTACTCCATATTTCAAAATAGGGCATGCTAGGGATTTATATAGTGGCAGAATTATATTTGCCTTCCTTGCTTATATACCCTTCTTAATACATGCTAATATTTTATTTGCCTTTGCAGCTGCTGCTTAGCATTGAGCACTGTTGCTTAGGTTATTGTCTACAAGCTCTCCCAAATCCCTTTCTAACTCTAATAGATTTGCTCCATAAAAATTATAAATTGTATGCTTATTTTTATTTCCCAAACACATAACTTTACATTTATTTGTGATTAATTTCATCTGCCATTTACTTGCCCATTCTTCTATTTTTTGTAAATACCTTTGGAGGGAAAGTACATCATTTTCTGATTTAGCTACCTTGCACTTAATGTAATCGGCAAAAATGTAGACAATACTTTCCACTCCTACTTCTAAGTCATTAATAAATATCTTAAAAGGAGAGGACCTAAAACTGAACCCAGATGGACCCTATTTACCATATTAGTCCAATCAGAGTATGTTCTATTTAAAACAACCCTTTGCTTCCTGTCTTTTAGCCAGCTCTTAATCCATGAGCAGTTTACTGTCATTTCTGTATGCCTTTTTTTACTTTTACTTAACTCTCACTTTTACATTCAGTAGTACATACATTTACTTTATTCATTTTCATTTATTTACCAAGTGATCTAAAATGATAGACTGACATTTTTGTTTTAAATAACTGACTAGATAATATGTCATTACTTAGCTCCAAAAATAGCATAACAGAAGAGAGAGCACAAGCTCCATTCATGATGTTGTGATTTTGTGATGATATTTCACGATTGGAACTTGTGCAAACTCTTCTGTTGTATTTTTTTATGATGGCATAGAGCTATAAAGAATCAAGAATCCCACAGAAGAAATGGAGAAGCAATCCTAGTCAATGAAAGAGTGGCCAAAGCAGTGCTCAGTTGCAACCCAATAAATGACAGAATGATTTCAATTCAAATTCGAGGCAAGCCATTTATTATCACAGTGATCCAAGTCTATGCTCCAACCATGGATGCTGAAGAGGCTGAAGTTGTCCAGTTCTATGAAGACATTCAACACTTCATAGATATAACACCAAGAAAGGATGTTACTATCATCATAGGAGATTGGAATGCTAAAGTAGGGAACCAAAAGACACCTAGAATAACTGGCAAATATGGCCTTGGAGTACAAAATGAAGCAGGTCAGAGATTAGTAGAATTATGTCAAGATAAAAAATTCTCTGGTCGTAACAAACACCTTCTTCCAACAGCCTCAGAGACGACTCTACACATGGACATCACCAGATGGATAACATAGAAATTAGATTGACTGTATAATTTGCAGCCAAAGATGGAGGAGCTCTATACAGTCAGCCAAAACAAGATCTGGAGCTGACTGCAGCTCAGACCATGAGCTTCTTATTGCAAAGTTGAAAATGAAACTGAAGAAAAGAGGGAAAACTATCAGACCAAGTAGATACAAAATAAATAATACCCCTTGTGAATGTGTAGTGGAAGTAAAAAATAGACATAAGGGACTAGACATTGAAGATAGAATGACTGAAGGACTTTGGACCGAAGTTTGCAACATTATGCAGGAAACAGCAACAAAGAATATCCCTAAAAGAAAGAAAAGTAAGAAGTCAAACTGGCTGTCTGACAAGGCTTTGAAAGTAGCCCAGGAAAGAAGGAAAGCAAAAGGTAATGGAGATAAGAAAAGATTTGTTCAACTGAGTGCAGAATTTCAGAGGATGGCAAGAAGAGACAAGGAGACATTCTACAATAAGCAATGTAAAGAGATTAAGGAAGATAACCTAATGGGTAAATCAAGAGATCCCTTCAAGAAAATTGGGAACCTAAAAGGCACCTTTCATGCCAAAGTGGGCGTGATAAAAGACAAAAATGGTAGGGACTTAACAGAAGAAGATCAGATGAAGAAGAGGTGGCAGGAATACACTGAAGATCTATACAGGAAGGATATTAACAGCAGTGATGACCTCAAAAATTTGTCCAATGAGCTGGAGGCAGACATCTTGGAGAGTTAAATGAGATGTCTTGTTGATAATAAGGCTGCGGGAGATCATGGAATCCCAATTTAACTATTCTACAGGATGATGCTGTGAAAGTGTTACTTGCCTTTCGCCAACATATTTGGAAAAATCAACAGTGACCAATACAGTAGACTGGAAAAGGTCAGTCTACATGCCAATTCCCCAAAAAGGCAGTGTGCTCCAATTATCGAACAACAGCAAGGTAATGCTTAAGATTCTGCAAGCTTAACGCCAACAATATATGGATCAGGAACTACCAGATGTATAAGCCGGGTTCCGCAGAGGTAGAGGCACAAGAGATCAAATTGCCAATGTCCGCTGAATATTAGAGAAAGCAAGAGAGTTCCAAAAACATTTACTTCTGCTTCATAGACTATTCTAAAGCCTTTGACTGTGTGGATCACAACAAAATGTGGCATGTCCTTAAAAAGATGGGAGTACCAGATCATCTCATCCTCCTCCTAAAGAATCTGTATGTTGACCAAGAAGCCACGGTCAGAACTGGACATAAGACAACAGAATAGTTTAAGATCAGAAAAGGAGTGCGGCAAGGTTGTATATTGTCACCTATTTTATTCAACTTATAAGCAGAGTACATCATGCGTAAGGCTGGACTGGATGAATCCAACGCCGGAATCAATATTGGTTGAAGGAAAATCAACAACCTCAGATACGCTGATGATACTATGGCTGAAAATGAGAAGGAACTTAAAGACTTATTCATGAGGGTAAACATTTAGTACAAAAGCTGGCCTACTGCTCAACATTAAAAAGATGAAGATCATGGTAAACGGCAATCTCACTTCCTGGCAAATAGACAAGGATGAAGTGGAGGCAGTGACAGATTTAATTTTCCTTGAATCCAATATCTCTGCAGATGGTGACTGTAGTCATGAAATAAAAAGGCATTTGCTTTAGGGGAGGAAAGCTATGGCAAGCTTGGACAAGCTAGTAAAAAGTAAAGATATTAAACTATCAAAAAAGGTCTGCATAGTTTAAACTATGATATTCCCAGTAGTAACATACAGATGTGAGAGCTGGACCATAAACAAGTCTGAGTGCTTTAGAATTAATGCCTTTGAATTGTGGTGTTGGAGAAGACTGCTTAGAGTCCCTTGGACTGCAACAAGATCCAATAAATCAATACTTCAGGAAAACAAAACACTGTTCACTACAAGGTATGATCATGAGGCTGAAGCTCAAATATTTTGGCCATATTATGAGATGGCAGGATTCCCTAGAAAAGACTCTGATGCTGGGAAAGATTGAAGGCACGAGAAGAAGGGGACGACAGAGGAGGAGATGGATAGATGAGGTCACTGAAGCAATGAACTTGATGGCGCTCAGAGGGGCAGTGACTGAGAGATGCACCTGTGGTCCATAGAGTCACGGAGAATCGGACACAACTGAATAACTAAACAACAACAAAGAGCTATAAAGTTGTTGAAATTTTAAAAAGATATTAGAAGAAATGTCCCCGGTAAAGAAATTATTACTATAAATTAAGGAGGCTTCCACTAAATGTAGAATACTGGAAATTACATTTGGGGTATATATTTGAATGAGTTTTACACATCTTTGATTGTCCATAATTCTTCCTTATAACCACAGTTAAATTATAAATGGGTTGTTATTAAATAAATATGAGACAGTATTGTTCCATATATCATTTTCACAGTGAAGTGGAATAATTCCTCTAGGTGGCGTATCAGAGCTGAGGTTGCTGTAGGCTGGAAACCTGGATCTGTCTCAAGATTCAGCAATGCTAAATATGTTCCTTTATAGGCAATGTACTTGAGAGAGATCTGCAAAAAGAATCTGTTCTTTGCCTGCGGGACCTGTATTATATGGCTTTGCAATACCCTCAATGATATCTATTTACAGATTACACGTTTCACTGGTACCTTTATTTCAAAATGGAATTTCTTACAAACTCTTTGTAAGTTATTTTCCTATAAAATTGTATAGTCTCTTTGATAAATTGCTCTAAAACATGACAATTATAAGAATACTGGCACTCAATAGCTTGGCTTCATTTTAAAGTCAAAAAGGGTTTAAGACCCTTCCCACTGCCTCCACAATGGTTTTCTTTTTCATTTTTGCACTCAGAATTGGGTGAATTTTTTGCTACCCTAGGCCAATCAGATTTGTGAGCACCTCAAGTCTAACTTTCCCATTTCTATATCTCGAGTCATAAGTTTATGTATGCTTTAAAATATATGTGTGTGTATGCATGTTTATATATATATATATATATATATATATATATATATATATATTTATATTTATTTTTATATATATATATATATATATATATATATATATATATATTGACATTTCTCAGCATATACAAACATATCTTCAAGTAGCCTGCTGCCCCATAAGATGCACTGCCTTAGGCTTGGGCCTCATAGGCCTAGGCAGAAATACACCCCTACTCTCAGGGCTGCAGTAAATAGCACCTTTGCACTTGCTGACAGTGCTGATCAATTCTTGTAATAGAGGAAATGTCAGTTCTATACCCAGTCCTTGGTTTTAAGATAAAGCTAATTAATTTGGAGTCAACATGTGCTTTTTAATTGTAGTTATTAATAGAACTAAGTTCCAAAAATAAAAATTAATAATAATGTGAAAATATATATTTTTTAAGTTAGTTACTACTCATCAATATATTTCAACTCCGCTGAGAAGTGAGATATAATTATCATTACCAACTGCTGGTCCTCACTTGTGAGGCTCTTCTCAGCTATCAGGAGATCTAGATTTTTGTTAGAAACCTGAAAATCAGCCTGTGGATAGTAAACAAAACTATCAGGAAATGTTTGTTAGTATACAGACTTTGTTACACATGATAACAGATTTCTACGTGTGCATGAAATATTGAGGGAGATTCACTAAGATATGACAGGGGTTGTAAAGGAATGTGATACGCTTCCATTGCAAATTTTACCAACAGGAAATAGAGCACATCGACTTAAAGCAACCTCAACCCTTGAAATGCATAGTGAATCTCCCCCATTGTTATTGTTCCCCATACATCTCTATAAAGAATTGCATTTCTACTATAATAATTGTAGTCTACTATAATAAAGTCCTTGGGAAAAAAAATGTGGATCTAATAACGTAACCCCTTTAGGTCTGCTTTCACCTTATAAGCTGTAAAAGTACTTTAAAAATGCATGCTGTAAAAAAGTACATGCATAAGTATACTTTATTTATAATTTTTAAACGTTGTAATTCTAGTAGTTATACGTTAAAACTCTTACCTTTATATGTCCCTGCCAGTTGCTCTGTGCTCCTTAGCTCCACCCCTTTTATATAGTTAGGGATAAGGTAGCTGTAGTATACTTCCTGCTGTGCGCTGTGGTGTTTGACTGGAGAAAAGTTTGCCACTTCTGCCCCACTCCTAATTATTCAGCTAATTGGCACAGAGTGGCAGGAAAAAACAAATAAAGATCAGAGCTTTAAAATAGAACTACTAATTGTATTTAGTACCAACACAAATTTCCAAAATTTCCCATAACGATAATTTGAAATACTGTTGGAGAAACTGTGGCCAGATAGTCTCCCATTACCATGTCTGGTTTGAATGTCCAGTAATTTTGCAATTTTGGAAGGATTGTTTGGTTTAAATAATGTTCATTTTAAACATTTATCTACACGTTACCCTAGAACTAGTACCGTTTCATTTTTTCCTGAGAATTTTTTCATTGGACATAAAATTCTGTCTATTGCAAATGATTACTACTGCAAAATGGTTAATTGCTTTTAAATGGTGCCAGCATGCCACCCCTAATTGGAATGAACAAAAAGCCATAATTAATAGAAACCTTTTGAGCACTATATGTATGTACATTCATTTAATTTCAGAGTACAGTGGTCCTTAAAGCCCAGAACAATGTACGTAGTAGGTTGTGTCTATGAGGCAGAATGCTAATATCCAGAAAGATGTATCAGTTGTTGTGTGGCTTTTTGGTATTTTTATGGTATTGTTTTGTAATTTTCTTTTTCTTACTCTTCCTTTTATTACCATGAATGTCACTGTTAACGCACATGCAAGTCATACAAATATTTTTATTTTGTCATTATCATTTGTTTACTCACATGTGTATGTCTAATGTAAATGTGTTGGTTTGTTTAGCTATACTGACACAGAGTGTGCCAGATAAAAGTCCACTGTAATGGTCTAGCTTTCATAGCTTTACATATTGTGGCTTTATTATTGCACAGTTCTCAAAGCAAAATGTAGGAAAAATCAGTTCCACATTCTGCCACTGTTTCTGGCCACTAATGCCAGGTTTAAGACATTACCCCACACCAGTAACACTGATTACACTATCACAAGCATGCATTTTTTATATTACTTTTTATTTACATTTCATGATTCATTTGATTTAATGAGTTGGAATCCAGACAAAAAAGGCTATATAGTAACAATGTCACAGAAATAGTGACCCAGTAATTGAATTTTCCATGGGAAAGGAAAATGCAAATTCAGTAAAATATTCCCTTAAAGGGATTTGGAAGGTTTCTCGATTTTACTAGATATGTAATATAACTATGCATTTATTTACTAGTATGTTCTTTGTTTTATTAAGAAATTAAAATATCTGTTTTTACTGACAAATATCATGCAAAAAGTCGATAAATGGGTCTGCCTTCTGTGGAGTATGCAGATACAGACTCGGTAGTCTTGATGTTCAGTGTGGTTATCAGGGACCCTGTCTCAGAGAACATGCTGCAAAATGCATCAGAGACATGGTTCCGGACCAGCTAGTACACTACACTGCACATCAACCCTAAAGAGGCTGTGTCTGCATGCGCTGCAGTGGGTGGACCCACTGGTCAGTAAAAACCAAACTTTTTAATTGGTTCTTAATAAAACAATGTACATAGAAGTAAATAAATGCATAAGTATAGTACCCTAGTAAGCTTCAGAAACCTTTTAGATCCCTTTAACACTGATTCACACAGGATACTGAATAATAATGGCTAGGTGGGTCAATGCAACATATCATGGTAATTAAGTAAATGTTAACGTTGAATAGAGTTTTAGTGGCTGTGTGTTGATCACAGTCATTTGCACCTCTCAATGTAAAGCTCAAATGCTTGTTTGTTAGGCAGAGACTATTAAAAACAGTATGCAGATTAAAAGAAGCAAACGTTAATATGTTTTTCTTAGTTTTTAAATAGTCTGGTTCCTCCTAAGCAGAGCTACTTTTCTCCACCTCCCTCTGCATTTTCAGGAGGCGTGGCCAGCTCTGGATGGGTGCTGGACCATCATGGAACTTGGCAGAAAGCTGGGCAATAATATCATTGGTCCAACCTAATGATATAATTGTCTCCACACCCTTGCCATACCATTGGTTCCTCCCAGTGATATGATGGGGCAGGGCAAGTGAATACACATGTTAATGAAGTCTGCCCCTTTTACTGAGCATGATTAGCCTAAACTAGAATCTAGACCAGTGTTTTCCAATCCCCTCCTCAAGACCCACCAGTCAGGCCATGATTTCCTTCAAACACTGTGTGAATACAGGTGAATCAATTTGAGGCTCCAAACTCATGTTGCCTCACCTTTGTTTGATCAAAATCATGGTCTGTTAGAGGGTTTGACCTAAACTGTTCAAACATTTTTTTAGTCAAGGCCCCGAGCAGAGTTGACATGAATCATGATCAGCAAAGGTAGTTGGAGAGAAGGAGCTCTGCTTGACAGGAAAACTGACAATTTCACCTGTAAGAAAAAATATTAACTTTTATTTAAAGTGCATATTATTTTAATAGTCTGTGCCCACCAAACATATGGGCTTTATTTGTAAATGCACTACAGTTGTCATTTAAAAGCCTAGAGCTAACATTCACTAATAGGTCTTAGTACCTATTATAGCCAAAATGTACAAAGCTCTTGCTCATTGTTTTATTTTGTTTATAGTGGTTTATGTGTGAAGAGCCATGCAGGAGCCTTGTTTGTATCTGTTTTATTTCATGGATTCATTCTTCTTTTACTTTGTATACTCAGTCTTTCTGTTATTTTAAGACGATCTGATTGTACCCCTTTTTAAATAAAAAACAAATAATTTTTATTCTGTTTTATTGTCTTGCCAGTGTGTCATGGAATAATAATTCAGACGCAAAGTTGTGCAAAGTTTCCTTACCTCTCTCCGTCTGTATCATGGGAGTTGATGTATAAAGTTGAGGCAAGGTCACAGCAGCCATTAACACTTCCTATCCAGCTTCCTGAGACAAGAATGCAAGGGAGTGAAGGTGAGTGTGTGCTATTCAAAGGAACAGGTCCTTCTAGGAACATATGGAATGTCAGTGGATTGTTACAACATTCCTTCACACTTTTAAGCACCTTACACATTTTATGTTTGCTGACCATACCAGGTTTACTAAGCAATAAAAAAAACCTTCAATAGATCCCAGTAGAAAATGCCAATAAGATACTATAAATGTCAAGTATCAGCCACCCTACTATAGGAATTCAAATTCAACAATAAAAAATATACTAGTAGGGTTAAATAAGACCTAGAAGGATTCATTTGCACACATTAGCTCCATATTACAAAGTGATATAAACATGATAGTTGCCCCAATAATACACCAATAAGTTAACATGAAACTGGTTTATAACACCAAGTCATATCACTTAAACATACCATTGGTTCATAAATCTGTCAGTAGCTTTCCTTCATGGGACCCAGTTCCCAATCAAAAAATCTGCAGTGCGAATGTATCAGAGAGCTTCCCACTTTGTTAGTCTGTCTTGATTTGTATTTATGTATAAATGGTAACCTTAACCCTTTAGTGGCAAATAAAAATTGAACAATCCACCAAAATTCACAGTGGTGAAATATTACATTTATAATATATATAACAGTAATATACTATTTTCTTTACTAATGTACTTTGTACGGTGGACAGCTTCTATCAATCTTTTCCCCACTATAAATTAAATTATTGTTGTGGAAAACTGTCTCTCTACAAAATATATTACACAAGCAAGGAACTGGCCCCACACTCATGAGATCTTATTAAGATCAAAACAGAGCAGTCTGTGGGTAGGTCTCCTGGTTTGTTTATAATCTATCCTATGCTATTCCTAAAGCTGTGTAATACAGCAAGCATATCCCTGAAAGTGTTTTTTTTTTATTGAAAGAGTGAAAAAGCATATGTAGGCTCATTTACATGTCATGTTCCTGACCAATTTCACAGAGGGCAGTGCAATAACTGTATTTATGGAAAACCTCTGCAGGAAATATATTTTTTTACTTATTTATAGATATTCAAATGGGAACACAATTGTACTATTCATTCTCTGTATTACTGTACTTTGTATTGTGGAGGGCTTTTATGACTCTTTTGCCCACCATAAGTTAAATTAGTTAAAAGATATATATATTCAAAGTATTGCAGTATATAGTAATACCTTTCTTATTGCACAAACATATTCATAACTAATATGACAAGCTTTCAAGAGATGAATCTCTCTTTATCAAATAAAAAGCAATATGTACTGGTGAACATTGCGTTTTCTTCCTCGCTAGACACTAGAAAAAAATGAAAAATAAATATGTAGTCCCATGCCAGCCAATCTCTCCCAACTGTTATTAAAGAGGTAACTTGTCACAAGGAATAAGTTAACTCATCAGTATCAGTGGATAAGTTAATAATGAAGCATGTGAAGCTAAATATAAACTTTGCTAATAGAGGCAGCCATAATAAAACCTGGTAATTGGCTAGGGGGTTGGTTAAGGGCTACCCTGAGAGCCCTGGTGTAGAAGATGTATCCAGAAGGGAACTATCAGATGATCATAAAGGCCATCTGACAGAAATTATGTTAGGCACATGAGGTATAACATTATTTACATTATTATTTGTCTGCCAAGAACATCAATATTAACTAAAAGGTAAATCTAAGTTTGATGAGCACCTCTGACCTCTGATGAGCACCTCTGACTTTGTTGTTTTGTATATGCAAATTACCTTTAGGGTTTAGTCTCCCTAAGGGTAATAGGGGACTCCAGACGTGGACCCCTTGCTCACTGTGCCTTAGGGAGTTCAGCTGCACCTCACTGACGAGGCCCATAAAGGCCGAAACGCGTCTGTGGTTTGCTGTTTCTCCTGTTCAGGGTAGAATTGCCTGGTATTTCGGGGCTGGGTCACTCTTTTGAGTGGGACCAGACTGATATATTTCAGGATATTTCTCCCTGTGAAGGGCACAAGTGAGCTAAAAGTGTGTGCTCTCAGAGTGGCTTATCATGGCTAAAGAACTAACCTATTAAGGTTGGTTTGTTCTCTGATGAGCACCTCTGACTTTGTTGTTTTGTATATGCAAATTACCTTTAGGGTTTAGTCTCCCTAAGGGTAATAGGGGACTCCAGACGTGGACCCCTTGCTCTTGCTGCACATACAGTGAGAGATGTTGCAAGGGGTCCCCATATTATTTTGCCACAGGGCCCTCTATTCACTAGCTCCTCCATTGTTAATACTCATAAATACCAAACGTATTTGGAAATAGATGGGAAGAGTTGAGATAAAAGATAACCATAAGAAGCAAGTGACACAATTTAAAAAAAGTGTTGTTTGAGATGAAAATTATTTGTTATGTCATCAAATATTTACCTTCTAGGCAACAGGCTGATGTCAATAGTAGTACGGTATGTTTGGTATCCAAATGCCAACATGACAGTTACCATGCCAACAGCCTCTGATTGCAATACATGAAACATATTACTGATTTATTACAAACATACAAAAATATCACTCTTTAAATGTGAATCAATACAATTAATTGAATCATATATATATATATATATATATATATATATATATAATATATATATATATATATATATATATATATATAATATATATATATATATGTTATTTAAGCAAAGTAATATCTATTCTGTGTGTCCTATCTTCTCTAAATTCATATTATCTACAGTAAGGAAAGTAACAAATCTTTTGCGGAGCTCCATTCAATAAGCCTTTTTTAGTCATTCAGTCGTATCTGACTCACTGTGACCCTGTGGATAGCAGCGTGCCATGTGTCTTGTGTCTGGTTGTGCTAATCCATAAGGTTTTTGGCAAAGATACTGGAGTGGGTTGCCAGTTCTGTCTTCAGTGGACCACGATATGTCTCAACTCTCTGCTATGAGGCACAGGAGCCCCTTCACCACGAGAAGGTAGCGATCCAGAAGGGGGTTTAATAAGCTCCTTAATACTACTCAGATAAAATATTACATTTTTTTAAAAAATGAGCATTGCCTAAAATATATGAGTAATATTAATATAAATATATTTAAGCATATATGGACATTAACAAAAGGAAGTAGTGAAAGAACATGAAGTTCCTGCTAATTTTCTACTCATTTTGTTTAAAAAGGTTGTTCATCCAGTTTAGTTGTACCTTCTAGTTGTAAAGTCCTCCAGCTGTTGTGATCGGAGGCCAAAGGTCATCTGAGACTTCGTCTAGGACATAATAACAATTTGCAAAAGACAAATTCATACATGTTACTGGAAAGAGGAGCTAATGACACTATTTTTAGCAATCTCTTCAAAGCAAAATTTCAACCTGCCTTGACCTTCTGCTTCCATGGATCAAAAGTCATACTGAAGATAGCCATCACTTCAGTTGGTAATGTACAGATACATGTATGTCTTATTATTTGAACATTTAATGTTATCACAAATTGATAGCTGTCAGGTTTAGTGTAAGAACAAACAACTAAAATGATAACGAACTGAGAGCAGGAAAAATCTGCTATTAGTGTAAGAAAAGAGTGCTGGGGAGACAGATAATAATGACCAACCAAATGAACGATCAAATGTGCCAGAGGAAAAGGATTATACACCATTCATTTTGAAAATATATTAATGACAAGTAAATTTAATGTGTTAAAATAGCAAGTAGGACTCAATAACAACGCTCATTTGACTCAATTCCTCTATTATATTTATTACAAAATATTAGTTCCTGTTTATTATTGCTCCCTCTATCTAAAAAATGCTTGGAAGATGTCACTTAAAACCTTTTCCCTCTCTATCTCTGAAATTAATTGCCATTTAATCTGAAATTAATTGCTAAGCCCTTTCTTTCAAATGCTTCATCAATTCTCGTCTGTTCACAGATACTTAACCCCTTCACACCCTTCTATAATCCTATGACAAAAGCAGCTGTGCAGATGACATGATCTTATCCCCTTCTACTTGCATGACTAGCTGATTGGCTGGCCAAAACGTCATCCTATCGAGCCTATGCGTCATCTGCACCTTTATACCCTCTACAGTGCATGTTCTCACAAATAGGACCCTCGCATGCTGTTAGATAGTCTCCATTTATTAGACATGATTTACTTACCACTAATAGGTTTTTATCTTTAACATCATAATTACAAAATACTATTATCAACTGCGTGTTAGTACACTGTGTTCCATTTAATTCCCCTAGAAACTGCTGATACTTCTGACCCTTTTGTTCAAATAAAAGCAAAGAATAGACTTTTGAAGAATATAATGAGTTTTGCTAATTAGCTCATAGGACATCTCATAGTAGTGGAATAACAATAAAATGCCTGAGAATAGTATATTTGTTACCTATGCTCCGGGACAATCTTTTTGAAGTGTTTCTGTGAGCATATTATTTCATTTATTTTTATTCTCTAATTGTATTTATTCTTTTCCGTTGCTGTGATATCTGTATTAGGGGAACTATATGCATTTTATCTCTCTGCATCTTCACCGCAAAATTATAATTGTTTTAAAAATGTGATTAGTCTGAATAGACAGCAAGTTTCTATGCATGTGTAACATGATCATATGTAATATTTATTCTGCAATTTTCTTCTTATTATTATCCTCTATTTGTAACGCGCCAACATATTCCGTAGCGCTATACATGGATTAACACCTTGCAAAAAATGTCTTTGAGCTTAGAATCCAGTATCTTTCCCAAAGCATCATGCAAGATTGAAAAGTTGCAGATTTACAATCTAAAGAATTACTGTTATCTTTGTTATAAAGGAGTTATAAACTGTTGGGACAGAAATTAGGATTATGTTTTTTAAACATTTGGTTTAATATTCTGTTCTATGCTCTTGAAATGTTGAAGTTATACGTGTTGATCTGTATCAACATTTTGTTCTAGCAATATGTTTATTGGAAATGTTTCAGGGAATCTTTATTCAGGGTAAATGGTGGCTTGATGAACCAACGTGCAGAGCTACTGAGAGGCTAGCAGGTGCAAAGCACCAGGGCCATTACAGGAGTAGAGGTATATCGATAGCAGCAATATAGGGAAAATGGGAATTCCAAATGTATTAGGGGGAGAGGGTGGGCGATCAGACCATCTACATGTGTTTTCTGGCTTTTTAATTGTCTTCCATGGTCACCTACCTTGTACACAGAAATTGAGACAAGGGCTTCCAAATTATTTTGTCGCAGGGCCCTATATTTACTAGCTCCACCATTAGTCTGTATCAGATCCTATATGTATATATATATATATATATATAATTATATATTATAAGAGAATGCAAGCAGTCAAGGAGAATGCAAGCAGTCACAACCTGCTTTTTGGAGCCAGAGTTGGACTCCCCTGATCACCACAACCAATAGCCCGTCAGGGCCCAAAAGTGTATGTGAAAATCAGAGGGCTTTTCTTCAGCCACAGCCTATTTGTTTTCCTCGGTTGTACTAATAATCATCTAAGTTGTCGTTGTCACGAACCCCAGGACACTTGAACTTTTGGGTTTTGCCATTGGACCCAGACAGACATTAGCCATAAAGCCAATTGAATGAAAGGGGTATTATAACGGCCATAAGGACTTTACAACTTGTTAATTTGTTATGTTGTGTGATGTTTTTCTCCAAGCTCTGGTTGTATGCCCTGGTCCCCTAAGGCCCCTTTCCACCAGGTCATTTGAGTCTAGAGGGCTCTAGCACAATGTAACACTTTTTAAAGCCATTAGTGTGTGTTTTGTAAAGTACAACCACTGCATTAAGCTAATACAAATCCTGACATTCTGGCTCCAGGGCTCACAATGTCTTATCAACCATTGCTGTGCCCAGATCCTGTCCTGAGGTAGCTGATACATGGGGGATAGCTGAAGAAACAGACAGGCTGGCACCATGTCCTTGGAGCCAGTCCTATCTCACGTGGGATAATTAAACCGGCAGAAGGTGTGAAACTTGCATTTGCCTGACGGAATGGCCCCCTGCTGATTGGGGTAAAATCGGTATAAAATGATGTACCAGAAAACTTTACGTTTATGCTCTGTTCGGGACACACATACATGATGTGCTTCAACACTTTTATTATTTTTGCTGGGCTATAATCGCTTTGTATGCTGAACCTCTGATTTATAGTATGAGAATGGGATAGGTGAGATCTGTTGGTAGGATTAGTCTCCCTGCCCTTTTCAAGTAGATTGTACCGTTTTTGCTGATCCTGTGTTCTTGATGCTCCTGCTGATGATCCTGATATGGCCGCCCGACATTGCGAAGCCCTCCCCCCTCATGATCCTGAGGGATAATTCCTGTAGTGAACGCAGGAGTTTTGGGGGGTAAAGCACATAGCATATTTTTACATGAGTTGTAACATTGGTGATATGGGTTATTATTAACCTTAATATGTAATGCTTCAACATATTCCGTTGCGCTAAACAGGGTAGATACAAGACAAAAACTATTTTAACAAATTACAAAATAATGGAAGATCCTGTTATTGAGTTTAAAATCAAACTTGCAAACATACAGTCTAGAGGGTAAGGGTAAGGTATAGAAAGGTGAGGTACAATGCATTGCTCATATTAATGCTGAAGGTGAAACACTTCTGTAAACAGTTAGGTGGTGCCAGTGTTGTCTTATGGGGGGGCGATATATATTGCATGTATGTATATTTAGGTTCAGACTGCCTATTAAATGGGAAAGTGGAAAACCTAACAGTATGTTCATTTAGATTTTTGGGCTAATAAGGCAAACATCAGGTAAACCAGTTACAAGCTTTAAACTGTATTAATAAGTAAATAATGGTGTGATTAGAGACTCCTTCTCAAATTTATATAGGCAACTTCTGCCTCAATAATAAGGCTTAGCTGGGCACATAGTTGCTGCTTTTTTTCTTCTTTACTTTTTTTGCTCACTTAGGGCCTCATTCTATTATCGGCCGTAGGAGATGCAGGGCCGCAAGGACCGGCCGCAAGCTATTTGCCTATTCTATTCCCTTCCGGCCGGGGACTCCGGCAGGCTTGCGGCCATCGCCTTGTTATCCCTTGCGGCCGCACGTGCCGGAGGCAAGCCTTTGATCTTAAATGGCCGCAAGAGTTTCAGCCGCAAGCAAATCCCGGTTGCTATTCAATTGCTCCGGGAACCCTCTCTGCAAGGCTAAAACCGAGCCGCAGCTTACTTGCAGCAAAAAGGTCCCGCAGGCACACAATTAAGCACATAATAAAGCCATAATAAAGCCATCCTGCACTCTGAGGAGACTATAAAGTGATTGTAGGTGTTAGCATTCATAGCACAACATTCCCCTACACTCAAATCTGAAAATAATTTTTATTTTAATTTATGTCACATATCCGTGGAAAAAGTCCAGAGGGCTTGGAGCACCTCAGACCCGCAAAGGCGGTGGGACGGAAAATAAACAGTTAATGAAATCTCGGATTTGGGCTGATGTGCAAGCTTGAGAGGGGGTTGCTATTAATCCTCATGTCCCCCAATATGATCCCTAGAATTTACAGAGCTTTACAGTGCTGTCTTGAATTTATATTTGCTTTTAAAGATTTCTGAGCTTACGGCCGGTTTCAAGATATGCGGCCGGCCGTAAGGGGATATCCTTGCGGCGCCGTCTATTTGAATTGCAAGGTAACGGGAGCCCCGCAAGGAATCACAGCTTTGCAGCCGATTTACGGCCGATAATAGAATGAGGGCCATAGTATGGCACTTGTGCCTGTTGTACAAGGGAATGAAGCATATATTTTTATGTAAAAGTTATTTTAAGATAATTGTAAAAATGACCTGTTTTGTAGGAGAATTTATTTTTACAATACATGAAATGTCTAAAATAATAATTTATTACAATAAAAGCTAACCACTGTGTTACAGTATTAATGTTTGCAAGAGGTAAAAAGGCAGTTTAGATTTATCAGTAATATGGGGTGTAACACAGAAGGTATGTAGTTTAGAAAACCTAAAAGAGCTTTTGAAAAAGCATGGCATGTTTGTAGGTATCAAAAATAATAAAATAAAGAAAAAAAAAATGTATGTTCTAACTTCTGTTTTACAGATGATGAGTAAAATATAGGAAAGTTGACCTCTGTAAACTCAACACAAATATTAGTTTCTAAAAATTGTTTTTAAAAGTGGCCCCTCTTCCTCATTGGAAATAATGAATTCTTTCCAGTTGCTATGTTTGTCCATTGTATGAAAAGGGTTAACATGCTTATGTTATTGTGTCAGAGCGGTTTGGCAAGCTCACAAAAAGAAATCCAGGCGCTGAAGCTACACTGTGCTTGGACAGTTATTTATATAAGGAAACACTCTTTGTCGGTAGCATGAATTTGGGGCATGATACAGTGCAAGGTTACGTACAGTTTCCAAATTCTTGCATTGCTCCCACCCTTGTGCATCTCCCTCTGGAACCAAGATCTATTGTTTTGTCTATGGGATATGTAACTACAGTGTAATTGGTGCTCTAAGAATGATTAAATACTTACAGCCTTATTAAATTGCGATTTAGCCAATTGAAAAGGGCTCTATATAAGCACAGAGCATATTTAGTTAGGGAAGACCTTGCTTTTGGAAAGAAGTTCACTAACTAAAAACTCCTGTAAAAGAAATATGCTATGTGCTTATATACAGCCCTATTGAATTGGCTGAATCACAATTTAATAAGGGTGTTAGCACTGGACTCTGCAAGGACTCAACTAAGACTGTGGAGTATTTACTTAGCATGATGTAATCATAAAAGAAACCAGGAGTCTTTCCTTATCTGCCAGGAGTCTTTCCTTATCTGATCTTATCATTCTATTGCCTCCATATTTTCTTACCTGTGTCCGCATGTTGTAATTCCCATATATGTAAACCCAAAATGTTACTCTATCTTAAGTGACCACTGATGTACCTAAACTTTGTAATAGGTAATTTACCAAAAAGTTAAAATGGTGATAAAATGCCCCATTGAGCGCTCTTTTCACATAGCGTTCCTCGCTGAGGAACGCATGTAGAGCACTAAATGGTGTATTGCTGTACTTATAGTACATTGATTGGTTGGAGACCTGCTCTCACTCTATGGTTCCAGTTTTCCATTAAGCAGTTAAGAGGGTTTGGGGGATTTTAAATAAGCAATAGCAGGGGCTGCAATGACAATTATTCCAATATAAAACAAAGCATAATGAACACAGCAATGTGATATTTTAGTAAGTCTCCCTCAAAATCAGTCGTTCATGTTCAATTATTTTGATACTATACATCAGGGGTGGGCAAGTTCAGCCTTGGCGAGCTCACACAGGCCAGGATTTGAGGATATCCCTGCTGCGTGCAGGTGAGTGAATTTCTTCTTAAGTCATCTGATTGACTCACCTTAGCACAGAAAGGATATTCTCAAATCCCAGCCTGTGTGGGACACTCCAGGACCGAACTTGCCCACCCTTGCTATACATCAAATGAATACACAGATTGATCACTGTGCTAATAAGGACAAAAATGTTCTATCATGCATTTGAAAGAGTTTGTATTACAAAACACCACATTTTGTGCATGAAACATTGTGATCTAAGATCTGAAAAGCCGACCTTTATTCCCTGTACAAAACAAACTTTTGAAAATCTTAGGACAATGAAATAAAGGATATCTCATTTTCTTTTTTTTAAAAGTTGAGGAGAAAAAACTTTAAAAGGTATATACAGTATCTCACAAAAGTGAGTACACAGCTCACATTTTGTAAATATGTTATTATATCTTTTCATGTGACAACACTGAAAAGATGACACTCTGCTACAATGTAAAGTAGTAAGTGTATAGCCTGTATAACAGTGTAACTTTGCTATCCCCTCAAAATAACATAACACACAGCCATTAATGTCTAAACCGTTGGCAACAAAAGTGAGTACACCCCTAAGTGGAAATATCCAAATTGGGGCCAAAGTGTCAATATTTTGTGTGGCCATCATTATTTTCCAGCACTGCCTCCATGGGCATGGAGTTCCCCAGAGCTTCACAGGTTGCCACTGGAGTCCTCTTCCACTCCTCTCCTCCATAATGACATCACGGAGGAGACCTTGCACTCCCCCACCTTCTGTTTGACGATGCCCCACAGATGCTCCATAGGGTTTAGGTCTGGAGACATGCTTGGCCAGTCCACCATCTTTACCTTCAGCTTTTTTAGCAAGGCAGTGGTCGTCTTGGAGGTGTGTTTGGGGTCGTTATCATGTTGGAATACTGCCCTGCAGCCCAGTCCATGAAGGGACAGGATCATGCTATACTTCAGTATGTCACAGAACATGTTGGCATTCATGGTTCCTTCAATGAACTGTAGCTCCCCAGTACCGGCAGCACTCAATTAGGCCAATGAATAAAATAGAATACAAGGCAATTAGATAAAATGGTTAAGAAATTATAACGCATATTTATATATTTATTTTTTAACAAAACATTTAGAAAATAAAAGAGCTTATTATAAACATGGGACTACAGTGATCATATACAATGGGAAAAAGATGGTTCAAGTCCCAAGACAGTGACACTGAGATGTGGGTCTCCCTTCTTGTTATCTGATTTTCTCTACTATTAAAGTTTAACTACAAGAGTTTTCAACTAAATATGGTCCACAGAGGTTTGTTCTAACACACTAGATTTATGATTTGCTGAAACTATACACATTATCATCGCTTCTCAAAGTCACTTTGACCAACGGGATAAAGTAATTGATTGCCTTGTAAATTCCTATTTGGAAATGCTGCAGCTGCTGGTAGCAGTCCAGAGCTATAAACCACATGTAATATCTGCTTTGCAATGTATCACTGAGCAGCCGTGCACCGATAGACACATAGCTCACTCCGCACAGCTTTTTCCAGGGGACCAGCCAAGTCTTGGCTGCAGCTGAGCTTGCAAATCTAAGATCAAAGTGATCTAGAACAGGTCAAATATGGATTAGGTGTGCAATCACTCTCATTAGATGTCAACGTCAAGTTTCTAATAAAATCTCTGCTGGGCTTAAATCTGTCTTTTGTATTCCCGGTGTACTGCTCTATAATGAAGAGGAAAATAACATGGAGCTGGGAAAACTCTCCAGACATCAAAGTGATTAAATTAATTGGCTTTATTTAGAATCTTAAAGCAGATAACAAATGTCCATATCTGACACTTAGAATTATTTTCAAATCATATTTTTAAGTTTACACTGGGTCACTGCTAGACTCATCTACCCTACTCAGTCATTCCACTTGCTTCCCATTGCCTGCAGAATAACATTTTAAACCCTAACATAAAAATCCTTCAATGGGACATGGAACACAATTCCTTTTTTATTAACTCAAGAGTGTTCTTTAAACATAAACAAAGTTGTGCTTTACATAGTCATACATCTACAGTATATTATTGTTCATTGGCTGACAAAGGCAAGCCCCCAGATCAGATAAGACATTTTTTTTTTGCTTTGACAGCTTAATAAAAAAAAGAAAAAAAGAAATGCACAGTTAAACTCTATCAAATACCGTCAGTCAGATACAAATAATGATTTCAATGTCTCTGTTTCCATCACCAAATACTCTGCCAGCCACACTCTTGGTCACTCTTCTTCTGTTGTTACCTCCTCTCACCAGATTTAGAGCTTCCCTTGAGTTGCACTTAAAGGAACACATTACCTCAACTTAGCTTTTTGCCTTAAATCCTTCAGAAACTCACTAAAATGTGTTCATATAAAGAAGCTTATCACCTTCATCCTTAACACACACCATCTATATATTGTACATTTCTCACACATAAAACCTACGGTATAATACGTCCACCTCCACTGCATCAGCCTGCTGCCTTGATCACTGACATTTTGCATTTGTTATCCTCCCGTCTAACCCCATAGAGAATGTTGTACTTATACAGTAGTTGGAAATTATATGATTGAAAAGATTTATAGTCTATGCACAATAACTGGTCCCAGGCTAGAAGCATTATAGAATGCCCCCTGCTTTCACACTGTATCGATGGCACTCAGAAATACTGACAGATAAATCTTCTAATTCGGAGCTGCATGAGGAAAAAGGATTATAAAGAAATGTATGGGCAGTTTAGTTTGAGTGTCTGGTTTCCTAGAGCTGACTAATCAGCATGTAACAGTTCATAGTGTCCCAAAGCAGGAGGCACTGCATCAAGCCTGTCAGCCCAGGCAGAGTCTATGCATCAAACTGAGCATTTTACAAGTGTGTGAAAATCACAATTGCATTCACTGCTTATAGAGACATTTTCAATATGACCAACTTTGAAGTTAACATTCAACATTTAAATGTATTATTTGCAATAACCTTCTACAGATGAACTGTTTACTGTGTAACATTATCATGATGATTAGTAGCTTGTTTATCGTCAAGAGGAGTATCCCAAAACTATTTGTGCAGAATCAATTTTACATTTTGTTTGTGTAAATATTTTTTTTCCCCAAGTGCTCTGCTTAATGTTGGTAAAGAATATAATTATTATTTGTTGTTCTGATGCCTATACTTTTTTATATATAACAAAACCAAACTTTTTGAAAATGTTAGTTTCTAAATACCTAGTTCACATAATTATTCAAATATTTATTGAAAAATAAAAAATAAATACAATTAATCTGTGTGGGATTTGAACCTAGGATGTTCATCACCATAGACTGCCACCTTACCCACTGTACCTATATATCCTGCTAGAATGTAATCAAGTAGTTAGAAATCATGTGGCCACTGCCTGATTCAAAGTTTCTATATGTTATTCTTATTAATATTCATTAGATCCCATGTCATGCAGAGCTCATTATTCATTCAGCATAAATTTGAAAAGGAAAACACTTTTTTTCACATGCTTTTCACCCTCATCTAATGGTGTGGTCCTTAAGTCATCATATAACTATAATAATGTCTTATGTCACCTTATCCTTCTCTCAGCTTCTACATAGAAGCACATTTTTGGATGGATAAAGCATTTGAATAAAAGTGTATGAGTGTCCATTAAGATATACTTTCCACATATAGATACATAACATAGATTTTATTGGACAACACTAAACTTGACTTAGCAAAATATCACATTTAGCATTGTTTAACTATAATACTACAATATTCCTGTATTTTTTATACTTTTGTGAATTAAAACAGCTGAGATTGATGGATCTTCAAGTTATAATTATATGCTTAAATATACACTGCTCTCTGATTGGCTCTGTATTAACACAGTCTAGTGATTCAGTTCATCTCTAGAAAGGAAATAAAGGCATGTTAAAATTTCTCAACATCTACTTGCTGTCACTTCCATATTACATCTTTTCAACCCACTGTCCTTCCTGAACTAAATTTATTTCCAACATTTCCTCTGCAAAAAAGAAAAATCAGCATTTTTGGAGGACAAGCTTTCGTGACCGCTAAAAACTCACTAAGGTGTTATTTTTGCCAGGTGCTCGCTGTCAGCAGACAGCATTTAGTGTACGTCAGAGCATAGGGGAATCAGCAAGTAGATAATAAACTTCTCAGGCATCTGGGAGCAGTTGTACTCTGCTGCCTTTGACACAGTCGACCATCCACTTCTACTCCATATCCTCTCCTCCCTTGGTATTCGAGACACTGCTCTATTGTGGTTCTCAACATACCTATAAAATCGATAATTCAGTGTCTCCTTCTCCGACACCTCTTCTTCTTCTCACCCCCTGTCTGTTGGCGTACCACAAGGATCAGTCCTAGGTCCCCCCCTCTTCTCCATCTACACATCCTCACTTGGGCCCTCATTCTATTATCAGCCGTAAAACGGCCGCAAAGCTGCGATTCCTTGCGGGGCTCCCGTTACCTTGCAATTCAATTATACGGCGCCGCAAGGATATCCCCTTACGGCCGGCCACATATCTTGCAATCGGCCGTAAGCTCAGAAATCTTTAAATGCAAAAATAAATTCAAGACGGCACTGTAAAGCTCTGTAAATGCTAGGGATCATAATGGGGGACATGAGGATTAATAGCACCCCCCTCTCAAGCTTGCACATCAGCCCAAATCCGAGATTACATTAACTGTTTATTTTACGGCCGCAGCGTGGGCGGGTCTGAGGTGCTCCAAGCCCTCTGGACTTTTTACATGGATATGTGACATAAATTACAAAAAAATATGTATTTATGGATTTGAGTGTAGGGGAATGTTGTGCTATGAATGCTAACACCTACAATCACTTTATAGTCTCCTCAGAGTGCAGGATGGCTTTATTATGGCTTTAAAATGTGCTTAATTGTGTGCCTGCGGGACCTTTTTGCTGCAAGTGAGCTGCGGCTCGGTTTTAGCCTTGCAGAGAGGGTTCCGGAGCAATTGAATAGCAACCAGGATTTTCTTACGGCCGAAACTCTTGCGGCCGTTTAAGATCAAAGGCTTTCCTCGGGCGCGTGCGGCCGCAAGGGATAACAAGGCGCCAGCCGCAAGCCTGCCGGAATCCCCGGCCGGAAGGGAATAGAATAGGCAAATAGCTTGCGGCCGGTCCTTGCGGCCCCGCATCTCCTACGGCCGATAATAGAATGAGGCCCTTGGTATCCTAATAAACTCTTTTGGGCTTCAGTGTCATCTCTATGCAGATGACACCCAAATCTATCTCTCAGCACTAGATCTATCCCCAACTCTTCTAACACACCTCTCCAACTGCCTTTCTAGTATATCCTCTTGGATGTCCACCCACCATCTTAAACTCAACATGTCTAAGACTGAACTCCTAATCTTCCCTCCCTCTCCCACAGCATCAATTCTTCCCATCTCTCTCACTGCCAACAACAACATCATCGCCCCCACCTCCCAAGCCCGTTGTCTTGGGATTCTACTGGACCAATCCCTGTCTTTCATTCCTCACATTGATGCAATAACTAAATCTTGTCTTCTCCATCTAAAAAACATCTCCAGAATTTGCCACTATCTTACACAAGACACAACTAAGATTCTAATACTCTCCCTCGTCATCTCTCGGCTGGACTACTGCAACACGCTTCTTGTTGGCCTACCCACCACCCAACTATCTCCACTTCAATCCATTATGAATGCCTCTGCTAGACTCATCTTCCATACACAATGTTCAGTGTTGGCATCACCTCTCTGTCTATCACTCCACTGGCTTTCCTTAGCCTCAAGAATACAATTTTAAATCATGACCCTAACTTACAAAGCCCTCAACAATAGCGCTCCCCCGTACAACTCTGCTCTCATCTCCAAATATTCTCCCACCCGCCGTCTTCATTCTGCTAATGACCTTCTTCTTTCTACAACTCTTGTCACCTCCTCTAATTCTCGCCTTCAGAGCTTTTCTCATGCTGCCCCCTATTCCCTGGAACTCCTTGCCTTGCTCCACCAGATTATCCTCCTGCCTCAAAGCATTCCAAACCTCACTAAAAATGCATCTCTTTAAAGAAGTGTATCACCTTCCACCCTCATCACCTCTCTCTCCCTCCTTTACCACTCACAATACCTTTAGGTTTTTAAGTCTGTGAGTTTCAATCCTGCAATGTGCTTTGAGGAAAGCACCATATACACTGGATACTGAAGCCCAAAGACAGGGCCCTCCTTGCTTTGCTATGTGTTAATTTGTATTTATCTTTGTATGGAATTTAACTTATGTACAGCGCTACGGAATATATTGGCGCGTTATAAATAAACAATAATAATAATAACTAGGAGTGCAGAGGAAGCTATATTGTAATGTGCGAACCAGGAATGGGATTTTGAAGAAAAGTAGTTTAAGTGGGTAATCGTGTGCTAAGCTGTCATCTAAGTTGATGAAGATATTTGTAATGTAGTGGTTTTGTGTGAAATAAGGATGAGGAGGGGTGCTATATCAGTGCAGACTACTGTTCTGGGAGGATAAATGTTACAGGTGACTGACTTTATGAAAATATAAGCAAAACAGGGCCCTCCATATTTTACAGTTTGTTAAAATTGTATTCTTCCTTGTTCTTATCCCCTGTACAGCGCTACGGACTATGTTGGCGCATTACAAATAAAAGTTAATAATAATATACAGCAAGTCTTAAGTCATAAAAAGTTGTACATGTTTATGAATTATTTTAGGCTACTAAAGCGCAATGACTATTACATTTATAATGAGGCGTTCACATCAGCACTGCAAACCCAGCACAATAATCTACTTATAGATTTTTTAATGATTCTGCATGTTCATTTCCCTTTTTCTATACAAAATATAGCTTACTATAAGTTTATTGAGAGGTTTCAACACTTTCAGATTTTGACATGTTGACATAATAGCTCAGTTCTGCATGTGTTGTGCCTGTTTTGTTTGTAAAAATTATGTTATAATTAATTATTTGCTTTTAAAAGAAAAATACTTTAAAAAGAAAAAAAGAGTTATGGAAATAGTATAATTGTTTTTTTTTTTGTATTGGAGAAACATATATAACTTAAATGGACACCGCAAATATCCATATTGTGATAAAAGTTAAAACTGTGCCTATACATAAGGATATTTCCCACTGGTGCGGCCAAAACATCTATATAAATATTAGAAAATATACTTTAAGTGTTATTATTTTTAAGCAGAGATTACTTAACAGGATCATCTCTACTGAATTTACTAATACTAATTTAATTTTTGTTTTATTAATAATAGTTGTGTTGGTACTGCTCAGGCGAATCAGCAGGACGAAAGTTGGAGTGCTATTAGGAAGACCTAATCCTCCTATAATAGCCAGCTTGAGTAGCCAGCAGACCCTAATGTGCTCGGGTCCAGGAGAATAAAAGCCTGTAAAAGAGTTCTAACACTTGGAACATGATCCTTTGATATCAAGGTGTACAGCCAAGAAACCTGTCTCAGCCAGCAAAAATAGACAAGTCGTCCGGCATAACAACAGCAAGCCCTCCACTAATGGCTGCATAGGTAGCATCTCTACTAGTAGTACATTCAATTCCTCCCACATCATAAAACTTTTACGGCAATAAATCTATCAAGCCACCATCTTAAAGAACCCACGACTGGACAACATATGGTCTCAACTACTTCTGATGTCATCAACATATAGTATCAACATATACCATAGATATGTTGCTGCTTATCACAACCACCAATTGCAAATATTTTTATTTAAGAGTTAATTTATATACACAATTAAGAGCTTTGTTGTGTCCCGTAACCCTCTTGGTGTTAATGTCAAATTGAGCTGTTCTTAATTTGCAGAAAACAGTTATAAAGTTCAAATATTAACATATTTTTATCAATTAACCTATTTATGAATCATTCACTGCTTTTATTGTCTTTCAACAAATTAAACATTGTTTATATTTAGTTAGCCACTGTAAAGCAAATGTGGAAATGTAATTTGGACCACTGCAGTGTGTCAGCTATGTACCAGACTAACAATATATGCAGTTGTGTAAGATATGGACATAAAGATTTTTTTGGAAAATCTGAATTTTACAATACTATGTTTATGAGTATAGAAATCTATTTTGTGTTTGTTACATCACTTCATCAGTTGCAAATTTGTTTTCACTATACTTGCTTTAGGAAATGCAAGCAAATATTGCTAGAAATGTAAATGCACCTCTCACCACATCCAGTGTCCACCTATGTATCATGGATGGAAGCTTAAAGGAAGCCATGTTTGAAAATGGCTATGGATTAAAGAGCGAGGCATTTCTGGGCACATTTGCATGTCCCAGCTCCGCTTCCCAGAATGCAGTGTAATAACTGTTTTTCTCGGAACTTTGATCTGGAACCAGGTTTTTTATCTTGTTTTAGACATTCAAATGTGAACACAAATGTACTATTTATATAACGTACTACTGTACGGTGGAGGGCTTCTGTCTCTCTTTTGCCCACCATATTATAAATGATTGTTGTGGTGAACTACCTACTCATAAGGTCCACAACACAGGCTGAGATCTCACTCCATGCCGACGATAGCCAGTAAGCTTAAAACAGCTGTACATGGATTGGATACTCAGACTGTGTAAACTCCAGCCTTGGCTTTGCATTAAAGATGTGTAATACAGCATGCATAAGCTCAAAGGAAGCCATGTTTGATAATGGCTATGGATTGAAGAGCAAGGCATTTCTGGGCACATTTGCACGTCCCAGTTCAGTTTCCCAAAATGCAGTGTAATAACTGTTTTTTTCTCGGGATTCTGAGCTGGAAGCAAATATTTTAACTTGCTTAAGACATTCAAATGTGAACACAGCTGTACTATTTATTTACTATATATCTATATATATCTATCTCTCTCTCTCTCTCTCTATATATATATATACACATATTTTTTTCTCAGTGGTCCTTCAAGCATTCATGTAGAACTACCAAAGTTTAAAGTAAAGAGACTTCTGTACTTTGAGTCTACCATGTGTGTGTTTGTTCAGAATTAGAAGTGCACCAAAATAAAAGTAAAGATGTGAAATCAGAAATGGCATAATCTCAAAATACACATAAACTAAGCTTCATGGTATCTCCAAAGCCGCTGGACCCATTACGAGCTCGCAAAAATACAACCTTAGCGCCCGAAACACTTGCACATGAAAACTTTAAAAACACAATAAATACACACAACGAACACATAAAAAGCTTACCCACACAAGGGGGGGGGGGGCACCCACCTCTGAAAGTCGAAATACGAGAGTTTAGACACCCGAAAATCCCCTAAGCAAGAGAAAAAATGGCCCCCGAAAAAAACGAAATCGAGGCTACAGGACCCTAAACACGCAAAACACCACGAAACACATACAGATTTTCCGAAAAGACGGACGAGGTCCAAGAACAAGGATGCAAAATCATGCACAGCCGCGTACCACACACATTAGGCGCCATTTTACAACACTAACTTACACAATATGGAAGTACACAGCTACCCTAACGGATTTTCTTACACTACACTATTCCACACTATTTACACTACACACTGCACACATTGCTGACACTTACACAGCATCTCCACAGCAGTGTAAGCACACATTGTATGCTGCAGGAACATGAAAACAGATTGCTAGCTCTTCAGCACAATGCAACCTGCATATATTACTTCAAAATAGGTAAAGTATATTAATTTATTATTTTATTAATTATTTCATTAGCATACAAAAAAAGACCGCCAACGCTGCTCATAGCACACAAACAACCAACAGCCTCGCAATGAGCGCCAAAGGCATACAGATTTTCCAAAAAATACAAATGTACAGAGTGGTAAAACTGTAGGCATGTTAGATTGAGAGAAAAAAGCGAGATTTAATAGTTTGGTCGAAGAATGGCAGAATACTATTAAAATGGTTAGAATATCTGCTAGATCCTCGGCCTATTATGAACTATATTTTAAAATCATTAATATGTGGCATTATACACCAGAATTTATTAATACATTTGTAAAAAAGGATGCCATATTAAGTTGGAAAGAATGTGGGATAAGGGCTGATACTATACATGTCTGGTGGGAATGCACTAAATTGAGATCTTTTGTATTGTCTGGTTAACAGATGTATTTGAGGAGAAAATCCCCTATAACTTGAAAATTATAATATCACATCTGCATCTTAAGGAATTATTCCTGAAGTTCTACCTTCTATTATCGCATATCCTATTGGTAACTAAGAAATTGATATGCAAATTCTGGAAATTATATACAATGCCATCAATTCCAGAAATAATTAGATGTATTAGCAGAAATAGAGAATTTGACCAATTAAATCAAAGATATTCAGTTAAAATGAAGGGTTTGCTAACCAAATGGTATATATGGGACAGCTATATGGAGAGGAAAAAAGGAAGAAATAAGAAAAGATCATAGTAAATGTAGCCTTATGCTTAAGTGGTCTGCTATCTTTATAATATAGGATTATCCTCTAGGTAATAAAGTTTTTGCCTTCTTTAAAAGTTACTGATAATTAACTCATCTTGTTTCTGAGTGTTGGTTTGGAAGATTATGTTATTTTTTTGTTTATGTTCATGTTTTATACCGAAAAAAAAAAAATATAAAAAAAAAAAAAAAAAAAAAAAAAGAACCACTGTGCAAGTGCTGTATATCCTACTGAATTTTGGACATGAAACTTTCGGAGCTAATTCAACATCTAACGAGACATTAACCTCACAAGTAGAGGATTCCTGGATTGTTATTGTACTGCTCAGTGCACCAGACACAGGGCTCTGTCACGTGAAATTGAAGCCAACGCTTTGCCAAAACTGTTCTGATAGTTCCAGCGTTATCTCTCTGGCTAAGCTTCTGTTTACTGTACATATCGTACAGTTTGTCTGCTGTTTTTAGATTTGATTATATACCGTGCATGTTTATTTTCCATAGACAAAATAGACCTGCGAAAACATGATACTTTTATATTGTGCCAAATCTGGACTGGAACATATGGTCCTAGTGGGATGGGAAGTGAATTAAAGTACCATTGTACTTTAGGAAAAACATCATTTGTTGTAAGGTATGTATGAAACGAATAACATTATCAGCTGTGCAAACCATAAGCATAAACACATTTTGTTAGACAAGAAAAGCTCTGCATTCTTCATAAAGCATACTAACTATCCAGGCTGCCAAATAATGATAGGGGTAAGTACACAATGTATTGTGCCAAATGTTTTGCCATTCCAGTAATGTTGACTCATTGCCCATGGAGCTGTGGCAAAATGTATTTGATAAAACCATTATAAATACTGATCATTCCACCTGACATACTGAACAGTATTTTCGGTTCAAAACAAAATTACCCTCCCTTTCATGTAGACAATTCTGGCATCAGAACAAAAAAAAATTGTTGCTTTTTTTTCAAATTTTTTTTCTTTTGAAAGATCTTTTCCCCCAACAACTGTCACGCTCATAGCTAAACATGACAGCTTTATTACACGTTTTCATTAGATTCCGGCGAATCTTAATTTTGTGACCTAATTGCAATAGAATAGATTGTTGTTTAAAGATAATCCTTGTTTTGTGTGTGTGTTTTTTTTTTACATTTTCACTACCTCGATACTTTTTTTAAATTCCATCTTATTCACACTGATGAAAACTTAGATGACATTGTACCCAGAGAAAGGAACGTATTCAGATTCCTAGATAAGTAGTCCCAATATATACGAACTTGGTGTCGATTTTAGTTCAGTAGCCAATTTTTTAAAGCAATTACTCCATACAGAGACATTACTCAAATCTATTTCTGGTCTCTTGTCTACAATTGGACTAACTAATATGCACAATGGTTGTGATAATGTGTTATCTTCTCTCATCTCTTTGACACCTGATATATACTCTCTCTCCCCCTCCCCCCCCCCAAATTAAATTCATGCTATGGGACCCTAACACATTTTGACATTCCAGTTACTAATTGCTGTAAAACCAAAGCAGTTAAGCTTCACAGCTTGGATGAGAACTAGACCTCCCTTTTCCTCCTTCAATGTTGTGTTATTTCCTCACAATACAACTACAATGTCATGACTGATATTGGGACCCCCCTGAACCCCACAAGCAAGCCTGGTATTTTGGACTCTGGCACACTGGGTTGCTAATATCCAAGGCTATTAAATGGACATGTGGTAATAATATGCTAAGATATGACACTATTAGAGAGTGCAGTGTAGTTTTCCCCATTATAAAGTGTTGTGTCATGGCCTAGACTGGAAGGAGTTAACCCTAGTGGAATGTGCAGTCCTGTTAGAGGATCATAAAGTAAGCAACCAAATTGGGAGTTTTCTGTTCCAGGAGGGGGGGGGGGGCTAATGGGGGTTGGTCCTTGGTACTTTTTAAAACTATATATGTGAAAAATAAAGCCAGTCTGTTTGCACTAAGTAAAGCTCCATATGTTCTTCTTATATCCTAACTAAAGGGATCTGATTGTGCCCGCCTCTTCAGGAATGATGTCCTGATGTGAATTGTTTGCTGGGCACTGAGATATTGAACACAAAAGGCATGACCTAGAAGGGGAAAATTGAGGTGCATGTGGCCCCTCATTTCTGGGTCATAACATTTAGTAAAAAACATTGTTAGAGAAAAGTCTAAATTCTGCATGGAATATTACATCTTTCTGCTTCAGCAATTCATGGTAAACTGTAGTCTGATGGTGTGTGCTTATCTTATTAATGAAATTGGGAGAGGGGGAGACTTGAGATTTTAGTCTAAGCCATTCATTTTTGTGCACACCCCACTTGCAGCTCCTCATTTTCCCTTTCCTTTTGTTAAATCAAAAGTTTATAAGTATTTATGTATATACAGTATATATGGCATGTCAGAAAGTGTTACGTACACTTACAGACATACTTATCACTGTGTATGCCCTAGGCCTGGACTATGTAGGCTGAAACAAACACCCTGACCCACCCCTTTCTTCTATGCATGCTCAGAAGCAAGCAGTTACATGGTTAACTGCAATTAGAGATGTAAACATAAATTCAACTTTCTCCAATATACAAAGGATACATCCTGTGACCAGCAGAGACGTAAATCACATATATGCACTTCATTATATGTAACCTATAAAATAATGAGTGATTTATAGCACACACAAAGACTATGGGGTTGTACAAAAACCTGGCTCAGTTATGAATCATTTTAGAGCTAGAAGATGAGCTAGTTGTGTTTGCTATGCAATAAACCTTATCTACACACAATACAGATGACAATTAGCTAGGGTCTACCATTCTTTACAAGTGACAGGAGAGTAAAACTAGTGTCATCTGGTGACAGAAAAGCAATAAAAAGATAAAGATCACTATGCAGTGACTTCAAAATGCAACCTGTAATTGACGCTGGATTTCATGGCAAGACGTCAGTGTATACATAGTATGTACAAAGATGATGATGTTGTTGCTGATGTATTGTAGTTCAAGAACAAATGCATTAAAATATTAACAGTCATGTAAGCCATGAACATGCAAACGTTTTTCAGAAAATTAGAAATGTTGAAGACTATCTTTATGTATAGAATAATCTATTTTGTTTTATTACTCTCTAAGAACTGTAGCAAGATAGATGTGTTTTTTTAAATTTATGATTGGAGGGAGAATGGAGAGGAAGAACAGGGGGAAGAAGAAGATGGAAAGGTGAGGAGGATATGTTGGATTATTGGATCTCACTGAATTAGACACAAACCCCTTCCATCAAACATGCTTAGAGGCAGACAAGCCTCCATCAATAGATGCAAGTCTTTCTCTCCCTAAATGTAAATTCCCCTCTCACGTACACAATCTTATTAAAGTATTTTGAATGCAGAGGTATCAAAATGTACTTTTTTCTTATTAAAAACTTTAAAAAGATTCATAAATTTCCGCTGCTTAATTATGATCGTAGTGCTCCTTGTTTGTATTCTACTAGGAATATAATACACCTATGTATCTATTTACTCTAATGTACTTTATTTTTTAAGAAGTTCTGTTTATTTATTTTTTCTGACTGAAATCATCATGAGTGCACAGACTCTGAAGTACAGTGTTTCAAGATTAGCCAATCAGTGACCATCCCTCAGCAGCATGCTGCAGAAAGTTTCTGAGAGATGGTCACTGATTGGCTAGAATGAGACATTGCACAACCATTACGACTGTACTGTGCCTTCATGAGCTACAGAGGGCAGACCCAATAGGGTACTATTTGTAGGCTTTTAGGGGGGAAAATGAGCTTTTATGCACTTCTTAATAAAATAAAGTATGTAAAAGTAGATACATAAGTATATTATATTCCTAGTGAAACCGAGAAACCTTCCATGTCCCATTAATAGTGGGTACATACATACAACAGATTTTACTTTACTAAAATCAAGGCAATAGCTCTCCACAGTAAAGAATAATTGCATACTATAATACTTTTTCATCAGTGGGATATTATAAAATTAAAAGATTACCAGTCCTATTGAAAGGACTGGCAATAAGTACTTGCAGCTTTTAGTTGTAGTAGCTGGAATCGCCTCCAAATTGTAGAAGCAGATGAGCAAAAACAGATACCCTGCCTCGGACTGCAGCATCATTTTCTAAAACTGCTAGATAAAGGCTGTATTTTTTAACTTTCAATTTGCCCATTATCATATTGTAAATGATCCTTTAACAAGCATAGATGCGAAGAGATGTTAGCATTAGTATTAATACATGGTCAGCAGATACATACTACTGCCTGAGTGTCAGTAACAATTACAAACATATACTGTTTCTAAGAGACCAGCTACAAACATTAAGTACACAGTAGGTACCATTTAGCACAGTATGCAATTTATATCATAAACTAACTATAGAAAAACATTCAGAACAGAACTGATTAATAGAAGTTAATGACATATATCATTCCTAGCATGTCTTACTAACATTTCTTTCTTCGAACTTCATTAGCTGCCATTAATCTTGCCTTCTTTGGAACTGGAAATTAAACATTTAAAATTAAAATTTGAATTAAAGGGACATTAAACTTTTAATCTGTAAGTTTATGTATTTCATAAGTAATCATATTTAAATAACAAAATAAAACAGAAAGTATGTCAAAGTTTGATTAAAAAGAATTTAAGTCTTCATGGTATGTTGACACATCATATATTTGCAATTTTTAAGCAAGCAGTGATCATCCTTTCTACAAGTGAGTAATGGAACAGCACTTCAGCTTGACTTATACCGCTTGGCTTTACATTCTGTAAACACAAGCAGTTTTGGGACCCAAAATCAAGTAAAAGGGTTAGATTAAAACTGACCTTTTTTTTGGAAAACATCAAACAAGACAAAGTTTAGGGTCTGTCACCATCACTTTGTTATACCATGTTGATACTGGAGCCATATCTATTGTTCGTGTGCATTCTTTTACCACGTTCACGGGGCTTATTATAAATGCATTCTTTGCCTCTATATATATCTTCATGATGGATGGAGAGAACAATAAAGCATTAAAGGACCACTTTTGCTATAGGAAAAACTTTAGATGTGTTTTTAACAAATGAATAACCTTACTAGCTGAAGGATACCATGTTTTTGTCTTCCACTTTCCTTGCAGGCATGGAGGTTGAGTCTGTGTGTTCTGCTAAAATTGTAATATCTATTCTGTTAATGCATTAGTTGATTCAGATTTTTTGGGTAGCACGACTTTAGCGCTACTCAAAAAAGCGCAACGACAAATGTGCGACAACAGAACCGCAAACACACTAAACTGCGCACCACTCATTTGGGGTGAAGAGGCATCAACCAGGAATTTACCAGGAGAGGGTGTTGCATCTGTGTTTGATTATAGCAATAGATGATCGAACTGCTGCCCAGCTCCCTCTGCCTGTCCTCCTGGTTAAATTACTGCTGAGATCCAAAGGTCAGAGTATCGATTGCAGAACAGCACATACTATAGTTACTGGTGCCGAAAAAACTCTCCATGGCCCTCTTGACTTTGCCATAGGTGACCTTGCCCAGGGTCTCCAGCAGCTCATACCTGAGGTTGACGTTGTGTTTGTGATGATGCCTCTTCACCCCATGCTGCCTCCTTAGGCGCTCTGGAGTGGTTGCTTAGTTTCTTAGTACCAGTTGATTAGCAGTAGCACGATTTTAGCACTACTCAGTGTGTTTTCCTGTGTTTGCCACCTGCTTGATTTCATATGTGTTCCCCCAGTGAGTCCCATGTGTGCCCCTCCATGTAATAAGCAGTGAGTTGTCCTGTGTTTCCCACCAGTGTGATATCATATGTGAGGAAGGGGTAGTGTGTAAGGAGCTTCAAGGGTTAGGGTTAGGCTAGGGGTTGTAAGGGTTAGGGCTAGGATAGGGGTGTAAGGGTTAGGGTTAGGCTAGGGGGTGTAACGGTTAGGGATAGGATAGGGGTGTAAGGGTTAGGGTTAGGATAGGGGGTGTAAGGGTTAGGGTTAGACAATGTGCAGGAAAGCACTGCTCGTCTGGCTACTGGTTTATGGAATATTACACTGTAATTCCCAGTTCCTCCTGTAAGCCGATAGTGCTGGCGCCCTTACATCAGCGCCCATTTCTTGTCAACTACACAATTGCACTCTGTGGTCGGCGCGCTGCTGTCGGCGCCTTGTTGATAGCTCGCATTTGGCAGTCACGCAAAAGTCAGGTGCCATTTTTTGACATTGTACACCTTTTCCTACCTCATACAAGCACAGTCGAGACAAAGTGCAAGTATGCTATGCAACCACCCTTCATACTTTGAAATCGAATTATGACTATCATGGCAGCTCCCATGCACTAGCAGGGTCTGCTCAAATAAAGATTTTTTGTGAAAAAATTTTATTGACCATGACTTATACAGCTGCTAATGTTGTTAGTTTATTGCATATACTTCACAAATGTGACTTTTTGCTAAATAAGAAAGAGAGGAGATTAGTTGTGCGACATGGGATAGAGTAGATGGATATTGATGAGAGGCAGAAAAAGAGCAATGGCACAATAGGAGATAAAAAAAGAGAAAAGAGAGGAACCTGGCGAATGACCTTTTAAAGGGTCACCATAATAATACAGCTTTTTGTCAAACTTTTAAGTATTAAAAATCTGTATACATTTTTTTTCAATTGATTAAGATATGAAAAAAATGATCTTTTGTGAGAATATTTTATTTGAAAGTTGCTAATATCTACTCTCAACTTTAGACTCAACTTCCTATTATTAAATACAGAACTCCTTAAAGGCATCATCTAATTTACATTGATTGTGCTTCAATGAGGCAGCTGATAGGAAGTATTAGTACACTCGTCTATCAATGATAAGCAAGTTTTGTAGACTCTGGTTGTTTTTTCATGCATAGAAAATAGTTTTAACATATGTTCTATTAAGTGCAAAGCAGAAACAGTGGTGTCATGGTAATGGGAAATACAAATAGTTTGTTTTACTATTTGTCCAGCAGATATTTAATTCCCATGGTGACACTTCCACTGTCCACTGTCGTTCTCAGAAGACGTAGTAATATGGATGGCTGCACTGAAGGATTTTATGGCATCTTATAGTCAGTCCCATGAAATGGCTTTTAAAGGAACTGAGCATTTCATGTCTGAATCCTTATAACGGCACTTGGAAATAAATTATCCCTTTTCGTCTACACATTTTCAACTTGTTTGTTATATAGAGGAATAATCTATGTTAGATGTTCAAGCATTATGCACTGGATTCCCATTAACTTTCTGTTTAATATTGTTCTTGTGTTATGGATATAGGTGATTGCTTCTGTCATTCAGTATTGTTATTGCTGTGAGTCATGTAATGATCTTAAACTACCTTGTATATTTACTACTTGTTAGTAACAAGATAAAAATAGGCTGAGATCCACCAATTTATCCAGCAGCACAATCAAGCATTGCAGCCCCCTTGCGGCCCTTCAATATTCACTAAGCTATGCTGGCTAGTATCTTCTCATCCAATAGCAAGCCATGTTTGGGTGTGTTGTGTAACATTTTGCTTCAGTCACACAACATTATTCACTGTGATGTTGTATTGTATAAATTCATTGCAAAACTGTTATCCAATATCTCTATCTGAAAGTTGTAGACGTGCCTATCATTATAATTCTAATTTATTTATAGCTAAACATTAAATGCTAATACAAATGTTTAATAAATGCCTATTGCTTTATCATATTCACTGTTTGCCATCTGATGTATATTATAATATGCATAAACATAAATCTATTGCAATCACTACAACACCTTAATAAGAAGGAGCAATACATAGATGTACACAACAGGGTAAGAATCCCGATGCCTGGTATTGAGTATATATATTTAAGTGAGATCAGACTAATATGCTACCGGATTTTTCTCCCTGTGACCGACACAAGTGAGCTAATAGAAATGTAGGTAATTACACCTACAGAACTAACATACTTAGGTAATGTTTGTTCTTAGATGAATGTCTCTGACCCTTTTTGTTTAGTTTTCCTCACCTTATGGGTGATAGGGGATCCAGACGTGGACCTCTTGCTCACTGTGCCTTAGGGAGTACAGCTGCACCTCACTGATGAGGCCCATAGAGGCCAAAATGTACGTTTCTCCTGTTCATGGTAGAATTGCCTGGCATTTAGGGGTTGGATCACTAGAGTGAGTGGGACCAGACTGATATAGTACAGGATATAACTCCCTGTGGAGGGCACAAGTGAGCTAAAAGAGGTTGCTTTCTGAGTAGGTGACCAGGCCTATAGAGCAAACCAACTTAGGTGTTGTTCGTTCTCAGATGAGCACCTCTACTCTTTTTGTTTACCTATGAAAAATTACCAAATATATGGAGATTATAGACCTGTTAGTGTCATAATATGCACAAGTGCTACATTTGAATAATCTATTTTAATGAGGTGTGAATATATCTAGGTGTAAAGGTATCTCTGATTTAATCATATAATTACTTGGCAACAATATAAGATAATAAATCTGAGGTCATAATTGCTATTTCTAGACATCTGAGGTATCCACCTTGGCTGACTTAGTATACACCAAATACATGTATTCAGAATATTCGAAGGCAGTGATAATCTTATCCATAGACATATTAATAAAATAAGTCTGTATATTAAGGTGTGTCTGCTCCTAATGACTCAGCCTCTGTCAGATCTTGAAGTTTCACACTTTCTAGCTGAGACAGAGCTACATGAGAAGGGCGACCTTTTGGAATAGAGAGGATTACTCCACTTATGTTCCAAAGATGCAATTTGTTTGTAATTAGCAATGTTCAATGTACATGATTTGCATCCAGGTATCCAGGTCAGATAAGGCAACCACTAATTGCTAAAGTGCATCTGACTCCGGCCTTGGAGTAGTAAAACATACCATGAGTTTTTTTACACATTTGAAGACATATGTCACTATAGCATTAAGTGATGGAAGTTGGGGAGATTCCATAAAATTGGACTTCTTTTCAAACGTAGCTGTCAATTATTTTATCATTGTAACTGCTCCTTGTAATTTGAATTTTTTTAAATATTTTTTATAATTTTACCCTTGCAAAATCAAACTTTTTTTTAGCAATAATATAAACAAAGCTAAAACGTGTAGACGGGCTTCTTGCTCCAATTAGTTTAGCCAGCTAGTCAAACCAGTACTCAGAGACCTCCCTTCAAGCAAGACCATTCTGTCTGTCTGTATTAAAACCATATTAAAGTAGTGTTACAGACATGTTAGGATGAGTTTATACCTATCGTATTCAACCATAGCAAAAGCTGCATTGACAGGACCAATGTCTGCTAAGGTCACTAACTGCACTAGCTCTCTGAACACTCTCCTTGGCAATGAGCCAGCCAGACTTTGAAAGTATTCATAAAGGATCAGAAAACTCATCTTGGCAGAACTAATTGAAGATAAATGTTTAGAGTTCAAGTTGCTGCTATCAGATAACAGATAGGGTCATTGTAAGACCATGCACAACAGTTTATAAAAACAAGGCGAAAACATAAGGAGCCTTCACAACTCAAGCTCATAAAATGTTGTTCTTATGAAGCTACAACATAAAATGTGAAACCTCTGTCTCTTAATACAGCTGGTCAATTAACATGAGCAGGCAGGTGCTCCTTTTTTTGGTAATATAGAAAGCATCTATCTGCAGTTACTTATTATAATGGTATATATAATAATAGTGGTGTGCTATTAATCGTCACTCATTTGATGAATCACATATATAGTTGTCAGTGCTGGGGGCGTTTGCAATGTTGGTCATGCTTTTGCGTCCCTTGCGAAGCGAGGCGAGTGGTTAAGGCACTCGACTGCGAGGGTCGCAACTCTAAAAACCAGAAAAACAAACAAAATAATTTAACAAAAATAATAACACATTCACACACAACACAGGGGGAGCCAGGAAGCCTGGGAGTGAGGTTGCAAGCGAATTTGAGCCATATTTGGGGTAAAATTGGCTAAGTGAGGAAAAAATGGCGGATGAAAAACATAAAAATTCTGAAACTGGATGAAAACGAGGCTTAGCAAAGCCAAGCAAAACTTAGAAAATACACGACTGCAAAGAGGGAATGTGAAAATAAAACCAACGGCAGTCATCGTGTAACACGCAAACATACAGCAGACACACAGAGGAGAAAGACAGAGGGAAGGGACAGGGGTGGAAACTTGCAATGAGTGGCCCATACAGTCGGCGGGAGGAAATGGTCGCAATGAGTGCCTTCGTCGCTCATGGCAGGGCTCACGATGAGCTCCGCGAGCGGGAGAGGCTTGCAATGAGCACCAAAGGCGCTCAGCGTGGGGCTTGTGATGAGCACCGAAGGTGATCAGTGCACAGCAGGAAAGTTGAAGTACACTGAGGGAGAGGCTCGCAATGAGCGCAACGCTCGAGATGAGCGCCAAAGATGCTCAGAGAAGCAAAAGCCTTACATTGTGTGGCAAACAGCATTGCCAGCCTTACCATTTTAATCCCGTGATTTTAATGGGCAAGTAGCTAGTTCCTATATAAACAAGGGATCTCTTTCACTTCCCTGACACCACTATTTTTCTCACCACTATAATGGGCCCCCTTCCTCTGATCTGCATTACTTATAACCCTGCCCCAAGCCAGTAGCTGGAGTGGAGATGGTAAGTTCTGTTATTGAGAGCCTTGATTGCGTCTTTTAAAATGTAAATCTATCAACACCCACATTATGTAGGACAACATACATAAATATGTAAGCACATAAATAGCAGGAACACATTAATCTACAGTGGATATAAAAAGTCTACACACCCCTGTTAAAATGTCAGGTTTCTCTGGAGTAAAAAAATGAGACAAAGATAAATAATTTCAGAACTTTTTCCACCTTTAATGTGGCCCATAAACTGTACAACTCAATTGAAAAATCTGAACTGAAATCATTTAGGTAGAGGTAAGAAAAACAAAAAAAATAATAATAATATGGTTGCATAAGTATGCACACCCTTGAACTATAACTTTGTTGAAGCACCTTTTGATTTTATTCCAGCACTCAGTCTTTTTGGGTATGAGTCTATCAGCATGGCACATGTTGACTTGGCAAGATTTGCCCACTCTTTGCAAAAACACTCCAAATCTGTCAGTGCACAGTCATCTCCTGTGCACAGCCCTCTTCAGATCACCCCACAGATTTTCAATCGGATTCAGGTCTGGGCTCTGGCGGGGCCATTCCAAAACTTTAATCTTCTTCTGGTGAAGCCATGCCTTTGTTGATTTGGATGTATGCTTTGGGTCGTTGTCATGCTGAAAGATGAAGTTCCTCTTCATATTCAGCTTTCTAGCAGAAGCCTGAAGGTTTTGTGCCAATATTGACTGGTATTTGGAACTGTTCATAATTCCCTCTATATTAACTAAGGCCCCAGTTCCAGCTGAAAAAAAACAGCCCCAAAGCATGATGCTGCCACTACCATGCTTCACTGTGGGTATGGTGTTCTTTTGGTGATGTGCAGTGTTTTTTTTTGCGCCAAACATATCTTTTGGAATTATGGCCAAAAAGTTCAACCTTGGCTTCATCAGACCATAACACCTTTTCCCACATGCTTTAGGGAGACTTCCAATGTGTTTTTTCAAAATGTAGCCTGGCTTGGATGCTTTTCTTCGTAAGAAAAGGCTTTTGCCTTGCCACTCTACCCCATAGCCCAGACATATGAAGAATACAGGAGATTGTTGTCACATGTACCACACAGCCAGTACTTGCCAGATATTCCTGCAGCTCCTTTAATGTTGCTGTAGGCCTCTTGGTAGCCTCCCAAGGTTCTCCCAAGTTTTCTTCTCGTCTTTTCATCAATTTTGGAGGGAGCTTCAGTTCTTGGTAATGTCACTGTTGTGCCATATTTTCGACACTTGATGATGACTGTTTTCACTGTGTTCCATGGTATATCTAATGCCTTGGGAATTCTTTTGTACCCTTCTCCTGACTGATACCTTTTAAAAATGAGATCCCTCTGATGCTTTGGAAGCTCTCTGTGGAGATGCTGTGGGATGCGACTAAGAAAATTTCAGGAAAGACCAACTAGAGCAGCTGAACTTTATTTGGGGTTAACCAGAGGCACTTTAAATGATGGCAGGTGTATGCTGACTCCTATCGATTTGGAATGTGATTGGTTAATTCTGAACACAGCTACATCGCCAGTTATAAGAGGGTGTACAGACTTATGCAACCACATTATTTTTATTTTTTATTTTTCTTCCCTCCACCTAAAACATTTCAGTTTGTTTTTCAATTGAGTTGTACAGTTTATAGGTCACATTAAAGGTAGAAAAAGTTCTGAAATTATTTATCTTTGTCTCATTTTTTTTACAGCACAGAATCCTGACATTTTAACAGGAGTGTGTAGACTTTTTATATCCACTGTAAATAATTGAATACAAACATTTTCTATGTTACATATATTGTATGTTTCAGTAGCTAGAGAGAAGACATTTAAAGTGGATTATCTCATGAAACTAAATGTAACTCTTATAGAACATTATGGTAGCTATAGCAAGTTACTAGAGGGCTGTTTGATCATAATTTCAGCTAAAATTCCTACATAAACAAAACCGTTATTAGTGCTCTCATTTACATAAAATGTGTTTATCCCTTTTACAAACATTTCCCTAAATATGCAGAATTTAATCAAGTGTCATATTTATAAATATGTTATTATGAGCAATGGGACTGTATGTGCAAAATTATTTTAGAATGTTGAAACTACATAAACATAGCCTCTAATTTTAACATATTGTATTCAGCTTTACTTTAATGGTAGTAAACATTTACCTTTGTTACTAACAGGATTAAGTAGGAATTGGAAGTCCTTTGTATATCATATAATATCTCTATTCAGTTCTATTAAATGTCTGCCACTATGCACAGCTAAATAGAGAACCTAATCCTACAAGGATACCCACTCCCCTCAGTCTACACACAAACTAGAAGTCCAAGGCTGAAGCCATGGATAAGAATCTTCTAAATGTAATATTTTCTCTGAATATGCATTAGATGGCTTACATAACTACTAATGTTTTATTTCATTACATATTTCACAAGTGTAATTTTGTTCCCAAACTACAGTGATCAGTTTATTTATTCGATATATTACAGGAAAAGCAACAGAGATATGATCAGCTAGCATAGAATGTGATAACAGGTTGAAATGTCCTAACTACTGCTAGAACATATTGTTATGGTTTGTAATATATAGATTTATGTATAATAGGTCTTATGGGCCTTTAAAACCATTAATGCTAAATCATTTTTCACATGTGACTTTATGATTACAGTATACTAGAGACCACTTTTTGTAATGACCTTTCTATGAAGGTATGTCAACAATCCAAGTAAATTCCAAGAACCAAAAACATATTTTTCTCGTGGTGGCCACATATGGAGAGGCTAATTGGTGGAAAAAGCAATAGCAACATAGCAAAATGCTGTTTGCTTTAGAGAACAGTGGGGAATTTTATTTAACAAATGATCGCACTATAATCTGTGCAGCAATTCAGGACAAATTTTAGAACACATGAGAGAGATAAAAAAGGAAAAACAAGATAATGTTTGTCAGAACGTCACACTAAGTCGACTTCTTTCGCCCTGCCTCAGGGCCACAAATCATTTACAAAACAAATCTGTATAACACTGTACAATTTTATACAATGTTAAATTAATTTCATACAAAACACATTACCAAGGCGTGGTTTTCAGTTATATCAAAAGATATGGAGCAAAACCCCAAAACTAAGGCTTGGTTACATGACTTGTAAGGAATCTTGCTAGTAAAGTGAGCTACATAGCAATTATATTCCTCTCACAGCAAACCCTTATTAATGATCCCTATGAAATGTTTAAGGCTACTATGGAGATTTTACCTAATGTGCTATTCCATGGAACCCATGGGAGTTACTGAATATCCTACATATTCTCATCAGTCTCTCAGAGTGATCACAATGAGACAAATGCTTATGTGTAAATTCGACCTTCAACAGCATTTTCTAACCTCCAGCAGAGAGCATTTAAAGATATACCCTTGCTTGTGCTTTGGAGTGGGAGACTAATTAACACCATGTGGGCCCCTATGGACTTCTATGGAGCCTCTATCTATAACCCTATGGACCCCCATGGTACACTATATTATGACAATGGGGGTCCATATGGAATCTGCTACCATGTGGGGTCCTGTTGGACACCTATTGTCCCTATCCCCTCATGACACCCATAGTCCATAACACTAAGCCCTCTAAAGTACCTAAATACATCAAATAAAAAAACAAGAAATACAACTATTACATAAAAAAAAAACTCTTAAAATTAAAATATATTGAAAATAAAATAAAAAACGTAATTACAATTAAAACAGAAAAAAGATATTATAAAAAACTTGCAGCTATGTTGGTGGTGGGGGGGGGGGGGGGGGTTAAGTTATCCAATCAGAATCTAGTAGTTGAATTAGGTCACTGTAATTACTAAATAACTAAACATGGAATGCCCATTTCTGACTGGTTAACAGTTTAACCAGTCAGAATGCAGAAATATTGTATTCTGATTGATATGTTCTTAACCAATAAGAAGGCATTATATTTTATTGAAAACTTTTCACTGAAAAATTTGAGGCAGGGCCTTATTCAATTGCAGTTGAAATTTGCAACAGTTACAAAACGATTAAATTGAACAATCCCGCAACTACCTGGCCGAAAGCCTAAACCGTAAACCATGCAATCGTAAGTAGCATTTCAGATCATGATCATGATCAATTAAGCATGGCCGCAACTGCCGACTTAGAAACAGCCAATAGTAAATTAGACCGTCACCATGACATCATTAAAACATGGAGGTTAAACGTCAATCAATTAGTGTTTAGAAGTCCGATATACAATCGGACTCGCAATAAGGTAATGTACAAAATAATAAAATTGAAATAAGGAAATGTTCTAGTCCATGTGGGTGGCCTGATATGTATTAACTCCTTGATTCCCAAGATTGATATAACAAGAAGTGAAACATGAAAAAAATGCTTTTTGATTTCTGATTTGCGAGCTTGAGACTGTTGTGCAGATAATTCTAATGTCTTTCATCGCTTTCCCCGTCTTTTAAAGTGCAGTATTGATTTTTTATCAGCATTTACAGTACAACAATCAGGTGTTTAACCCCCTTGCGAGTCCCATCTGGTACTTGTAAGATTTTCTTCTATATTTGCCATTAACAGTTGTGAAAACAATTGCGGGCTTGAGGAATTGTAGCAATTGATATATTTAATAAAAGAAAAAAACGAATGCAATCCCTAAATGAAATAGAGTAAATAATACAGTATAATTGTGGATTTTTGCGTGAACTGGATCCCCAATAAAGCTCACCACTACACTAGAGAAAATCCAAGACTCTTTTGTAATTGTGTAGCAACAAACTAAAAAAAAATACTTTATTAATAAAAAAAACATTATAGTGACATTAAAAAGATATAAGATATTTATATATTTAATAGAGCAGGCTAATATATGGGATGTAAGCTACTATAAATGACCCCAAAATTGTATAACATCTACTATAAATAATCTATTAAGGCAGCATCAATCTAGTTGATTAAACTGATGTCTGTCTAATGTTGCATTAGCCCTCGGGAGATGGGCGCTTCCGTAATGGAGGACGTAAGTTATTTTGCTATTCAATTGACGTCTTTTTGCGGGCTCCGACCGGATTAAGAGCTCCGGCCTCCGATTCCATGCAATGGTTAACATCGCAATTTACAGCCCATCCAAGCCTTTGATCTTTTACGACCGCAAGAGTTACGATCGCTAAAATCGCAAATTGCTATTCAGTTCCACCGATTCCCCCTCGCTAACCAAGCCACCAAGGACCTAAATGGCAAAAGTCGGACTACAAGTTCCAAGGAAGACTCGCAAAGGCCTTAAAGACATGTCTGGAGCACTGTAAATGTAATGATATGGAATCACAAGGTTGTGGAGACCAGCAGCCAAGGTCAGCAATAATCCAGTTCAGCAATTTGTAGGTGAAACAGGAACAAGCTTTATTGAAGTGATCAGGAACCACACAATAATCTGGCAAGGTACATTTGACAGGAAGTGCCTTATATAGGCCAAGGACCAGACACCTGACCAGACACAGCTGAAGAGACTTAGGTACTGATACTATTGCTAGCAGAGTCAAGCTTAGCAGATCTCAATGAAATTCACAAAAGGCAGGCTGGCGCAGTGGTAGGGAAGAGGCACAGCAGCCTGGGGACCAGGGTTCAAAACCCAGCAGAGTCAACTCCTCACATTACCCCCGCCCCTATAGGTGCAGCCTCTGGATGCCCTATCACCTGGTTTAGCAGGGTACTGCACATGAAAAGACCGAAGGAGATCAGGAGCGTGAATATTGTCCACTGGTTCCCACGAACTCTCCTCCTCACCATAGCCTTTCCAGCAAACCAGATACTGAAGCCTGTTACGGAAGATCCTGGGGTCAAGAATTTCTTCCACTTCGTACTCATCTTCACCATCCACGAGGACTGGAGGTGGGGCAGGCAGGGCTCGGCCAGGGAAAGTATTTTCATGAAAAGGTTTAAGCAGTGCAACGTGAAACACTGGATGTATTTTCATGGAATTCGGGAGTTGCAAATGGAAAGTGACAGCATTGATCTGAGCAATGATCTCAAAAGGTCCCATGAACCTTTGACCCAATTTATGAGAAGGAATCCGAAGCTTAAGATTCTTTGTGGACAGCCACACCTTGTCACCAATGTGATAGACTGGGGCCTCCTTTCTATGCCTATCAGCAGCTCTTTTGTAACATTCCTGAGCCTCCAAAAGAGTCTCTTTGAACAGTGCTTGGGAATCACGTAAGGTGGTTAGCCGGTCAGTGACAGCAGGAATGGAAGTAGTAATTGGGAGACTGACTAGAAAGGTCGGATGGTAACCATAGTTGGCAAAAAATGGGCTCAAAGAAGTGGAGCAGTGTTGGGCATTGTTATAGGCAAACTCCGCCGTGGGTAGAAAATCCAGTCAGTCATCCTGCAGGTAACTAATTTAGCACAGCAAATATTGCTCCAAAGTCTGGTTGGTTCGCTCAGTCTGTCCATTACTTTGCGGATGAAAAGCTGACGACAGATTTACATTAATACCTAGATTAGAACAAAAATGTTTCCAAAAACGAGATGTAAACTGCACTCACCTGTCAGAAATTACTTCATCGGGCACTCCATGCAAGCAAAATATTTCCTGAATAACCAGGTCAGCCGTCTGTTTAGCTGAAGGGAGACCACGAGCTGGTATGAAATGACCCATCTTAGTTAACCTGTCCACAACAACAAGAATGGTAGTGTGTTCCTTAGAGGGAGGTAGTTAAACAATAAAGTCCATGGATATAGATCCCCAGGGACGATGAGGAATCGGAAGAGGCTGAAGCAAGCCAACAGGGGATGAGCGAGGAGTCTTATGTCCGGCACATACATCACAAGAGGACACATACTTCTTAACATCCTCATGATACTTCGGCCACCAAAAGGATCGGGTAAGTAGGTCTTGCGTCTTTCGGATTCCTGGATGACCTGCTGGTTTTGAGTCATGGTAGAGACGTAAAAGGTCCAGTCGCACTGACTCGGAGCAAACAGACGTTGTTGAAAAATCCAAAACCCATTAAGCATCGTCATATGGAGGTCATGAGGAGGATGACGAAGAACTGGGTCTTCAGCGTAGCCCTTTTTAATGCGAGACATCAGATCAGAAGGAAATGTGACTCCTATAAATATATCCTCCGGCAAGATGGTGGTCTTGGTTACGGTAGTATGGAGTGGGTCAGCTATTCTAGACAAGGCATCCGCCTTACCATTCTTGGAGCCAGGACGGTATGTAACCAAAAAATTAAACCTCGAGAAGAATAGGGACCAGCGTGCTTGTCTGGCTGACAGTCTCTTTGCTGATCGAATACATTCCAGATTTTTGTGATCTGTAAGGACAGTAATTGGATGGGTAGCTCCCTCCGAGAGATGTCTCCATTCGGTGAAGGCAGCTTTTATAGCCAATAGTTCTTTATTCCCTATGTCATAGTTTCTTTCTGCTGGCACCATTTGGCGGGAATAGAAGGCACACGGATGTAACAGCATCTTAGGTCCAGTCCTTTGAGACAGTATAGCACCAACAGCTGAATCAGAAGCATCAACTTCCACAATAAATGGTAATTCCGGCTGTGGATGTACCAGGACAGGGGCAGAGGTAAACAGAGTCTTCAATCGGGAAAATGCGGTATCCGCCTTATCGGACCACTGAAAAGGAGTCCCTTTACGTGTGAGTTCAGTGATCGGTGTAATAACGGCAGAGAAATTCTTAATGAAACGCCTGTAAAAATTGGCAAACCCCACAAATCTCTGAACATCTTTTTCATACTTAGGGATGGGCAAGTCCAGCACAGCTTTAATTTTACTTGCGTCCATACTTAAACCTTTGGGAGTTATTACATACCCCAGGAATTGAATTTCTGTTTGTTCAAACTCACATTTTTCTAGTTTAATGTATAGGCGGTGGGTACGAAGGCGCTCTAGAATTATACGGACCTGTTTTCTGTGGTTTTCAAGATTATCAGAGAATATTAGGATATCATCCAAATATGCCACAACAAACTGATCCAGGAGATCTCGTAGTACATCATTGATAAGATGCTGGAAAGTTGCAGGGGCATTACACAGCCCAAAAGGCATTACTAGATATTCGTAATGCCCGTACCTGGTTCTGAAAGCTGTTTTCCATTCATCATTGGGTCTTATACGAACCAGATTATATGCCCCCCGAAGATCAAGCTTCGTAAATATTTTAGCTGAGCGAAGTCTCTCCAAAAGTTCAGGAATCAGAGGCAAGGGGTAGCTTTTTTTAACAGTGATGTTATTAATGTCCATGTAATCAACGCATGGCCGTAGGCTGCCATCTTTCTTTTCTACAAAGAAAATAGGAGCTCCTGCTGGAGAAGTAGATGGTCGAGTAAAGCCTTTGGCAAGATTTTCTTGTAGGTATTCACGAAGAGATTTCAATTCAGGCTCAGAAAGGGAATATATACGGCCAAATGGGATAGCAGCCCCAGGCAACAGCTCTATTGGGCAATCATAAGGCCTGTGTGGTGGAAGCTGATCAGCATTCTTCTTATCACAGACATCTGCAAAATCCTGATATTGTAGAGGAAGCTTAGTCAAGTTTGTAGTAACCATTTCATTAATTGTTGTGGCAACAGGTGTTACCTTAGAGGGTTGACAATTCATTAAGCAGTGTTCTGAAGGAAAGGACAAAGTTCTGATCTTCCAATCAATCTGTGGGTTATGCAGAGCAAGCCAAGGTACCCCCAAAATCACTGGAAACTGTGTTGAGGAAATTAAGTGGAAAGAGATAGCCTCATGGTGATTCACTTCCACAGTCAACATTAAGGGCACAGTCTCATGTGTAACCGGGCCTGACGTAAGTGGAGAACCGTCAACTGTCTCCATTAACACAGGTGAAGAATTAGGGATAGACTGAATTCTATTTCCTGCTGCAAATTTAATGTCCATAAAGTTTCCGCCTGCTCCAGAATCTATCATAGCTGTAGTTGACATTTTACGATCACCACATTGCAACGTGATAGGCACCACAAAATGAGGATGTTGAGTCAACATACCCTCTTCACCATGAGCCAGAGAAAACAAGGGTTGTGTGACAGAATCCAGTTGATCTGAAATCTGGGATTGGTGTTGAATCTGTGCACCCTCAGCCGCCATAGCTATTGTTCTTTTGGATTTGCTAGGGCAATTGATGGCATAGTGCCCTGCACTACCACAATACAGGCATAAATTGTGAGTGCGTCGCCACTGTTTTTCTTCGTTGGATAATGGCCCTCTTATTAGATTTACCTGCATAGCCTCTGGCTCAGAGTCTGTAGGTGTTTGTGGGATCGGAGTAGAAGTTCTTGAATAGGAAATTGGAGTAGTACTAGGTCTAAAAGAGCCCTGTCTTTCCAATCTTCTTTCAGAAAGTCTCAGATCAATACGGATAGCCAAACGCACAAATGCATCAAAGTCAGCAGGAAGATCAACACGAGCTAGCTCATCTTTTATAGCTTCTGAGAGACCTTTTCTGAAGTGGAACCTCTGGGCTGATTGGTTCCAGGTAGTATCAGCAACCCACTGTCTGAATTCAGCAGCATATTCAGCCACAGAGCGCCTCCCTTGATGCAAATGAAGGAGAGTGGCTTCTGCTGTAGCACATCGATTTGGGTCATCAAAAACTAGGCACATGGCCTCAAGAAAGTCATTTAGATTACCCAAGACTGGACTGTCCTGTTCCAGAAGAGGGGAGCCCCAAGCCAGGGCTTCATCTTTGAATAAGGAAAAAATAAATCCCACCTTCTCTCTTTCAGATGGAAATCGTTGAGGTAACATCATGAAGTGCAAACGGCATTGATTTAGGAAACCCCTAAATTTTTTGCGATCTCCTCCAAACTTTTCTGGTAGGGGCAAGCGGGCATCTTGTGCAGGTGTAACAGTAGCAGCCGCAACATCTCGTGCCCTGTAGCTGGTATACTCACTGTGCATTGACTGAATTTTATTTTGCAGTTCAGCTATCTGGTCCTGCAGCACTTGAATGGTCTGTGCCTGGGTCTGCACATTTCTTGCAGTAAAAGCAACCTGTTGGGTCTGCAGTTCAGCTACCTGGTCCTGCAGCACTTGAATGGTCTGTGCCTGGGTCTGCACAGTTCTTGCAAATAAAGCAACCTGCTGGGCCAATGCAGAATCTGACCCGGCGGTCTCCATGAAAGGGCCAGATTATTCTGTAATGATATGGAATCACAAGGTTGTGGAGACCAGCAGCCAAGGTCAGCAATAATCCAGTTCAGCAATTTGTAGGTGAAACAGGAACAAGCTTTATTGAAGTGATCAGGAACCACACAATAATCTGGCAAGGTACATTTGACAGGAAGTGCCTTATATAGGCCAAGGACCAGACACCTGACCAGACACAGCTGAAGAGACTTAGGTACTGATACTATTGCTAGCAGAGTCAAGCTTAGCAGATCTCAATGAAATTCACAAAAGGCAGGCTGGCGCAGTGGTAGGGAAGAGGCACAGCAGCCTGGGGACCAGGGTTCAAAACCCAGCAGAGTCAACTCCTCACAGTAAATGCAAATATAATTTCATTACTGCACTGTAAATGATGGGGAACAAAATGGAAGACATTAGAATTAATTGCACAACAGTCCCGTAATTCTGCAATATTATATTTAATTCTTCATGTGTCATTTCGGGGTTAAATCAATCTCGGGAATCAATGAGTTAATGCATATCAGGCCACCAACATGGACTATGACATTGGCTTCATTCATTTTTATTAATTTGTACATTGCAGGTTTCTGACCGCTAGTTGATTGACATGTCATCTCCATGTTTTACTGACGTAATGATGACGGGGTCCATTTCTATTGACTGTTTTTGCATGAGGAGTTACGGGATTGCTTAATTGATCATGATCACTCCCCAAATGCTGGCGGGGTCCAGTAGAACCTGAAGACAATGGGCTTGGGAGGTGGGAGCTATGATGGCATTGTCGACAGTGAGAGAGATGTGAGGGATTTAAGCTGAAGTAGTGGGTGGGAAGATTAGGAGTTCGGTCTTGGCCATGTTGAGTTTGAAGTGGGCGGACATCCAGGAGGATACACTTGAGAGGCAGCTGGAGAGATGTGTTAGAAGAGAGGGGAATAGATCTGGTGTTGAGAGGTAGATTTGAGTGTCATCTGCATGATGCTGAAATCGAAAAGATTTTATAAGGCTTTCAAATCAGGATGTATAGAGTATTTGGATTAGAAGAGGGTGGTCACCTGTGTCAAAGGCAGCAGAGAGAAGAAGTAGAATAGAAAAGTGACACTTTGACTTGGCTGTGAGGAAGTCATTAGTGACTTTTGTGAGAGCTGTCTTAGTGGAGTGTTGGGGCCGGAGCCAGATTGGAAGGTGTCAAGAAGGGAGTTGGAGTAATAACTTTGGAAAGGTGGTTGTAGACGAGTCAATCGAGTAGTTTGGAAGACAGGAGAAGTAGAGAGATAGGGCAATAGTTAGATGCACAGTCAGAATCAGATCAGATCAACTAGTTGACTGTGTCAAATCCAAATACCTGTTCACACAATTAAATGATGAGGATTTAACGCCTGCCCTATAAATATATATAACCCCCCCCCCCCTCAACAATAATCTTGTCTGAACATTCAGTGTGTATTCCCTGACATATAGTACCATGGTAAGTGTGAAATTAACATACAATATGTCTGTCAAATGCAATGTTTGTGTGCAATAATCAAAAACATCATATATGTATTGTTAATCACTGTGTGATTATTAACATCTTAACTTATGACATAATGCCCAAGACATTGGTGGTAAAGTCAATAAAATGAGTGTTGCAAACACTCCAGACTTGCTTTATCATTCCACTAATATATTCAGGTTCAACCAGGTGGAGCCTAGATGCACCACTACAACAAATATCATACAGATATGCACCTGGCCTCAATCAAATATTATCTGAATACACAAGCATGAAAATACTGCAATCCTGGACTGTTGGCAAAAATCACAGAACGGACTTCACCACCACATCTCAAGTGTATGTGCACATACCAATAACAAAATAAAGAGGCAGACACAGTCAATCAGTTTAAAAATTCAACTCAACAATTTTCAATTTCCAGCAGGTACAGATACCAATGTGACAAGACCACTCACAAATATAATCAGTGTGGTGGAAATGAATCACCGTGGGCCATGAGGCTGACAAAAAAATAACATAACAAAGTTATCTAACCCCTAACACTAGAGAAATACATAGCACTTACATAAATGTCATATCTGGTTAGTACACAGTATGACTATCAACTATGAGAAGGTAATCCCACATAGTGGAATTCTTGGGGGGGGGGAGCATAAAAAAAAAAGAGGGAGAGGAGAAAAATAAATAAGGATATGTACAGTTTACATAATTGTAAACTCTGCACTCACACACACATCATTTACCAAAGTATTATGGATATCTCCAGGATCCAGCAGAGGCATGATGATTTATTTGTTCAATTAAAAAGTAGCTTCATGACATGTTTTCTGCATTATTACTCTGTCAGATTGAAATACACACACATATATTCATATTAATCATGCAGTGCTCCTTTAAAGGACCATTGCACAATGAAGAAACAAATGTATATTTCAAAACTGACTAACAGCATAAATAAGCAGGTAAAAAGCCATACAGCAAGTTGTTAATAATACAAAAAAATGTAGCCTCTGCATCCCTGAAGGGATACATGATGTTGTGTATGTTAGAGAGAAGTTTAAATTTCTGTAGCTCTGTTGTTCCATCCTGCGATTCAACGCCCTGCCTCTAGAGATCGAGAGAAAAGGGGTGTGGTGTTAATTTAAATCTTATCCAGTGATCAAACAAAGACTTGATTTCTGCCGCCCCCCCCTCCCCACTTCTCCCTCCACTGATAACTACAAACACCTTCCCCATGTAACAAACAGGAAATGTATTCCTGTACTTATAAATAGTCTTCAAAAATTGCTAATACAGTATTGTTAGTTTGGTACATACCTAACAAACAAGTGTCTTTTTCTTGAGCTGCATAGGATCTTTAATTATGCAGAGTAAGCAAACATATGTCGACTGCATTCAGATTTGTAAGGCACCTCAGAGCATGAATATCTGTCTGCATAACAGACAGATATTGTTTTATATCCTTTTAGTTGTGTTTAATACTCTCTTGATCTGTTAGTGGGGCCAGTGTAACTCTGACAGATAAGAGGAGTAAAATTCTAAACAAGAGCAAATTCTCCAGATGACATGAAACTAACATTGCTCTCTTTTTACACAGAGGCCAGCCAAAACTTGACATGTTTAATGAATACATAAAAAAAACAGATGGGATTGATTAGCATATGTAAAGATTGGTTATATCACTGTTTAATTGTATGTGTCTGTAAAAAAGTACTCAATATTTTACAGTTAAAGGGACACAATCATTATACTGTTTTTTATTTACATTAAAATTAGATAAAGTGAAATAATTAAAATAAAGTTGACTTTAGAGAAACACAAAAAAATCTGGTTGTTGCACTCCTGTAATTAATTCTAATTAAGAACTTTTGCAACCTATGGTCATAAGCAAGAAGTAAATCTAATGGCATAAATTGTAGTTTAGAAACAGCATATTCTTAATTGTAATCAGACTTGATTAGTGTCAGATCCTTGTGGAGGGTCTCAAGTATAGTAGTTGTTGCTAAATCCAAATGCATGTAGACTTTATATTTATTAGATCCATTCAGCAATAATGGCTATGTCTGTGATCCACCCACCGAGCGCTTGTTAATTTGCAAGTGACAAATAATAGAGCATGGGAACAATCACATTATTCGCCAGGGTAGGATCTCAAAGCAAAAACATTTGTCAAATGCACTTTTCCCCCAACCGAGCTTAAGAAATGTTAGATTCAGCTTTAAAGTTAGATCCCCTTCCTATTCAAACCTGCCCCCCAAAACCATAAGAAACTAAACAAAAAGATAGCGAGTATCAGCTAAAGAAGTGTTTGGCTATTGTTTGTCTGCCATAGTGAGCTTTCTGGTAACCATTTTTGGAGAAGTGCTATAACTAAGCAGTATGCATGTGTAATATATAAGGAGGGATACTTGTATTCACCATAGCACTCCTCTTTTTCAATTTCCAATGGCTTGTATAATTATTTTTTAACATTAAATGCCAGTGATCACTACTGTACATGAACTTTACAAAGAATAAATTACATACTAAAATAAGCTTTTCTCCCATATTTAGTTACCTCGGCAGTTGTTATGATGTCACTGTGGGCATAGAAACCACTTCCCCCAAACAAATACTTTGCAAACTTCTTACAACATTATGCTTACTGTTAGAGATTAATTTTGAATCTCTAATAATTAACTTTTCTCTTCATCTTGTTTTCACCTACTTCTCACCATCATCTCCTATCATTATATACGATCAACCTAACATTACTCAATTTTATACGTCACACTGGATGCAATGAAAAATGATCTAGCAACTGTGATCAGTAAATGGAGGAAAGGGGAATAAGGAAGAAAGTAGCCTCAAAATGAAACCTCTAACAAAATCTAAGAATTTTGTAACTTGCATAAATACCAATATTATCACAAAATATATTTATTATACTTATCTATAGAAGTGATTGTGCCTTTTTAATATAAATGTACATACCTACTTATACTGCACACGATTATATTGTGGATGGTGGTGTACCTTTAAATGGTTGCTGAAATTATAATAATATGATATGATTATGTTATAGAAAAACAAACTGTGACAGTGCAGGTATTGACATTGGTTCAGGGGATTCCCAGCTCGTGGATGCTGGGGGGTATTGACCCCTTAGTTTTATTAGATTAGAGAAATAAAATCTCCAATCCGACACAATTAAAGTGTTAGCTTGTTTATAGTGACAGATTTGAAGCATTCAGGCGTCTTGGAGGCATTTTTGTATTTTTTACAGAAGTTGAAAGTACCCTTAGGCTCTTTTTAGAATTTGGGGCACCCCAAAAGACTTCAGATAGGAGATTGTTACAGGAGACATGTGAAACAAATTTGGAAAAGTTATGGGACAGGCACTCAGGACCAACGATATTAGGGACACTTGGAGCACTCAGGGGGTAATTTCCCATTCTCTTTATCTGAAGTGGAAGTATATCTGTTCAGCCGAACATAACAAAACACCCCCTCTGTCTCCAGAAAAACGTTTCCATTATTATGTATTTTTCAATTCTTCGTCAAACCACCATGTCTGCATCCAAAATATGTTTTAAATGTGAAGTTTGTTAATAATATGAGGGGGAGGAATGATAGATTAAATGGGCTTTGGTAGACAGAGTGGGATTTGGTTTGATCTCAAAATGGGAAATGAACACAAACTGGATCAGCAAAGTAAAGCAAGAGAGACACAGTGTTTCCTAGTAAGCATGAAATTATGGGAGAATAAACCAGGTTGTGTTGATGACGACCTACTGTGTTACCCATAATGGGGAGTTTTGATAGATAGCCAACTCAAAAAACATGGATGACCAATGACATCACCTCCTGTGAAGCTGCTGGTTGGGATTGGCAGTGTGGGGCTCCCAGGAAGCCTTAGTGTAAGGGATTTATTGCTAATTAGAGAGATAGCTTGCAGAATTAGACCGGACTTTGCAATTCAATTTGTGTCTACTTTTCTCTGACTACTAATTAAAAGCCTGTAAATGCTGACTGGACTGTCATAGATAACTCTGTACATTGTTCCTATGGTAGAATAGGTCTTACCTTCAAACCTAAGCTGCGAGGGATGTTTTCCCAACCACAGACATATTGCTTCATTGGATTTCAAGTGGTTCATATAAGTGTTTACACTTTATAAGATTCCTAATGGAAGCACCGGAAATGAAGTCAGTATTGCTAGAAAAACATAATCAAATCAAACAATGATACATTGAGAATAAGAGACACCCAGAAAGCAAAACAACATCTACATTCTTGAGAGCTTACTTTGAAGAGAGACTACCTTTAATACACAGTTGTGAGTGGATAGGTGTAACCAACAATTACTCCTGCTGTTTACATTTTGGCCACTTAACTATCTTAATTTGCAATCAAGCACATTTCTGATCCAAACTCCTAATAAAATCCAGATTTAATAAAGGATCACTTCAGTATTTACAACACACAAAACATGCAAACACATTTACACACTGCAGAATAATGTATCTGTTATTTATTTCTATACTGTAGGTATGCAGGGTGTAGTAAATTAGAAACTTTCTTTTAGTATATATTGCTGAGCCATTTCAGTTGCATTTTCCTTTTTCCTTCTTCCTTTATAAGGTGACAAAGGTTTTTGGGCAGGTTACTTGGTTTTGAAGTTGCACTGTCTTGATGCGTGACAGGTGTCAAACTGCTAATAAGAATCAGGCCCAAGGGCAATGTCTTGTTTTCTCATTAATATTAAAGAAGGAGCACTTTGACCAAAGTAGGCACTTTGACAAAAGCAGTATTTCATATATAGTCATTCAACTCACTAAATTGTTGACTATTCCCAAATCTGCAATAATATTTTTTATGTATCCACACCATTTATGTACAGCCCTATTCTGGTCTTGAATCAAACTTCACAAGGTACTTAAAATGATTAACCTGGCAGCTAAGTCAAATAAAATAATTTACACATTTTTCTTGAATTCATAGTTTATTTATAGAACTTACACACATGAATATGCCTGGGGGATTTAAACAGATGCAGAAATGCCTTTTTAAGAATACATCATAATGGTTAATGTTGCATTGAAATAAATAATATGTTTAAATGGAGTATTATATTCGCCATGTGTTATGTGAACTTCCTTCAACTTCTCTTATTGATTGCCGAGTTGAAGTCATTAGACAATAAACCAAACAAATAAATAAACAACATGAGACATTAAATTATCACACAAGGAATAGATGTAACTAGGTCATATGATTATGTTTCTCAACATATTCTTCTCTTTAAATGTATATCAAAAAATATTATTTTTTTACATTAAAAATGTCTTATTATTTGTTCTTAAAGGTACTTTTCTGTGGCTTGTATGCCAACTCATACATGTCTGCTCTGCATGGATAACTTGCTAAGTCACTTGAGAATTCCCTTTCATGCCCAGACTACATAGGTGTCTGATTCACTTGTTTAGCAAGTTGTGCAATGATTATTTATATTGGTTGTTATATAACATGGTTGAAGAGCTAGTCATTTATGCACATGATTTATGAACTGGGACAATTATCTGTGTCACATAAATAGAGACTTTAAGAGTAGTTCAGTCACATACTCTATAAATACTAGTTATATTATTTCTAGACATTGGTTCCTGTTGTCTGTTTCCTGAAATGGTTTCTTGCTTTTAATATTAATAATAAAATAAAAAGTCACTGAATTAATTATTAGCAGTGTGTTAAACAACCTTTTCCTAGTTATTAGTAGGTTCTGTATAATAGTGGTTCTAAGTATTGTGTTATAAATGTCACATTTTCTATGGCTGTAGTATTGCTAGAGAGGTTTACACACTGATATACACCAATGGACACAAAGATTTATACATTTCTCTCTCACACCGTTCTCATTCCCATTCCACCTCCTCCAGTTCCATCCTCTCTAAATTTCCAAGTCAATTAATTTCCACCTGATCCCATTCCTCCACACATGTCCATACCCATTGCCATCTAATTTTCTTGTCAAATCCTCCTCCACCCACATTTTCATTTTGCTTGTTGTACCTTTAGTTCATTACCCTTTCATTTTATAAAGTCACTTGGTGCATGCTTCATTTATTCAGTTTTCCTCTCAATTAATTTGCCGTTTGTTCCATTAACACCATCATAAATGATTCAGTTTATGGACTCTTCAATTTATGTGCCAAATAATGAATTTCCCAGTCATTCTATATCTATTCTCCAGCCTTTCTCCATGTACCTTAACCATGGCCCATTTGTATATCCGACAGCCCATTACAAATAGAAAGCCCCATTCAATTGAGTGATTTTGAGATCCGGTAGCCCGTAAGTGAGGTCGCAAGCTATTTTGCTATTCAACTGGCATCTTTTTTCAGGCTCGGAACAGCTTCCGAGTGACGAGCTTGAAAAAATGGCGATGGTTAAACTCGTAACTTACAGCCTCCAGAAGCCTTTGATCTGTCACTTTCGCAAGGCTAAAATCGCAAATCGCTATTCAATTGCTCAATTTCCCAAAGCTCGCAAATGTATTCACACCCGTAAATGGCAAATGAAGGAGAAAATCATACGAGTGCTAGAGAGGACCTGCAAGGGTGTTAAAATCCTACAAATAAAAAATCAATACTGCACTATGAATAACGCGGAAAGTGTTGACAGACATTAGAATTTATTGCACAACAGTCTCATTCTCGCAAATCGTCAGGAAATTAAATACTTATTTTAATATGACATTTCGGGGTTAAATCGATCTCGGGTATCATTGAGTTAATACTTATGAGGCCACGCATATGGACTAGAACAGTATTGGCATTCATTTCTATGATTCTTTATTTTGCATGTTTTGATTGACATGTAACCGCCATGTTTTACTGCCCTAATTATGACAGTCTCCGGAGGTTACGGGCTTGCTTAATTGATCATTGAAAATGCTCCCAACTAGTGCATGGTTTACGGTTTTGGCTTGCGGGACGTAACTTGCGGCCTGGAGCAATTGAATAGCATCGCAATCGGAGACGAACGGGAGCCCACAACACACCCAAGTCTCGAATTGAATGGAGCCCAGAGTTTCTAACTAACCGTCAAATGGACAAGTTTACCTCTATTAAAATAGTAAAGGAACTGAGGAATGGGATAATATGCTTGAAGCACGTTTGGACCATCTCCAGGGCACCCCTGTGTGTCAGGGCACATTTGATTGAAACCTCTGCACTGTAAATTATATGACCTTCTAATCCAGAATATGCTTATATATTAGAAGATGCAAGGCTAATTAGCACATTATCCTTGTTGTTCAAAAGAGTCCATAGAATTAAAAATGGAACCTAATTGACTGCAATAACTTTTCTGAAATCAATGGAAGTTGAACTGGAGACTGTGTATTTCACTTAAATTACTTAAGTGGTCTGAAAAAATGTCAGTTTGATCAATGTTCATATTTAGAACAAATTTTCTGGTAGCCATGTTGTTATTAACAGTCTTCTCTTGATTTTAAGACCTACATCTTGACATTACAAATTATTATACAGCACAGGTCGATGTGTTCACATTCCCAAGTGTGTGATGCCACTAGTAACAATGCTGTCATTGGTGCCATCAAATATTAATATGCAACTGTGCTTTAGCAAGGTGGAAATCCTTCTATCAGTGAAGGACTATTAACAAAGTGGATGCACCCGTAGTAAAAAATCAAAAGCATAAATCATCAGTAAATATTATTATCCTTTTATATCAATGTTGTATTAATACAAGACAATATGTTGTAAAGAGGAACATTAATAACACTGACAATTTGTTTTCAGGCTTCAATACTCCTTTAAATATTATTAAGAGCGTTAACTACATCTGCATAAGCCATTTCCCTGCGTATACATTTTTTCAGAAAAGGTTGTGCTAAAAATGTAACTTTAAAAATGCTTATTTTAGGAGATTGCTTTATAATCTGGAAAATACATAATTTCAGTTACTACCTTCTCTATGCTGATGATCTCTCCAGTAGGCAAAAATATCTCCAGTGTCATTCTATGAGGACTATTTTTTTTTATTAAACTGTGACATAAATTGTTAAAATTGGAAAAGGCTAAATTGACTATCATACAAATTTTAGTTTTTCAGGAAGCTTTCATCTTAGTGAATATAGTGCTATGGTTGTCAGTACCCTTACTTCTGACTCCATGTTTTTAGTTTTTATGATATTTATATATGGAAATATAAATTAACTGTAGTGTGGTAGTTTGACTAACCCATATTTGCCCTCCGAGGTTCATAAAAAAGAATGGTAGATCATAAAAGATCTTAACTGAGAGCTGTAATTGCTGCTCCTCTGCACATCCATCACTTTAGGGACACTGTAAATCAATAAGGAAGGTGGAGATCACGGCAAGCAAGGACAGCCTTGATCATAGAAATCTCTGGAGTACAGCTATACATAAAAATGACCTTACAATCACTGTTTTTTTGTTTCACTATGTGCAGGACACACTTTCCCAAAGGCTAGCAAAGCCATGTACTAGGACAGCAAGATGGCTCCTCTCATGTTCGTGCCCCTCTGCCTTTTCTTTCCCTCCAGCCATAATACGTTTTCCAATTTGCCCTTTCTCTTACTGCCTCCTCTCTCTCTCTTTTAACCAATTTTCTCCCTCTATTTTTCCCATTCACTGTTTTTTTCCTTTACTTTTTTAAACTCGTGCTAATACGTATTTATGTACTACTTTTGTATTTAGCAGCTTTATCCAGGGTGCTTTGCATAGTTATAAAAAGCTACATCATTGATATATGTAACAAAATAAAGGAATATGTTTACTGAATAAACATATTTAACAATTCATGAAGTGAATTTTGGATTTCTTGCTGAAATTATGCAATGGCCCAGAGGCAAGCCCAGGGTCATAGGGGCAATAGGCCAAACCAAGAGATCAAGAAAACTAATGGGAAAGGATTTAAGATAAGAGAAAGGATGTGGAACTTCTCAAGTGATGTTGAATGTGTTCAGGTGCAGACAACCTAATGTGAATTTGGAGCCTATTCCAGTGGAGAGGCTCAAAGAGGGAGAAAGAACCGAAACGGAACTGGCCAATAGTAGGATTGGGCTATGAGTATTGAGAGGGATTTGTAAGATTGTGTGCGTCATTGAACATAAGAGCTTTTTAATGAGGCAAAATATGAGGCAAGGCGCCTTGTAAATAAGGGTTAGAAAACTGAAAAGGCAACATTAGGACAGGAAGGAATTTGAGCTGGGCTAGTAGGTTGGAGGTACTGATTGTTTGAGGGATGATTGAATATTAAACAAAACATTTTGGATTTGTTGGAATGGGGTAAATGCATGGATTGGCAGACTAATAAGGAATGAGTTAGACTAATCCAGGCAAGAAAAGATAAGGGAGCTAGATAGAGATAGGGTGGCACATTTTGCAAATGTTGTACAAGTGAAATCAGTAGGTGAGTATAACAATGGTTGTGTGATTGGTGGGGTCAAAGGTGAAGCCAAGGTTTTTAGCTGTATGTATGTGTGAAAGAAAGCTGGGAAAGGAAATGGTGCGGCTTTGTTGTGGAAACGTGAAACATAAGTAAGGAGTTTCTGTTTTGGAGGCAATAAGGAGGAGTTTTTACCTTTTCTTTTTCTACTGCCTCCTTTGTTTGCTTTGGCCCTCTATTTCCCAGTATGATTTCACTCGCCTATCCTAAATTATTTTACAATTCTCTTTCTAATCCCCTTTATTCCCATTTCACATCTTGAATAATCTCTTCTAATCTTGCTTTCATACATATCAGCCCTGGCAAACTCCATATGGAATAACTGTGGCAACTCTGCCGTCCAGGGGAGCTGACGTTTATGCCATGAACTTGTCCAGACTCCAAAAAGAAACATGTTAATGCTTTATCAACACTGCCAGTAAGATGTCTTTCCGAGTGAATCATAATGCTAGTTTTGCCCTAAATGGGCCCATTTGAATGGGATTGAAAATAATGTTATCATGTTTCCCCTTTTGTACTGTGCTATATAAAATGTTGGTGCTTGATAAATAAAGGATACCAAAATGCAATCATGAAAACATAAAAATGAGTTAATGATGATTATAAAGGACATTGTCTGAGCTCAAACATGCCAAGATAAAATTATTCTTATTCTTATTTATACAACTAGAGATGTCTGGAAATAATTTGCACTCAATCTAAATCTCAGTAAAAATAACAATATATGACTATAGCTGTGAAAAGTGTATTATTCAGTGCCAAATAACCAGATTTTTTTTCTGTATTAGGTATTTATTAACATTTGTTATAGATAGCACAATTGCTTTCATAGAGAATATATCAGCAAATAAACTGTTGTAATATGTGTGTTCTCCTAGGAGAACTCACAAGTCAGTAGCGCTAAAAACGAAAAATTTAAAAATTCAATACAGAATAAGCAAATTATATAATGATATCAGATAATCACATTGACATATATATATATACTGCATGGACTGAAGAAATCTGCACAATAGTAGTATATTGCCATATAAGAGCCCAGTATAGAAATATAAATGGTGGCTTGAAGTATATTCCTTAATTGTAGGTATGCCATGTGCAATATATCTAAAAATTAGAAAAAGAAAGAAGAAGAAACATCCAACTTCCCTTGTATTGGTATGGGTGAATGTAATGTCCCACACGACTAGAGTCCAAAGCAGTCCTACTATTGGTCTCCGAACATTGCAAAGTCACTAGGAACACATTGTAAAAATAGATGTGAGATTAAATACCACAGATGTAGCAAAATCTTATGGAATTACTCATGTTATAAAACATGCATCGCAATTGGTCCATGTTGTGGCCACATCCCTTGCTTAGCTGTATAACCTGACTGTATTCTGTTAATCCTCCATTCATATATATTTAAAGCAAATAAAGTTGTGCACTAATTGGTGTAAACTATAGAGGGAAACTATTGTGTGAATTCATTTTACACCCTTACATCCTTATTAAATTGCAATTTGGCCAATTCTAAAGGGCTCTATATAAGCACAGAGCATATTTTGTTACAGAAGTTTTTAGTTAGTGAACTTCTATCCAAAAGCAGTTATGTTTAATTTCTGCAATAACTTGGACCTTTGCTGCGTCCATTTAAAATATCGAAAAACTGAAAAACTGTCCAATGTGATACTCATTGGGTCAGATTATTTGGGCATCATAACAGTCCACCAGTCCTACTGTGTTTTATATTACTGCTGTGATATCCAAGTCTACAGATTTATACTTACTCATTGTGCACAGGCAACATCTCAAAAAAGGTTTGAAAGAGCATATACCCATATATCCTAATCATGAACAGAATAACACAATATATAGGTTCTTATTGACCTGTGGACAGGCCTAAGACTAACAGTGTATTCTCATATTAGCAGAGCACATATTTTTGCAGTTAACAATTTAAATGAATCTCTTAAATTATATGTAAAATTGCTAGTAGCAAATGACAAAGGTTGCAAAGCATGTGGCTGATATGGAGCCCAACATTTTAGGGAGCCTAGAAAAATCCCACTCCTTGCATTGCACAGAGTAATCAGTGGAACTCTGTCACGCACCCCTTTCCAGGGCCTGGATCCTGGTGCATTGAGCCACCATCGAGGACACACTGCTCCATTGGAAAATGGGTAGGGGAATTATATTGCCACATGGGAAATGTTGGCAGGTGGGTGGTGAGGTGAATAGCCCCAAAACATAGGGCCATGGTGTACCAACATGCTTCATATGGTCTTATGGCATATGTCTCTGCCTTATCCTGAATACTATATGTAATTCCCCATGTTATATTACTGTGTTCTGTGATATGTTTAAACTGACTAAATGGTCATGAAACCAGTTAAACAAAATGCAACATTGTAGACAGGCATTTGCCAATGATCTCGTGGCACGCAGTTTACTCATTTAACGGCCGAAATTGCTTCAAGTGTGTAACTCCGAAGACAAAAAGCAACCAAATAATTAAAAAAACATAATAACACACTCACACACAGCACAGGCGGACAGCCAGGAAGCCTGTGAGTGAGGTTGAAGCACTATTTGGCGTTTTTCGTCGAAAATCAGCTAAGCGAGGAAAAAATGGCGGACGAAAATACATAAAAATTAGGAAACAGGTTGAAAACGAGGCTGAGCAACGCCAGGCAAGCTTGACTTTGAAAATACACGACGCCGAAGACAGTAAAACACATGAACAACGTGGGACTTAGAAAATACACAACGGCAAAAACACTGCAAGACAGTAAAGACGATCACGAAGCAAGTAACACTTACCCGAACAATGCAAACCAAGCAGGCGATCATCACAAGGCACGTAATATCGTCCATTTTGTACTGACCAAGCGCCTAACGCCATAAAAGTAAAATTTACACCATAAAATGGCCGAAAACAGTAAACTGCGCATGTGCAACTTTGTCCTCGCGCTTGCACTCTATAAATACTGGAAAGTTTCCAGAATTTTCTCACTATTTCCTCAGATGATGAACTGAGTGCCTGGATGTTATCAAAGAACACATTTGATTAAGAGATTGTTACCTCTTGATGAATTAGAACAAATACATTGAAAAATAATAGGTAAGTTATTAATATTTATTTATTTAATAATTTATTCATTGAAAAAATAATAAAGAAGTTTAATACATCGTACATTTTAGGATGACATAATTTAAGACATGGCAAGTTAGCTCAAATTAGTAATATTTATGTTTTTAATTTTTTTTTATATTTATTTAATTATTTATTCATTTCTAAAATAATAAATAGCTTTACTACATACTACATTTTACAATTACGTCATTTAGGACATGCTAAGTTACCTCTATGATTTTGTTACTATAAATAGAAAGCTAATAGGTAAACCTTTAATATTCATTAATTGATTTGATAACAGGAAAAACAATTAAAACAAATGTATATTTTAGTCTGACGTTACTTAACACATTGCAATCTGTATATCTTTGTATTGTATAACACTTTGCAGGTGTCTCTGAATTTTACAGTCACACAGATTTTGCCTGCACTGGCTGTTTAGTAACAGACTGACACATGTATGAAGTAAAAGAGAGAAACCTAAGGACAAATTAGACTATATTTCATTACATTAATTTAATAATAACTATTAATAGTTTTTAATTGATTAATTAATTACTTTAAAAAAATGTGCAAAAAATAGATTTTAGCATCATGTCATTGAAGTAATGCTAACTTACTTCTTGATGATTTGTAGTCAATACAGAGAAACATAAGGCATAAATTCTGAATATTAATACATTTATTCATTAATTGATTTCACAATCACATATAAAAGTTGTCAAACTGCGAGACATCGTCACGCTTTGCGAGGTGCGTACGAGCTAGGCGATGAGCGCCGCATGCCGCTCATTGCTTGGGAGCCTCGCGAAGCGAGCCGTTAACGTGTAGGACTTAGCCAATGAGCGCCGATGGCGCTCATCACTGCAAGCCTTGCAAAGCGAGGCCAGCCGTTAACACTTAGCACTTGGGCGATGAACGCCAAAGGCCTTGCATTGAGCGCAGAAGGTCCTCACAGTCCAAAGCGGCTTACATTCTGTGTCAAACAGCATTCCCATGGCTTACAATTTTATTGCCCGTCATTTTTGATGGGCAAGTCGCTAGTAATTATATAAACTAAAATATATTCAATTTTAGCATGATGTAATTTACCACATTATAAGCTGTATATGTTTGAAGTGTATAACATATAGTAATTACTCAAACCTGATTTTACATTTTGCAGGTGTATGTGAATTTGCCAGTGATTTTGCCGCCAGTGGACTAATGACTGCTACTTAGAAAGACATGGTACACTTTATTTCATTACATTAATTGATATCAGATTTTGCAAATTTATTTCAACAGATTGTAGATTACCTTATAGGCAATTTAATTTTATATGCTGCACACATTTATAATGACGGTGCAGTATATATCTTTAAAATTATTTCTGCTATATTTCTTATATATCACTGAGACGTCTTTGCATATTACATTTCATTATTATTGAGTCATTACTTCATTAAAATAATATAATATATACTGATAATGTTGTTTGATACTTTGCAGGTGTCTGTCCATTCACTGCCGCACAGCTGATTGGTGCAGTGACGCTTTAGGTGCATAGAGTTAACTACTAGGTAAAGTATGTTTCATTAGCGTAGCCCATAAACTAATTATTGCAGATATTATTACTTTATTAAGAAAAATAATTACAGGCTGCCTTCCCCCCTTCCCTATGTCTCTGCCCCTACCCTCACCTATGTTTCTTCACCCCCCCCCTCTGTCTCCGATGTCTGTTTTCCCCCCTCTCCCCCGCCCCTATCCCTCCCATATATCTTTTATCCCCTACTCCCTCCCCTGTGTATATCTCCTCTCCCCGTGTTTCTTCACCCCCTCTACCCCTCCACCTCTCTACTATGTCTCTTTCCCCCCTCTCTCTCCCCTGTGTTGTATTCAGCACTCCCTCCACTGTATCTATTCCCCCTCCTCAGCCCCCTCTCCCTCCTCTGTGTCTCTTCCCCCTCCTCTCCCCCCTGTGTCCCTTCCACCTCCTGTCCCCCCAACCTATGTTTATTCACCCTCCTCTCCCCCCCTCTCTCTCCCCTGTGTCTTCCACCCCAGCAGGTAGTCGTGTACAATGCACTCTCTATATAACATTGCACTTTCTTTAGTTCAGATCACATACTGCACTCTCACTCTATGAGCGACATGCACTGTTCTCTCAAACACATACATACTACACTCTCACATCAACACACTGCTCTTTCACATACACTTTCTCTATCTCGCACTCACCCTATCACGCACTCTGCACTATCCCTCTCTATTAGTGATGTTGCGAACATCAAATTTTAGGTTCGCGAACAGCAAACGCGAACTTCATCAAATGTTCGCGAACGGGCGAACATCGGCGAACCACCATAGACTTCATTGGGCAGGCGAATTTCAAAACCCATAGGGACTGTTTCTGGCCACAATAGTGATGGGAAAGTTGTTTCAAGGGGACTAACACCTGGACTGTGGCATGCCGGAGGGGGATCCATGGCAAAACTCCCACGGAAAATTACATAGTTGATGCAGAGTCTGGTTTTAAGCCTGAAAGGGCATAAATCACCTAACATTCCTAAATTGTTTGGAATAACATGCTTTAAAACATCATGTATGATGTTGTATCGATCAGGTAGTGTAAGTGTTACACCCGCTTCACAGTAACAGACCAATCTCCCCATTTAATGCACCACAAACAAACGCAAACAGTCCCTTTGCACAACCGCAAACTCCCCATTTGCACAAGGTTGGATACCAAGCTAGCCATGTCCCGTTCCTTGTCCTCACTGATGTCATTGAAGGTCTCTTCCTCCACGCAGCCACCAAGGGTCCCCGAAAGGTGACAACAAGCACCCTGGGACGCCAGCTGTGTTTGGTCTTCCACCTCCTCAAAGCCACCTTCCTCCTCTGACTCCTCTTCTTCAGACTCCTCTCTCTGCGTTGCCTCTGTCTGCGTTATTATAAGGTGTGTACTGTTAAGTAGTACTATTCCTATCGGTTTAATCCCTGTTACGTCCACTATTAGGGGACGTGTATATGGCATTGATTTTTGGAACAGGGAGATGGAAAAAGATGCTTGGTCGGACCTCCTACTTCAAATTTGGGGCACTGCGCGTGCAAGCTAAGGTGCCACCAGATATGAGTGTCACTGTGCACTGGCAAAAGTTGGCAGAGTAGATGCATTAGGCCTTACACACACGCCTGTATGCAGGCAACTGATATTCAATCGAATACAGTCAAAAAAGTGTTGTTTTATTTCACTGTACACTAGGTTGCACCAGATATGAGTGTCACTGTGCACTGGCAAAAGTTGGCAGAGTAGATGCAATAGGCTTCACACACACGCCTGTAGGCAGGCAATTGCTATTCAATCTATTACAAAAAAAATGGTTGTTTTCAATGTATGTTACACCACCAGGTATGAGTAGTGAAAATATGCACAATATAAGCTGTTAGGTGTTAGCCTGTCACACACACACACGCTGGCAGGTAGGCATAGATTACACACAAAAAAATTATAAAATAAAATAAATGATGTTCAAAGTTTCCTCAATGATAAAGTATAGGGGGCGAACCGAAAAGCGCATGTGTTCGCCGTTCGGGGAGAACACGAACATGCGAAAATCGTCGCGAATAGTTATCCGGCGAACTGTTCGGGACATCACTACTCTCTATCACACACTACTCTCTCTCTCTATCATGCCTTGCACTCGCTGTGCTTCTCCTACTCACCCGGGTCAGTTTGCCACCCACAACACAAACACCTGCCCAACTCATGTCATGCCCCTCTACACGGAGCACAATGGCCACAAAACATTAAGCACAATTTACCAATTATGTGCATATCTTAATCCATTACAACTTCACATACTGTACATTCAATTCAAGGATTACAGAAGATTTCATTGCCTCATTATTACAATCTGTACATTACACATAAAGAATTACATTTTATATTACAGATTACAATGGCTAAAAAGACTGAAACCAGGAAGAAAGCTCAACAACGAATGGCCAGGGAACGACTACAAAGATGGCGAGAGAAACAGTCGGAGGACACCAAGAAACAGACAACAACAACAGTGTGAAAGAATTTATAAGAAACGACACACTGCATTCAGAACAGTGGAAAAGGAACTTGAAGAGGTAAGCTACATTACATTATTACTCCACATCCAAATGGGCCATTAAGAGAATTGCAACGTTGCAAATAAACATTCATATTTATAACTACAGATTTCAATGGACGAGCAGCCAGAAACCAGCAAGCAATATGAAGAACATCTGCACAAAGAATGAAACAAAAGATAGAGAGAGAAATAATCCGAGGATGCTAAAAAAAGAGTACAAGAACAAGAGCGTGACCGGATTTATTGTTATATTGTTACACAAACTTTTAAGGAGTATGCTCATGATACCAATGTACATATACTGTAGATTGTAATATTGAACTTGCTTCACAGGATAATCCATTATTTATACACATTGTTGTTTGCCACTATGTAAGGCTTTTGCTCCTCTGTGGACCTTTGGCGCTCATTGTGAGCCCTGCGCTGAATGCCTTCGGCACTCATTGTGAGCCTATCCCCTTGTGTACTTCAAATGTCTGGCTTCAATTGGCACTCATCGCGAAGATAGATATATAGTACAATGTAAAATGACAAAAAATTGTGAGTACAGTGAATTAATAAAGTAATATGAATTAATAAATGAACATACTTTACCTATTTATATTTAATATGCAGCAATCAATATCCCGAAGAGCTAACAATCTGTTTGGATTTTCCTGCATCTGTAAATGTACAGTTGGAGTGTTGATCATCTAAGGATAAAGTGTCAGCAATGTGGCAAGTGTGCAAGTGTAAATAGCCTGCGTGCACGACGCCAAACCGTTTGTTTTGGCTCATTGCGGTTTATGTCCCCCTCCGCAAATGCGGCCCCTCGCTTCACAAGGGTTCGCATTTGCGGCCTGCAATGAGGCTGGAGCCTCCGCAAATGAGGCCCTCGCTTTGCAAGGCCTGCATTTGCTGCCAGAACTGCGTCCCTCACCTTGCGAGGGACGCAGTTCTGCGAGCTCGCTTTGCAACGACTCACAGTTTGACAACTATTATATGTGATATAAATGTAGAGACTCACAATTGTGGTACATTGAATGTGCTTTGTCAATTTTGTGGGGCTTATTATTTTCAAAATGAAACACCAAGAGATGGTAAGTTCATTAGTTGCTGTCAAAAGGGAAAAGTAAAACTTCCCCAAAAACAAGAATTCCCAAAATATTTACAAAGTATAATGACTGACACAACTTTCCCAAATTACCAAAATGTAAAAAAAAATATACAATCTTATTATTGTGCCATATCTTTTGCATCTATGGGTGCAAAATTAGCTGGAGATCTTGAAGGACATGGCCCTTACTGCTATAAAGTATAAGGGCAAATTTACCACGGTACATCACATTTACACCCTGAGGAAGGAGAGCAAAGCAAGTGCTTCCTGATAATTAAAAATGCTTACCTGTTGTTTTTCATGAGCTTGATAAGATAATGGCAAAAAATCCATACAGTCAAGCTTATAAAAAAACTGTCAGAAGTTGGAAAGCAACAACGCATTTGTGCTGAACAAAATCAATTGGCAATGCCCAAAGTTAACATGGTTCTTAAAAGAAACCGACATACTGATAAACAACGTTACAACTTACCAACAGCTAATGAGATTGCAATGGTTTTTCAAAATGATAAGGGAGAACCACCTTTTCTGAGGGATATTAGAATATGTCCCAGAAATGAAGAGCAACCATTCATTTTTTTATTTAGTACCAATTTGGATCCAATGACTTATCCAATTTTGTATCCCAATGGGGCGGCAGGTTGGCAACCATGTTTCCATGCTTGAATTTAAAGTGACTCAAACGTCAATTAGGGATGAACTTAATCCCATCTTAAGTGCTGGAAAATTGACTGAACAATGGATCATTGATTCATACCTTCAAGTAGAAGAAAATAATTTAAATTTAATCAAATATCAACAATATAAACTCTGTGTTGAACAGTACTGTGGCCCATGGATTATGTGGCTGAAGCGGCTACAAACCAAAATCTTGCCGCAGTCAATTTTACCAAGGATCTCCTCGCAATATGCGAGAAAGATACAATGATGCTATGGCTATGGCAACTAAATTTGGCAAACCTGATTTATTTATTACATTTACATGTAATCCTCAATGGCCAGAGATTGTTCAGAATTTAAAAGAGGGTCTGGATGCTTCTGATAGACCAGACTTAGTGGCTAGAGTATTCAAAAAAAAATTACCTGTCTTAATACATGAGATCACCAACAATCAATTATTTGGAAAGTGTGTATGTTCATAGCATCCAATTCCAGATAAAAGGCCTGCCACATGCACATATACTTTTCATACTTCAAGAAAATGATAAATTGAATACTGTAGAGAAAGTGGATTCAGTAATTACTGCTGAACTACCATATCCACAAAAGCATGAAGCACTCTGTCACATTGTAACACATTGCATGATTCATGGACCATGTGGAGAGCTAAACCCAAAAACCCAAGTATGGAAAATAAAAAATGCACTAAAGATTTCCCAAAATACTTTAGAGATGAAACCTTTACGAATTGTGATGGATATCCATTGTACAGAAGAAGAAAAGGCCCAAACGCAATAATTAGAGGAAACACGGATAACACGGATGTGGTGCCATATAATCCACATCTACTAATGAAGTATAATGCACACATAAATGTGGAAGCCTGCATTTCTAGAAAATTAATTAAATATGTCTACAAATATATTTATCACATATTATAATGGTCAAACTACAAATCGTCGTCTTCGCGAGGGGGCGCATTTGCGGAAGGTGGAGGCTCTACGGCTCCTCAGACGCAGTTACAAACACCCACACAAGCGGCACTTTACCAACAATACAAATCGCGGGAAATGTACGGACTTAGCCCACGAAAATACGAGACACAGGACTTAGAAAAAAAAACATTACGACCTTGCAAAAATACGACCTTAATGGCCGAACCGCTCGCACCGGAAAACAGTCAAAACACAATAAATACACACAAAAAAGACATAAAAAGCTTACCCACAGCAAGGGAGCGGCACCCAGGACCTCTGCAAGGGATGTTACACATCAATTTAAGTCAAATTCCCCAGTTTAGACACACAAAAGAAAAAATGGCCGCCGAAAAAAACGACAACGAGGCTACAGGACCCTAAACACGCAAAACAGCACCATGCACATACGGCTTTTCTAAAAAGCCGTACGAGGTAAAGATACACTTTTACTAAGGATGGAAAATCATACACACCAGCGTAACACATACATATTCGTACCATTTCTCAATGCGGAAGTACACATCTACACTAACGGCTTTACCTCACCCACGCACCACATTTACACTACACACTGCACACATTGCTGGCACTTACACCTCAGCTCCAGAACCGTGCAAAACTACAGTGGATGCTGCAGGAACATAGAAACAGATTGTCAGCTCTTCAGCACAATGCTTAATGCATATATTACTTAGGAATAGGTAAAGTATATTAATTTATTAATTTATTAATTATTTCATTGCCATACAACAATACATATACACAAAAAAGCGCAAGCCTCGCAATGACCGCCGAAGGTGTTCATGCTAAAAAATGGATAAAACAACATTACCTGCCTTACGATTTCATGCCCGGAATTTTTTGACGGGCAATTCTCTAGTAAAGGATGTAATGCATCAACTGTTGTTTGAAAAATGGACCAAATGAACAAGACAATGAGTTACTACTTGATGAACTTGCTTCTCATGTAGATGCTCACTATGTCAGTGCGCCAGAAGCAATGTGGTGACTTCTTAAATTTGAAATGCATGTCGCTCACATGCAGTATATTGATTAGCTGTAGATTTGCCACAAAGACAATTTGTTTATTTCCATAGTGGCAATGAAGAAAATGTTCTGGCACAAAATGAACAGGACAAACCACACTTACTGCTTGGTTCCCATTAAACTGTAAGGATATTGAGGCAAGACAATTCTTATACAATGAGATTCCATATCATTATGTATTTGTCAATGGGATATGGAAACAGAGAAAACAGTGTGGTAATAAAATTATAACCCGAATGTACACTGTAAGTCCAAGAGGCATTGAACGTTTCTGCTTATGTTTACTACTTTTAAATGTCCCCGGTGCACAAAGTTTTGAAGAATTGAGAGCTGTCAATGACAGACTTTATGACACATTTCAAGACATAGAAACTTCCTTGCTGATGAGACAGAATGGGAGAAGTGTCTAGAGGAAGCAGCACTATGCAAAATGCTACGGCAGATGAGGGAACATTTTGCATTCATTTGCATATTTTGCAATGTTCCAAATGCATTAGCTTTGTGGGAAAAATTGAAAATACATATGTATGAAGACTTCTTGAAACGTTATAACGAGTCCATAGCAGGATTAAAAGCATTAATGGAAATTCAAGAAGTCTTATTATGTTATGGATTAAGTTGTGCTAGTTTGAATCTCCCAGATCGAGGAATTAGAGATGATATAAACTTTGAGGACTATGACGCGGATGTTGAAAAACAAAAAACAGAAGAAAAAATTGCCACTTTAAATGGTTTGTAAAAGCTCAATTTCAGTTCCATACAACAAGCACTAGATGATAAATTGCTGAAAGAGCATTATTTTTATCTAGATGGACCCAGTGGATCTGGAAAAACGTATCTATATAATTTGTTGATGAATTCCATTAGAGGTAAAGGGGAAATTGCACTTCCCTTTGCAACAACTGGAATTGCTGCACTATTGTTGAAGGTGGCAGAACAATACATAGTGGATTTAAGCTTCCAGTTCCAATTTTGGTGGAAAAGTCATTTTATTAGGTGGAGATTTCAAAAGTCATGTTATTAGGTGGAGATTTTGCGGTTGTATGTGGAAATCGGACAGACATTGTGGAAACATGTATAAAGTCAAGACCACTATGGAAAGAATTTACACACCTTCGATTAGAAAAAAATATGAGATCTAAAAAATGAATTCAATGATTAACTAATTCAAATTGGAGAAGCAAAAACTGACTTAATTGTAAAGATTCAATCATATCAAATGGAATAACTACAGAACATTCTTCGGACCCTGCACAGAAAGTAATATTAACATCCAAAAATAAAGGTCTCAATAACGAAATCTTGAAATTCATTGACGCACCATAAAAAAATTATTACAGTGCAGATTCTGTTCTAGCTGATGACAAAGAGAGTCAATCTAATTTTACAACATAATTTCTAAATACATTAACTGCCTCTAGAATGCCACCACATGTTTTGCAAATGAGAAAAGTAGCAATTGTCATGTTACTGAGGAATATGAATCCAAAAAAAGGTCTTTGTAATGGGACCAGATTAATTGTTAAGGATTTCATACATACAGAAATTATAAAAGGGACACATAAAGGTGAAGCAGTATTCATACCAAGAATAGATTTGGCTCTAAGTGAGACGAGCTTGCCTTTTGTACTTCAAAGGAGACGATTATGGCATTTGCTATGACCATTAAAAAAATCGCAAGGACAAACGTTTAACTCTGTTGGACTATTTTTAGAAGAAACAGTTTTTGCCCATGGACAACTCTATGTTGCATTTTCAAGATGCAAAAACCAACAAGATATTAAAGTTTGCATTAAAAAAAAAAGAGTTAGGGTGAATTATTAGATGATGGCCGAGTATTTACAAAAAATATTGTCTACTATGTGGTGCTGTAAATTTGATCCAAAAAAGGACAACAACTAAAGAACAGAAAGAAAAAAAAGAAAAAAAAAATATTGTCTACTATGTGGTGCTGTAAATTTGATCAGAAAAAGGACAACAACTAAAGCAAAGAAAGAAAAAAAAGAAAAAAAAAGTGGTTTCATCACAATGACTCACTTTCACGTCTCTTGGGCTCTTTTTAGAGGGCCGCTATTTAAAAGCAACAAACTGTACAGTGGTTACATCCCAAAGACAACATTTTTGGTCTGTTGGGCTCTTTTTAGAAGACCACCATTAAAAAATAAAAAAAAGACAGTACAGTGGGGACATCCCAAAGGCAACATTATTAGTCTGCTGGGCTCTTTTTAAAGGATCACTACTTAAAAAAGTGTACCCACTGTGGGTACAACAAAATACAAATTAAAATAAGCCTTCAAAAAAATTGAAAAGCACTCAACAAAGTTTACAAATACCACTGTTAACAACCATATTCAAAAAGATAACGCGTTTTCTAAATATTATAGTTTGTAGTTTCATTCAATATACTTACTACTTGCATTCTATGGGCCTCATTCTATTATCGGTTGTAAATCGGCCGCAAAGCTGCGATTCCTTGCGGGGCTCCCGTACCTTGCAATTCAAATAGACGGCGCCGCAAGGATATCCCCTTACGGCCGGTCGTATATCTTGCAACCGGCCGTAAGCTCAGAAATCTTTAAATGCAAATATATATTCAAGACGGCACTGTAAAGCTCTGTAAATGCTAGGGATCATAATGGGGGACATGAGGATTAATAGCAACCCCCTCTCAAGCTTGCACATCAGCCCAAATCCGAGATTTCATTAACTGTTTATTTTCCGGCCGCAGCGTGGGCGGACCTGAGGTGCTCCAAGCCCTCTGGACTTTTTCCATGGATATTTGACATAAATTTAAAAAAAATTATTTACGGATTTGAGTGTAGGGGAATGTTGTGCTATGAATGCTAACACCTACAATCACTTTATAGTCTCCTCAGAGTGCAGGATGGCTTTATTATGTGCTTATTTGTGTGCCTGAGGGACCTTTTTGCTGCAAGTAAGCTGCGGCTCGGTTTTAGCCTTGCAGAGAGGGTTCCCGGAGCAATTGAATAGCAACTGGGATTTGCTTGCATCCGAAACTCTTGCGGCCGTTTAAGATCAAAGGCTTTCCTCCGGCGCGTGCGGCCTCAAGGGATAACAAGGGAATAGAATAGGCAAATAGCTTGCGGCCGGTCCTTGCGGCCCCGCATCTCCTACGGACGATAATAGAATGAGGCCCTATGTCATTAGAAGTTTAATTCAATGTATTTCAAGTTTGTTTATACAGTTATTATGGGTTTAAGTCTTTGGGATTATAAGTTGATTTTTAATTGGGTTATGACTTTCATTGTATCTATTTAACTGTATAATTACAGAGAGAGTATTGTTCCAGGGAGTAATTGGATCGCCAGTATCTGGGGTCAGGAAGGAATTAATTTTTTTACCCATTTCACACAATTGGCGACGTTTCACTTGGGGTTTTTCTGTTTGCCTTTCTTTGGATTCAATATAAACATTTACACATGTGTTAAACAACATGTAATGCATATTACTTTCAATCTATGTATTTCAAGTTTAGTTGCCCAGTTCTAAGTTTCATTAATTCAAATTAACACTTGAATTTTATTTTGTTTTGCGTTTCATTGTATGTATTTATTCATTTTGCCTTTTTACTGTATAATTATTAAGATAGTATTGATCAAGGGAGTCATCCCATTGCCAGTAGCTGTGGTCAGGAAGGAATTTACTTTTTTTACCCATTGGAGACAATTGGCTAAGTTTCACTGTTTTTTTTTTTCCTGTTTGCCTTCCTCTGGATTTAATATAAACATTTACACATACTAATAAACTTGTACTGCTTCAGAAAGTTCAAACATTCTTAGAATATTGATGTATAGGATACAATAAAAACTGTTAACATTTTATTAAAGTATGGTTTCTGATTTATTTACCGATATTAATATATATTGAAGTTGCATGTAATAACAATAAACAAATTAAATAATATTTTCATTTATTTCTCGACTCTTACTTACATATGGAATATGACATTGAAAAATAAAAAAATATTAAAAAAAAAAAAATAGATCAAGGAGGAACAGACTTGCTTTGGGTGGAAAACAGCATTTCTAGATTAACAATTTAAAAACCCATAATTTTTCATGGGCAAGTAGTATATATATATAGCTACATAGTTACATAGTTACACAGTAATTAAGGTTGAAAAAATATTTTCAGTCCATCAAGTTCAACCTTTTAAGATCTCCTCTGATCTGCAATATGCGGATTAAATATGAATTAATTAGTTGTTAATTAATTATTAATCAATTATTTAATTATTTAATTATTTTTTTAATTTATTTTTTAATTATTAATTAATCCAGAGGAAGGCAAACATAAAAAAAAAAACAATCGTCTCAAAGGAAAAAAAAAATATTTCCTTCCTGACCCCAGATATTGGAGATTGGATTTCTCCCTGGATCAATACTGTCTCTCTAATTATCCATGATAACCCTGACTTCCCTTTTTAATTAGAAATAAATACAGTCCCCTTTTAAAGTTATCTATCAAATCTGCTGTCACCACCTTCTCTGGGAGAGAATTCCACAGAATAACCACCCTTACTGTGAAGAACCCTTTTTTTCTTTAAGGTGGAATCTTTTTACTTCTAACCTCAAGGGATGTCCTCTTGTCAGCTCCCTTGACAAATCTTTATACTAACCCTGGATGTATTTATATAAGGTAATCATATCTCCTCTTAGACGCCTTTTTTCTAGAGAACATACGTTTAATTTGGTTAGTCTTTCTTCATAACTTAGCCCCTCCATTCCCCTTATTAGTTTTGTTGCCCTCCTCTGAACCTTTTCCAGCTGTAAAATGTCCTTTTTATTAAGTGGTGCCTAAAATTGTACTACATATTCCAAATGAGAGCATACTAGAGATTTGTATAGTGGCAGAATTATATTTGCTTCCCTTGCTTATATACCCTTCTAAATACATGCTAATATTTTATTTGCCTTTGCAGCTGCTCCTTGGCTTTGAGCACTGTTACCTAGGTGGTTTTCCACAAGCACTCCCAAATCCCTTTCAATATCTGATAGACCTAGATTTTCTCCATTAAGATTATAAATTGCATGGCTATTTTTCCTTCCCAGATGCATAACTTTACATTTATTCCTATTAAATCTCATCTGCCATTTAGATGCCCATTCCTCAATTTTATGTAAATCCCTTTGGAGGGAAAGCATATCATTATCTGATTTAATTACCTTGCACAACTTCGTGTCATCAGCGAAAATGGAGCCACCACACTCCAATCTCACCTATTAGTCATCAATAAATATGTTAAAAAGGAGAGGACCTAATACTGAACCCTGAGGAACCCCACTTACCACATTAGTCCAATCGGAGTATGTTCCATTAACAACAACCCTTTGCTTCCTGTCTTTTAGCCAGCTCTCAATCCATGAGCAGATATTTACTGCAATTCCTGTATCTCTGTTTGCACAATAGTCTCCCATGTGGCACTGTATCAAAAGCCTTTGCAAAATCCAAAAAGACTACATCCACTGAGTTGCCCTTCCTACTAACCTCCTCATAGAAACAAATTAGATTTGTTTGACATGACCTATCCCTCATAAATCCATGTAGACTCCTACCTATAATCCTGTTCAAATAGACATATTCTTGTATATTATCCCTTATTAACCCTTCTTAAAGCTTCCCCACTACAGAAGTGTGGCTCACTGGTCTATAATTCCCCGGATTTGCTCTTGCTCCCTTTTTAAATATAGGTATCACATCTGCTTTTCTCCAGTCATCTGGTAGAGACCCTGTGATGAGTGAATCTTGAAAAATTAAATATAATGGTTTGGCTATTACAGAACCCAGTTCCCTCAGTACCCTTTGATGTATTCCATCAGGACCCCGGGGCTTAATTAACATTTATTTTTTCCAACCTCTTTTGGATTACTTCCTTTGTTAACCAATTATTTGGCAAAGGTAGTGTAGCCCCATTATGTTGCAGTGTCCCAACCACTAGTACCTCCCTTGTGTATACCGAAGAAAATAACCTAATTAGCTCATAGGCCTTTTCCTGGTCACTAATTTTCAGATGGGCTGTGTCACATTGTAATGTTCCTATAGCTTCCTTCCTCGCCTTCTTCCCATTAAAATACTTAAAAAATATTTTAGGGTTAGTTTTACTCTCTTTTGCAATACATTTTTTATTTTCTATTTTAGCCAGTCTAATAGTGCTTTTGCAAGCCTTGTTGATTTCCTTGTACTCCCGTAAAGCAGTCTCTGTCCTCTCTTGTTTGTATAATTTAAATGCCTGTTTTTTATTCCGTATCTTTATCTTTAAATCATTGTTAAGCCACATTGGATGGGATTTACTCCTTTTACTTTTATTCCCACATGGTATATGCCGATGTGTATGTATATTTAGTAAGGATTTAAATGTTGTCCATTTATGTTCAGTGTTTTTACCTATCAGTTCTCTGTCCCAGTCTATGCTTTGTATTGCTGCTCTTAGAATGTTAAAATCTGCCTTTTTAAAATTAAAAGTTTTTGTTGGCCCCTTAAAATTTAGATTTTTTTATTAAATCTCAAATGAGACTCTGTTGTGATCACTGTTTCCCAAAGGTTGCCCTATTCCAACATTTAATACTATATCAATATTATCTGTGATGACTAAATCTAAGATAGCTTCATTTCTCGTAGGCTCTTGTATAACCTGGGCCAGATAATGATCCCTGAGTGTACTCAAAAACCTGCTCCCTTTACCCATACTGCTGGTCTCATTAATTCAGTTTATTTCAGGGTAATTAAAATGTCCCATTATTAGAACTTGCCAATGCTTAGCTGCATTTTCAATCTGTAACAATAATTGTATTTCCCCCCTTTCAGCTATATTTGGGGGTTTATAGTATACTCCTACTAATATTCTTTTGGAATTTGCTGCTCCGCTATTTAACTCTACCCACAAGCATTCAACTTTATCACTAGGTCCACCATAAATATCTTCTCTGACTATAGGCATAAATTCAGGCTTAACATACAGACAAATCCCTCCTCATTTTTTACCATTGCCTCTATCTTTCCTAAATAGGTTATAACCATCCAGGTTAACAGTCCAGGTATGAGATTCATCCCACCACGTTTCAGTAATGCCTATTAAATCCAATTTTTCATGAATTGCTAATAATTCTAACTCTCCCATTTTTGCTGGCAAGCTTATGGCATTAGCAAGCATACACCTTATGTTAGGAGTCTGTAGTTCTGAAGTGCCTGCCACTGTACTTGAGTTACTTAGTACTACCTCCCTATTGACTGTACTACCCCTCTCCCCATCTCCCCCATTTATGTATATATATATATATATACAGTATGTATACACACACATATGTATATATATCTTATATGTATGTATGTATATTATATTTTTTTTATATATATATTTATTTTTTATATATTTGCTATATATTTGATATATGTACTGTGTGAGCTGATTTTGGAGGGGGTGCGGGAAGTGCAAAAAAAATTGTGCCTGCCCCTCCTGGGCCCCCCCCCCATGCACTAGCTCTGCCACTGCTTGAGTATGTAAATCCAAGTTTTAGAAGATGAGATGGGCATTAGCAAGTTGTAGGTTGAATTAGTAAGTTGTAGATTGAATGTTGTTAGTGAATGTATTTATAACCATAATTATCAGAGATAGAGGCCAATTTAGCATGCAGTAACATGCTAAGACAAATAGCCATTGCTAGGTCAAAGTTGCATTAGTCACACAGATATGGGTTTTAAACAAATCACTAGACTTAGCATTTTTTTATCTAAACATGAAGGCACCTTTTAAAAGCATCTCCTGAGATCAGTTTACACGTAAACACAACACTTTGATAGGGCAGAAGAAAAATATATTTATATTGCTCTGCCATAATAGGAATTATTCTGCACCATTATAATGATTGTTTTGGTTGACTAGACCCTCCTTCCCCTCTTCAACTTCATTGTGGAGGAGAAATAAAGAAAAATTGCATGGTTCATTTGGTTGATTTTTCCAGGAAATGCTTGCCATAAACTTAGCTCCTCTGCCCATCATGTCCTCCTGACATTTTAGCTCTTCTTTCATCAGTTTGGTTTATATCCTGTCCATCATGTATTAAGATTTAATTTGATTGGATATTTTACATGAGACACTGTACTATCTTATCTCCTACCGGGTACTTTATTTGACCTATTTTGGTTAATTCTCACCCCTCAATCAGTACAGCATAAATTGCCTACTACACTCACCTTGTTATACTCCATAGCCTTTATACCTATGCAGCTCATATTCAAAGAAATGTACCACCATCTTTTTTTTTTTTGTATAGGTATTTTAATGTTTATCGGTGGATCATCCACACTTTCTATGATCACTCTATTACTCATAACTCACACCCATAACTTGATGTTGATCTCTCTGCCAGATGTTTGTCAAACAAGTGTGTCTTGACATACAGGTTAGAAATCAGCTAGAAATTCCTAAAACTATAATAGTGTACTTTTTACATACATTACCACCATTGCAAAACTTAAACAAAAACATAAACTCACTGATGCTCATTCTGATGTGAAAATTATTTTGCAAGATTCAGGGCTTGATCATACTGACCATTGAAGTACACAAGCCCCGTCACAGTGACAAGATAGAGATCCAGATGGCAGAAAGTAAGGAGGAACTGAAAGTCCTATTGATGAGGGTGAAAGAAAGTGAGTGCAAAAGCTGGCCTGCTGCAACATTAAAAAAATGAAGATCAGTTTTTTAGCAAATAGATGTGAAAGAAATGGAGCCAGTGACATATGTTGTATTCCTGGGCTCCAAGATATTTGTAGATGGTGAATGCAGCCGTGAAATTAAAAGCTGTTTGCTTCTAGAGAGGAAATCCATGGCAAGTCTGGACAAGCTATTAAAAGGCAAAGATATTAAATTATCAACAAACGTTCACATTGTTAGAACTATGTTACTCCCAGTAGTAACATACTGATGTGAGCACTGAACCATAAAGAAGACTGATCACCATAGTATTGACGCATTTGAATTGTGGTGTTGGAGAAGACTGCTTAGAGTCCCGTAGACTGCAAGAAGATCCAATAAATCAGTGCTACAGGCAATCATGCTAAACTGTTCACACAAAGGTATGATCATAAGGCTAAATCCCAAATATTTTGGTCATATTGTGAGAAGACAGGATTTTCTAGTGAAGACCTCCGATGCTGGGAAAGATTGGAAGCACAAAGAGAAGTGTACCGCAGAGAAAGATAGATGAGGTTATTGTTGGAAAAATTAGAACACTTCTCTTTATTCTGAACTAGCAACATATATTCAGTTTTCTGGCCAAAGGCTGGCCAATCACAGTAAGCCCCATCCTTGGGTACATAGAAGGGAACCAATTGTCAGTGACATGCCTCTGGTTTGCAGGGAGACCATGTACATCTTATGATGTCAGGTCCTTAAGCTATCCTAGTAATGTATTAACCCAGTGGTTAAAGTGAATGACCCTATATGTTGTTCTGGCCTTCTGGTAGTACTTCAACTAAACAAGTGCTGTACACTCAAGCTATGTGACCATTGTCACTACTTGCCTTGCAGTACCATGGTTATAATCTGAAGTGTTTGTTCAAAGATTAGGTAGGAAAATGCCATCTGACTTGGGCGTTGTCAAAAGGGGAATATACAGTCAGGTCCATAAATATTGGGACATCGACATAATTCTAATCTTTTTGGCTCTATACACCACCACAATGGATTTAAAATTAAACGAACAAGATGTGCTTTAACTGTAGACTTTCAGCTTTAATTTGAGGGTATTTACATCCAAATCAGGTGAACGGTGTAGGAATTACAAAAGATTGTATATGTGCCTCCCACTTTTTAAGGGACCAAAAGTAATGGGACAGATTAACAGTCAATTACAGCCTAAAGTCTGGAACGCATAGACATCAGCAGGCGCTGGGTTTCATCCCTGGTGATGCTCTGCCAGACCTCTATTGCAACTGTCTTCAGTTCCTGCTTGTTCTTGGGGCATTTTCCCTTCAGTTTTGTCTTCAGCAAGTGAAATGCATGCTCAATCGGATTCAGATCAGGTGATTGACTTGGCCATTACATAACATTCCACTTCTTTCCCTTAAGAAACTCTTTGGTTGCTTTTGCAGTATGCTTCGGGTCATTGTCCATCTGCACTGTGAAGCGCCGTCCAATGAGTTCTGAAGCATTTGGCTGAATATGAGCAGATAATATTGCCCGAAATACTTCAGAATTCATCCTGCTGCTTTTGTCAGCAGTCACATCATCAATAAATACAAGAGAACCAGTTCCATTGGCAGCCATACATGCCCACGCCATGACACTACCACCACCATGCTTCACTGATGAGGTGGTATGCTTTGGATCATGAGCAGTTCCTTTCCGTCTCCATACTCTTCTCTTCCCATCACTCTGGTACAAGTTGATTTTAGTCTCATCTGTCCATAGGATGTTGTTCCAGAACTGTGAAGACTTTTTAGGTGTTGTTTGGAAAACTCTAATCTGGCCCTCCTGTTTTTGAGGCTCACCAATGGGTTACATCTTGTGGTGAACCCCCTGTATTTACTCTGGTGAAGTCTTCTCTTGATTGTTGACTTTGACACACATACACCTACCTCCTGGAGAGTGTTCTTGATCTGGCCAACTGTTGTGAAGGGTGTTTTCTTCACCAGGGAAATAATTCTTCGGTCATCCACCACAGTTGTTTTCTGTGGTCTTCCGGGTCTTTTGGTGTTGCTGAGCTCACCGGTGCGTTCTTTCTTTTTACGTATGTTCCAAACAGTTGATTTGGCCACACCTAATGTTTTTGCTATCTCTCTGATGGGTTTGTTTTGTTTTTTCAGCCTAATGATGGCTTTGCTTCACTGATAGTGACAGCTCTTTGGATCTCATATTGAGAGTTAACAGCAACAAATGCAAATAGCACACTTGAAATGAACACTGGAGCTTGTATCTGCTCTTTGTAAATGGGATAACGAGGGAATAACACACACCTGGCCATGGAACAGCTGTGCGGCCAATTGTCCCATTACTTTTGGTCCCTTAAAAAGTGGGAGGCACATATACAAACTGTTGTAATTCCTACACAGTTCACCTGATTTGGATGTAAATACCCTCAAATTAAAGCTGAAAGTCGGCAGTTAAAGCACATCTTGTTAGTTTCATTTAAAATCCATTGTGGTGGTGTATAGAGCCAAAAAGTTTAGAATTGTGTCGATGTCCCAATATTTATGGACCTGACTGTATGTGCAAAAAGGACAATCTTCTGCAGTCATTCTTTTCCATAACAGTGTACCCTGATACCAAGTGGTTTGGCTTAACTTAACATTAACTTATTCAGCTCAGGCCAAGAAATGGGGTGGCAAGGGGTCCCCCCTGTGCCTCCCAAAATCCAGTTGTGACACTAACCACTGACACCTGTTTAGTCTGCTAACTGGTTACTTAAACTTCCACCCTCCTACCATACCCATATTGACTAACTTCCCACCATTGTCCCATGATCTCTTTCCTGTTAAGACATAATATAATGCACTACCATGACCATGATTCAGCCTCTGACCCTTCACATTAACCCCTCTCGACCAAAACTTTCCTTTAGGACATAAGCTTGTGAGCAGGGTAATCGTATGGTTTTCAGGGCTTTGGATAAAAACAGCACATACCACAGATTGCAGCTCAGGGCAGGGCCCTCTTATATATCTTCAGCATGTGTAACTCTATGTTAGTCACTAACCATTCAACAAATGTGTAATAAAACTTCAAACTATGTTATTATAAATCTTCTAACAGTAAAAAACACCTTGAGTAAAAATACTACTATACAGTATGTGCTTAAAAGTTCTTTGTCTACCCTGTATGAAATTGCATTGACTATTGAGCCAAAAGACAGTATGCTTTACAATACATCACTTGTGCTTTTGTATCACTAATTTCTAGTGAAACCCTGGACATATCTTAACCAGTCTGATGCAACATTCTTCTATCAAAAAGTTAAAATAGCATGCAAAATTACAAAAGTAGTGCCTCAATAGAAAAGCAACACTTAGAATTAAGCAACACTTATTTAAACTTACTCTAAACTAACAGAAAATGCTTTTGTGTGCACAGAGACCTTTTTTTAAAGGATGCACAAGTTTCCTTTGATATTTTGAGAATAAACCTTAACAGGCACTGCATGGCACTGCGTTCATTACTTCAGCAGCATTATGCAAAGATGTAAAAACATGAGTCTGCATTTTGTGTGACAGACAATGGGATATCAACAATGTTACTTGAAGATGAAATATGCTTAATTAAAGTGCCCTGTAATATACTTTGCACCACATCTAAAGGCATAAGTTATTAAAACATAAGGAGATGATGCAACAGCTTCTCACTGGTCATTTAATAAAATATTAATCCAGCTGACACTGCTAAAGACTTTGAGCCTCATTCAATTGCAACAATTTACAGATCCGGGCTCGCAAGTAGACGTTGCAAGTTACTTTGCTATTCAATTGCCTTCTGTTTGCGGGCTCCGATCGAGTTACGGGCTCTGAGCTGCAATTTATAGTGATTTGTCAAATCGCACGTTACTTCCCTCCAAGCCTTTGATCTTTCACAGCCGCAAGAGTTGAGATCACTAAAATCGTTAATCACTATTCAATTGCTGTGATTTTTCCGCACTAACCACTCTTTCAAGCCCTCAGATGGCTAAACTCGAACCACAGGTTAATGGTACCAAAGAGGTCTCGCAAAGTGCTTAATGACAAATTGTAGCACTTGAAAAGCAATAAAAAAACAATACTGTACTTTTAATAAAAGTGAAAGTGATGTTAGGTCTTAGAATTAATAGCACAACATTCTCAAACTCGTAGATTGGCATAAATAAATACTTTATTTCATATTAAATTTCCATTTTGAGAATGTTGTGCTTTTAATTCTTATGTCACCCATTGTGTTCCCCATCATTTACAGTGCTGTATTGATTTTATATTTGCATTTAAAGTGCTCTGATTTGTCAGGCTTGAATCACGAATTACGGGCTTGTGATCATGTTCAAGCCTGCAAATGCTACTACTGAGAGCCTTGCGGGCCAGCCCACTTGAATAGCACCTTAAATCGGGCCCGCAGCAGGCCCGCAAACGTAAGTCCAAGATTAACTAACCTACGATGCCTCAATTGAATGAGGCTCTTTGGCTCAAACACCAACTGAAGTTATTTACGATGCCATCATCCGAATAGCGTCTCCCAATTTATAAGAGCAAAGCTTATTCTTCTAAATGATGGATTCCAATCTCCAACTGCCTAGTGCTAACCTTTCCCTATGATGGAGCCAGAGAAGTGGAATGGTCAGTGACAGAGCTACTGCTGGTACATCAGGTCTAAAGCACCGGGCCCACAACAGGGTAGAGCCCCACCGCTACGAGCAATATTCTGGAATAAAGATGGATTTTTAATTTACTAAAGGAGAGGAACAGATCATTTTTTATAGAGGGATGAGCTGACCACTTGTATGTATTTTGACTTTAAATTAAACTCTACAGGCACCTATCTTGTATAAGGGGGCCCATATTATAATTCACCTGGGCACCGCCCCTGGCAATAGTCAATATGTATTCTTACCAGAACTCAAATCAATATTATTGAATGTTAAATCAAGGTCCTCTCTCAGTCACCAATATCATCGCATTTGAATGCCTCCTCACCCAGCTGGCATAAGATGATCCTTAATGAGATTAACAGCTGGCGATGAGTTCTTTGAGCACTTTCAAGGATAATTATTTTTCTACATAATTTCACATAAATCAATCCAAATCCTGAATACATGAATATATAAAAAATCTGAAAAACACAAAACTGTTAATATTCTAAAAAAAAAATAACTCACTAGAAAATGGTAATAATTATTATATGTAAAATGGAATGTAAATAAATAAATTGGGCACTGGATGGTGCAAACTCTCACTAATCACAAGCAATTTTGAGAGTTAGATTAAAATTGATCAGAAACTTATTGACAAGAAAATGTGTCTGCGTTCACATTGTTTTATTTGCTCTGTGGCATTTAGACATATCTTGACATATGCAACTAGTTGGAGGAGAATATATGTAACTAATGATGTTAAGAAGTTAACGTGGTAGCTATGGAACACTGCATCACTCTTCTCTTTAAGGACATTGTCACGACCCCCCAAGACTCATGGACTTTGGATCTAGCCAACCAGACTTTGATGGACATAAGCCACCTGGCAACCTGGCCCAAGAACTATTATAATGGCCATACAACCCTTTTGAAAAGACAATGACACTTACTTACTTGTATTGTTGCGTATTGTTTTTCCCTTAAGCCCTGATTAATTGCCCTGGACCCTAAGCCCCCTTTTCACTAGGCCATTTGAGCCTGGGGCTATGGATCAATTTTTCATTTTTTGACCAGTTATTTTATGTGTAGTGTGTGTTTTGAGGTCTAACTATTACATTGTGCCAATAAAAATAATTTGGGGGTGGTATAATTTTACGGGCAACGAGTAGTCACTTCCAGTAGCCGGCCACGATAAGCAGGCTCCTGGCTAGATCATGCGGTAAGCGGTTGAATAGGCACCATAGACTTGAGCCATCAAGTCTAATTAACCAGGCTGTCACACAGCAATTTAAACACTCTGTTACAAGAGACAAATGTCAAGTAGTGTCAAGTGTTTTGCAGATGATACCCTTTTGATACTTTGTCTTGCAGTTAACAGTAAATTAGGAAGTACTTGACCTCAACCATTGTTTCTGATCCCCCATTAATTTAAAGGGCCACTGAAGTCATCCAAACTTCTCCTCATATACAGATAAAGCACTGAAAATAAAAGTAAAAATACACTTACAGTTTTAAAGTGATCCCTTTTTCATCTATATATCTTTGTGTTTATATGGACTTCTGATGTTCCTTATAGCCATCCTCCAGTGTTCTGCATTTGTAATGAGCAGTCTAACAGCTGTAGCCAATAGACTGCATACTATGTGGTTCATTTACTAACTCCCAGCATGTTCAAAACATTAGTGATATCACTGCTGGAGGTTGTCATAGCCTCCAATTCCCCAGAGACTGACTGGAGAAGGCAGAATACTTATCTTGCAGTGTCTTACAGCATGCTGTGTCCCACATACTTATCTTGGGGCCCTATTAAATTTGCCAATTTGTAGTTCCAGAAGCTCTTAAAAGAGGCTACAAAAGTTGCGGATAATACATTTGCCTCTTTTAGGTACCCACAAATGATCTGCGGGTTACAGGCTGAAAATCCCTACGGGTGTCAAAATCGTAAATCTGACCCAACTAAGCCTTTGCCCCTTCAAGACCGTAAATGTTACAATCGAAAATCGCTATTAAATTGCTACAAGTCCTCAAGCCAGCAACTGTTTTCACGCCCCTAAATGGCAAATGTAGCCAAAAATCCTACAGAACAATAAAATCAGAGATGCTCAATCAGAGAACGAACTAACCTGAATAGGTAGTTCTTTGGACATGATAACCCACTCTGAGAGCACCTCTTTTAGCTCACTTGTGCCCTTAACAGGGAGAAATATCCTGTAATATATCCGTCTGGTCCCACTCACTAGAGTGACCCAGCCCCGAAATACCAGGCAATTCTACCCTGAACAGGAGAAACAGCAAACCACAGACATACGTTTCGGCCTTCGTTAGGCCTCGTCAGTGAGATGTAGCTGAACTCCCTAAGGTACAGTGAGCAAAAATCCTACAGGTACTAGAGAGGACCCGCAAGGGGGTTAAACTCCTGTCCGTAGCATTGTAAAAGCAAATATAAACACAGGTAAAGTGAATATCTGCAACAAAAAATATTTTTTTTATGTTAAATTTCTATGTTATATCGATCCCGGCAATCAATGTGTTAATACATATAATAGGACTTGCATGGACTAAAATATTGAATTTATTCATTTTTTCATATTGCATTATTTCTCGAATGCAGGTCTGATTGCAACTTGGACTTCAAAACCGTAAGTGATTGAAATGTAACCTCCATATTTTAGTGATGTAATAATGATGGTTTCTTTTACTATTGGCTCCGTCTAAACCCATGACTACGGGTTTGAATAATTTATCATGTTCACGCCCAGAAATTATACATGCCGAAGCATGGTTACGGATTTGGATTCCGGCCATGTTGTTGTGGCCTTTTCTAATTTAACAACTCTGTAACTCCTGTCAATTTCAAGCCCGCAGACTTACGGGCTGTTCAATGGCCACTGCAGGCTTGGAATTTATTAGGGCCCATTGTTTGTATCTTACTGCAATAAAATGTTTGTATGGGCATTTACACAGCACTTTGTAAACAAAACCCTTCTGGATTGCTATCTTATTGTGGTGAAGAAGCTTGTGTACTTCAATGAAGCTGTGAGCTATACTATGTAGGGTAACCCAAGATGGGCAGCTCATAGCCGAGTGGTCAGACAAATCGAGCTCCACTGGAGAAGGAACTGGCAAACCACTCCAGTATCTCTGCCATGAAAACCTTATGGATAAGCCCAACCAGACATAAGGTGTGCCTGGCGTGCTGAGGTTCCATAGGGTCACAGAGAGTTGGACATGACTGAACGACTAAACAAACATAAATGGATATAGAGGCATTTGAAGACATTCACAGGTCAAAAATTATGACACTATACTTAGAGATTCAAATAAAGGTATGTAAGTCACAGACATATCTAGAATAACAAGGAGGAATAGGTGGGAGGTATGTTATTGGCAGGGGACAAGTATCAATACCAGAAAGCTTCATGTGGACTTTGCATTTAGTTTTTGATGAAGCATGGGATGCATATACACACATACATACATATCTACTTACATATATATTTCATACATATAGAAATCAGCAGAAAAAATGTGTTTATAAATAATCAGGTCTCTAATAAAAATATGCACATTTGTTTTACATAGTAGCACGACTTTTGGGCGCACGAGACGTGCGTCATGTGTGCGCCCACAAAGGCTGACAAATGCACGCACCAACAACAGTGCGGCAGTACAGCACTCTGAACTCACCCTCTCCTCCCCCTCCTTCTCCAGCTCTCCAACCCTGAATAATCACCCTCTCCCCAAGTACTCACCCCCCCAGTATTCACCCTCTCTCTCCCCAGTATTCACCCTCCTTAGTACTCACCCTGTCTTCCCCAGTACTCACCCTCTCACAATTTGTTGGCGCGCACATGACGTTGCGCATGTCTCGCATATAATTTCCTTATCACTGTTAAAAACCATAAGGTCTGTTGGGGTGTAAAAAGGTCTACTGGTAATACATCAAAAGGACAAGAGATGCATCAAATTTTTGTAATATCTTTGATGTATAATAATACTCCTGTAAACATGATTTCAATACCTAAAAAATACAAATGTGTGGACCCAAGTCTAACTGGGATAAATTCAAGGTCAATATATTGGTTCCACAACACCAAAAAATGATAATGATACATAAGACTGATAATCATATGTCTTCTACTATTACTATTAACAGGTCCAAAAAATGTCCCGAACTGTCGCAATAGTAAATATAATATAAGTGAGAAAAAAAGAAAAGAGAAAATACACCAACTAAACTATCGGGCAAAACCCCATACATGCAACCACCAACAAGGCAAAAGAGAAAGACTTATTACTTAAAACTGAGCTTGTATTCATAAATCAAAAGAGTTAAAAAATTGCACCAAAACACCAAAAAAGATTTCAGCACCATATACTATTTAATGTAAAACTGTTACACAAAGCCACTTCACAAGTTTTTGGAACACCCTTGAAGGTATCAGAAACTAAACTTGGTCTGCAGTATCTAGTTTAATCTAAAACCCATTATTATCTCTGTTCTATATATCCTACCAAACTAGGAGAAATATTATCCAGATAGAGATGTTTTAATTAGGAGACTGTCTCCTGAAATTGGGGACATCTGCTTAGAAAGATTAGAAGTATCTTCTGTCAACAGCTTCAGCACCAAACCATAATTCTGTGTATTTACTATAAACTATGCCCAAAGGGCTTCATATGCTCTTCTAAAAGTATATACTTTTAATAACTGTCGACTAACATCCAGGATACTGCAATTCTTGTTTGTTTCTGTGAACAGTGGGATGAATGTGCTGGATTAGAACAGCAAACCGGCCCAATTCCCATGAATGACTAGAACACATTCAATCCACTGTATTGGTTTGTATTTCAGGACTGAGCAGATGATGATGAGTACTGAGTGATGTAAAGTAAAAGTAAATAAACTAGTAAAGGGTTTATATACAGTAAGTGACTGGATACGGGTTGTGCTTGTTTTTTCTGTGAAAAAAACGTAAGCTCTGAAAATGTGTGAAAACTTGCTTTATGATTGACTGAATGTGGAGCAAAAATACTGTTAAGTCATTCAGTTGTGTCCGTCTCTCTGTGACCTATGGAGGGCAGCACGCCAGGCACATCTCATCGTTATGTCTGGGGTTGTGTTTGTCCATAAGGTTATCTTGGCAATGAGAATGGTGTGGGGTGCCAGTTCCTTCTCCAGTGGACCACAGTTTGTATGAGCTGCTCATCTTGAATGACCGTACATGGTATAGCTACATTGAGTTACACAAGCCCCTTCACCATGACAAGGTAGTGTTCCAGAAGAGGGCAGCATGTTTGAGTGTAGAGTAAAAAATACAAGTGAAGTAAGCTTGAAAGGAATTCATTCCAAGGTTTTAATACAAGTGTGAAGTTGTTCTTGGATGTTAAACTTTTGGAAATCTGAGATTAAGACCGAGATGAGATCAAGACGGAGACAGTCGAATAGATGGGAATGCAAGGCAGTATATAGGAATTGTTTTGGAAAAATGAAATAAATGTGGTTCTCAGAATACTATAACTCAAAATAACGTATTATGGCTTGTAAATCGATAAGGGGTCAAAATCTGAGCATCCAAAGTCCAAAGTCTTATGGTGTATGCCATAAGACTTTGGTAGTGGAAAGGAAAGTGTGAAAAAGGACAAGATACTAAAGGAATTAACTGGAAATTAAGGCAATATGGAAAACGTAATATATGATAAACATTTTAAAAATGTAGACTGAGGAAGGTCCATTGCACTTAAATTCAGTTCAGCTAGAAGACTGTTCTTATAAGATATAATTTCAGAAGAAATACTTTGTTACTTAATGATTCAAGTACTGAATTTGAAAAGCAGAGATTTTTTTTTCTTGGGACCAATACACGGAATACACACAGGCAATGTTTATCCCAAGTAGTGATGTCGCGAACATCAAATTTTCGGTTCGCGAACAACGGATGCGAATTTCATCAAATGTTCGCGAACGGGCGAACATTGGCGAACCGCCATAGACTTCAATGGGCAGGCAAATTTCAAAACCCACAGGGACTCTTTCTGGCCACAAAAGTGATGGGAAAGTTGTTTCAAGGGGACTAACACCTGGACTGTGGCATGCCAGAGGGGGATCCATGGCAAAACTCCCACGGAAAATTACATAGTTGATGCAGAGTCTGGTTTTAAGCCATAAAGGGCATAAATCACCTAACATTCCTAAATTGTTTGGAATAACATGCTTTAAAACATCAGGTATGATGTTGTATCGATCAGGTAGTGTAAGGGTTACACCCGCTTCACAGTAACAGACCAATCTCCCCGTTTAATGCACTGCAAACAACCGCAAACAGTCCCTTTGCACAACCGCAAACTCCCCATTTGCACAAGATTGGATACCAAGCTAGCCATGTCCCGTTCCTTGTCCTCACTGATGTCATTGAAGGTCTCTTCCTCCACCCAGCCACCAAGGGTCCCCGAAAGGTGACAACAAGCCCCCTGGGACGCCTGCTGTGTTTGGTCTTCCACCTCCTCAAAGCCACCTTCCTCCTCTGACTCCTCTTCATCAGACTCCTCTCTCTGCGTTGCCTCTGTCTGCGTTATTATAAGGTGTGCACTGTTAAGTAGTACTATTCCTATCGGTTTAATCCCTGTTACGTCCACTATTAGGGGACGTGTATATGGCATTGATTTTTGGAACAGGGAGATGGCAAAAGATGCTTGGTCGGACCTCCTACTTTGAATTTGGGGCACTGCATGTGCAATGTAATATGCCACCAGATAGGAGTGGTGTATTAAGTTGTACTATTTATTCCTATCAGTTTAATACCTGTTACGTCTCCTATCAGGGGACGTGTATATTGCATGCATTTTTGGAACAGGGAGATGAAAAAAGATGCTTGGTCGGACCTCCTACTTCGAATTTGGGGCACTGCACGTGCAATGTAATGTGCCACCAGATAGGAGTGGTGTATTAAGTTGTACTATTTATTCCTATCAGTTTAATACCTGTTACGTCACCTATCAGGGGACGTGTATATGGCATGGATTTTTGGAACAGGGAGATGGAAAAAGATGTTTGGTCGGACCTTCTATTTTGAATTTGGGGCACTGCATGTGCAATGTAATGTGCCACCAGATAGGAGTGGTGTATTAAGTTGTACTATTTATTCCTATCAGTTTAATACCTGTTACGTCACCTATCAGGGGACGTGTATATGGCATGGATTTTTGGAACAGGGAGATGGAAAAAGATGCTTGGTCGGACCTCCTAATTCAAATTTGGGGCACTGCGCGTGCAATCTAAGGTGCCACCAGATATGAGTGTCACTGTGCACTGGCAAAAGTTGGCAGAGTAGGCGCTGTAGGCCTCACACACACGCCTGTAGGCAGGCAACTGATATTCAATCGATTACAGTCAAAAAAGTGTTGTTTTATGTCACTGTACACTACGGTTGCACCAGATATGAGTGTCACTGTGCACTGGCAAAAGTTGGCAGAGTAGATGCAATAGGTCTCACACACACGCCTGTAGGCAGGCAACTGATATTCAATCGATTACAGTCAAAAAAGGGTTGTTTTATGTCACTGTACACTACGGTTGCACCAGATATGAGTGTCACTGTGCACTGGCAAAAGTTGGCAGTGTAGATGCAATAGGCCTCACACACACGCTATTAGATTACACAGAAAAAAAAGGGCTTTTTGGGTTGCTGTCCTTGCAGCAGATATCAGATGAGTCCTTCAGGTGTGTAGTGAAAGCTAAATACACAGCCTGGCTATCTATTTCCCTATTAAATCAGCAGCAGCTAGAATATATGTCCTCTCTCAACGAATGTAGCTTCAGAATGATTCTAAAATGGAGGCTGTCCTTCAGATGGAAGGCCCTGGAAGGGAGTGTATGCTGCTGATTGGCTGGAATGTGTCTGCTGACTGTAAGGTGCAGGGTCAAAGTTTCCTCAATGATAAAGAATAGGGGGCGGACCGAAAAGCCGTTCGTTGCGAACGCAAACATGCGAAAATCGCCGCGAATAGTTCTCTGGCGAACTGTTCGGGACATCACTAATCCCAAGCTCTGACACCATTATATGTAGGGGGCAGAAACTGTACTATCTATGGATATATTTACTGTTCATGACAATTATAATGGGAAAATGCAAAGTTTATCTTCAGGTGATGCCTTCATCAAATTATATTTATTTGATGCCATTTTAGTCCAATTATGTCTCTAAAAGCTTAGTAGAGGTGGTTAAAGAGAAAATTACAAGTGCTGTTCACTACTGCTCACAGCTTAACCCAGCTATACCTCACTTGTAATTATGCTGACTGCTGTCAACCTGGTAGCGCTGTGTGTCAAACTGGTTTCCTGAAATATGTTTTTTTTGTGAGGGCTAGCAGAATCCAATGTGTGGCTCTTTGCCTGCTGGTAATCTTGCTCATTTCTAGAGTTATTTCTGTAGTGATAATAGTGCAAGTTTGGGGGGGGGGGGGGGTGGTATTCATCATGGAGGTCCCTGACAAGCATGCAATTGACACACAATATAAACTGAATAATGTGATGGGCTGATCTAAGAAAATAATTTGCCCTGTGTATAGTACTAATCCTGTTCCATATATACAGAAATGTGATAAAAGCATCTACACTGTGTAATAAGTAGGGCATTGCCTTAATAACCCAGTAATTTCCATGCTAACACCACAAGTTTTGTTGTAATCACATATAAAGTTGTGAGCATACTAGCCGTTGCTCAGGCTTGCGGGCTCGCATAGCGAGCCCGCGGCCCTCGCGAAGCAAGGGTTGCAGTTGCAGGCATGGAGCGCCAAAAATGTACTAGGGTCGCAGTTGCTGGCAAACGTTTGTGACCCTCGCAAACTTTAACGCAAACAAAATACGAGAAACCATACGACACATTACGACCTCGCAAAAAACAGCCGCAACACGCGCACATGAAAAGATCAAAAATCCAACAAATACACACAACAAATACATAAAAAGCTTACCTACAGCAAGAGGGAGCATCCAGGACCTCGAAAACTAAAGTTACACCTCAATTTACATGAAATAAAAGCAGTTTAAACGCAAAAAAATTCTCTAAGCGAAAGAAAAAATGGCCGCCGAACAAAACGAAAACGAGGCTAAAGGTCCCTAAACACACAAAACATCTCTTCCGAAAAACTCGCACGACATAGAAAAGTAATATTACGAAAAACTTGCACAACATAGAAAACGAACGACGCTACATCAGCCACATTATATGCACCAAACACCCTTAGCTCACGTACAATTTCATTGCCGTCATTTTTTGATGGGCAATATTCTAGTCACATATAAAAGGCATTCAAACTGATTCAGCCAGTGTGTAATATATGTAGATACCTGAGGCTCAGTGCATCTGAATATCCAATAAAGGAAATTAAAAAGTAACTAATCCGCATATTGCAGAGAGATATTTACAAAGGTTGAACTTGGTGCACTAAATTTTTTTTTTCAACCACAATTACTAACAGCTTTATTAAAATGCAGCCAGTTGAATATGGCTCTACATAAACACAGAGCATATTTTTTACAGAAGTTTTTAGTTAGCGAAGACCGTGCTTTTGGATAGAAGTTCACTAACTAAAAACTTCTGTTAAAAAATATGCTGTGTGCTTATATAGAGCCCTATTCAATTGGCCGAATCGTAATTTAATGAGGCCCATGGTGTGGCAGTGTGAAATATAGGCTCAAATCATTTTGGTACTGTGAGAATTAAAAAGGCAGTGCTTCAACAGCTTAGGTACAATATGTTAAAGGATACAACAGAGGTTCTAAATTTGGTATAATTTAAAGCTCTAGATAGTAGGAAGTATTTTAAGAATGTAATGTTATTAGGAACATTTTATTTTTATTCTGATACATTCCACTTTGTAATTTCTACCTGTCATGTCTGTGTGATCTCCTCAAAAAGTCTTTGCTTTTTTAATGTATGCTTGATTTTCATCTTAGCTAATCATAACTAATTATTTTCCTGTGGGTCTGCGTGTACTGTTTTCAACCTACAAAATGTCTTTTAAAAACATTATGAGCATGTGCAAAATTAATGTAATTATTGCTAATCATTTCTAATTATGTCCACGGTTATGCACATGCTCAGACTGTTTCAGCCAAGTCTGATTCATAGGTAGAGATCACAAACTGCAATGTACATTTATTGTAAGAAAATGCATTTTATAATAATATTCAAATAATAAAGTTCTTGTTATTTCTTAAATTACACAATATTTGGAGCCTTTGCTATGTTTCTATTGTGATGATGAATAAGGTGTTTATTTTGTTACGTTTGAAAAACATTTCACACGTTTCACACGTAAAGATACAGGACTGTAATTAATTACTGTAATTACTATATTGTTTTCTTACCTCCAGTTTGGGGAAGAGTTTCTTTTTGACATACTTCACCAGCTTAGGTGTGTGCTGTTTCTCTACATGTACTGTCTGGTTTTGGTTATGCAATATGTTACGTGTTCTGTGTCAGTATTCAAATAAGAGTCATGTTTTATTTCTTCATAACCATTTAACTCACACCTATAGCGCTAAAAGACTTGATGCATAGACTCAATGGTTTTTTTAAGGTTATTTTAATACAGTATACAGTACAGTGTGCTGATATTTCATTGTTTATTTGTTTGTTTCTGTTAAACCTGTATAAAGTTTATGTCACACCATGAATCCCCTTAGGTTCCTAGACAATTTATTAAAGATACAATTATCTTTTTAATGACAATCAAATAAAGGTCTATGTATTGAAATAATTTACTTCTATTACTAATAACAATATTAGCACATACCTGGCTAAAAAATATTATTTTTATTATTATTATTTTAATAGCAACTTGCCCGTCAAAAATGACGGGAAGAAATTTGTAAGCCTGTCAATGCTGGTTGCCACACAATGAAAGGCTTTGACCCCTTTGAGAACGTTCGGCACTCATTGCAAGCCTCTCCCCCTCTGTACTTTGTAGGCGTTACGCTTGAGCACCTTCGGCACTCATCGCGAGACCGTGGCTCGCATTGAGCGCCTTCTGCGCTTATTGCGAGGCTGTCCCCCCTGTGTAGTTTAGGGGCCTTGCGATGATTGTTACTGGCTTGGGTTGTGTTACTGCCTTGGGTTGTGTTACTGCCTTGGGTTAAATGGTACTGGTTTGGATTAAGTGTTACTGGCTTGCATTCAGTGTTACTGCTTAGGGCTCCTTTTTATGTTCTTTGGCCTGTTTTTTTCATCCTTCGGGCTGTTTTTACGTCCTTCGACCTCGTTTTTGTTGTGTTTACGTTATTTCAACAGACATTTTTTTTTCTCGCTTAGCTTTTCGTTTGTGAAAAAACACCAAATATACATCAAATTAACTTCCAACCTTACTCACAGGCTCCCTGACTGTCCCCCTGTGCTGTGTGTGAGTTTGTAAGTTATTTTGAGGCATAAGTTTAGTTTTTCTGTGGTCTTTCCAGTTGTGTTGTTTTACGTGCTTCGGTTGTAAGTCGTACGGGTCTCGCAATTCCTGCAGCATGCTTCAGACGCTTCACGTGTTTCGGTCCTAAGTCCTATGGGGCTCGCCTGTGGCATTCATCGCAAGCCCTGCAATGAGCACATTTTAGAGGAGTTTAAAAATGTATGTTACATTTGTGGAGTTTGTTTGGTTTGTCAATTAATTCTTAATTTTTAGACAGCTGCAACTAGAAACAAATATACTTAATTTGTTCCACTGAAACCTATAATTTTGAGCTGTATAACCTGATTAGTTTAAAAGTGCTAGAGTCAGTTGAATGACAGTGGAACCGAAGTATAATGGTTTTTAAATAGTTAAGAGCAGGTCAGTGACTGAAGTGTAGATTGATTTATTTGCCAAAAGTACTTGATGTTGCAAACTCAGAGCCGTTTGAATATGTTTTCCAATAATAGTCTGTTTCACAATTCTAATCAAAATGTTCTTATCTTTCAAATATATGATTTTGTGCTGTGCTATAATGATTAACTAAAAATAACACAGCTAGTCTTTAAATAAGGAATGGAAATTTAATGTTACAGAGATGCAAATATTGTCTTCTGGATATCCTCTCAAGTGCATTGTGTCCAAGACTGAGCTCCTACTCTCCTCCTTCTACTACAGATCTCACTCCTCAGGTTTCTCTCGCTGTTGTTTACATAATACTCTGAGGAATTTAACTCATTGCTCCCTGGGTCTAACGTAGTGTTGCGTGACCAAGCGGAGCCTGGGCGCACGCTATTGGGCAGGGAGCGGGACTTCCGCCCATTTCCCTGGCTTTGCAGCACTCTGAGGCAGCCATTCCTCCTGGATAGACGCGTGTAGCAGAGCTCCCATTGGGATCCATTTAGGCGCATTTTCAGTGAGCTATAAGTTTGTTTTGGGGTTGTTTGTTTTGTTTGTCTGTTTTTTGTTTGTTTTGTCTGTCCGTTCTTTGGGGGTAGGATCTGTTGGTTTAGGGCTTTGCATGTTTTGTTGCTGGGTTATCATGGACCCTATTCAGGCTGCAGATTCAGAGAAGCTGCTGGCTCTAGTCAGTGAAATGACTCTTTGTCATGGGGTTAGGTGGATTCAAGATAGGTTGGGCTCCCCCCCGCAGGATCTCTCCACCTATTCTCCCCAGGCGCAGTCTGCAATGGCTGCTGACCTGTGTGCTGTTAGGGTGGTAAGCCCGCCAGTTAGATCACCCTCCCCTTCTGTGCCTAGGACTAGTGATCTCTCAGAGAATGATTACAGGCGGGGGTTCTGGAGCCACAATATCTGTTGCCTTTTGACACGGGGGGGGGGGGGGGGGGGCAGTACTGCCAGGCAATTCAAGTGAGGGCCTAGCATTATAGCCACCACCTGATACATTGCTGACAGGCTTGCTCTTGGCCCTAGCGCCTGATCACACCCCATTACAGCCCCATAGTAAGGTTAAAAGGGTTAATAGAAAAGCAAGGAGCTCTAACACAGTTCCTACAGTTCTGCACTCAGATGGCAGTGCGGTTCCTTCAGCTGCGCACAATAACAGCAATGATGGTGTTTTGCCTGGACGACACATGGACAGTGAAGAACTTGTCATGACTTCGGACATGGTGTGAGGGAGATGGAGCAGAGTCGCTGAAGAAATGATCACGGGCTATAGCCAAGTAGTGATTGATGATGTTCTGGTCACTGCCAAGGCACCACGGAAAACTTGCGCCGTCAGGCCTAGGAAGACTACAACCAGGTACAGTCCTTAGTGTTTTCTAGTACGTCTAAAAATCAAAAAGACTATGGTGACTGACAAACTGGCTAGGCCACAGTGCAGTTTAACTGCCCCGACTGACAGTGGCGGGTTCATGACGTTACTGACCTGGACTTTAAGCCCTTAGGTCTTACAAAACCATCACGACCTGCTCATGACATAGTTGAGGAGTCCAAATTTTCTTCTGAGGATTCTTGGGACAACGGGCCTCAGACAGAGGCAGGCTAGTAACAGTTCCTCTTGGAGTCTTAGGTATATGGACAACTCGAGGTCCCGCAGTAGAAAGTCTTGTCGGTGCAGTTATGCATTCTCTGGGACTGATGGTGAGCCCAGCTTACGGTGATCGGGAACTTCCAGGCCTTTGGCTTCAACAGTCTGAGGAGGTGCGAACTAAAGGTGGCGCCAACTCCGGGGAGAGAGACATGTCAGGTGAACAAAGTGGGTTTCATGCCAGTCAGCAGGCAGGGCGGGAGGTTTCCTCATGCCCCTCTCAGTTTTTGGCTAGCATGAAAGGCTTACATTCAGCTCCCAATATTCCCATTTCCGAAGCTGAGGTAGGTGCTTGGGGGGGTGGATTGGCCAAAAGGCTTGGTTCGGGAGTGAAATCTCTCCTGGGGCAGCTTGCCCATCTAATGCTTCGGTGGGGCCGCCCCCCCCCCCCTTAAACATGCTGGGGTTATGCAATGCTGCATTTCCCCCGGGGTTGTGGGATTTCAGGGTTTATCAGAAAAGGTGTCTGAGGGGTCCATGAGATCTACCATGGTTTGCGCTCTGGACAATCTGGGGGCGCATTTGTCCCTGGAGATGAAGGAGAAAATATGGGAGGGAGTTCATTGAGCTTTTTTCCCTTTTGCCAATGCCACGGTTTGGTGGAGAAACAACAAAGAATTCCGTCATTGTATGGCCACCAGACTACTGATGTTATGGAGTCACAAGGCAGTTGCTTACTGGCTGAATATTATGACCCCAATGCGGCCATACCGCCCTTTTGGAGCAGCTTGGGCAGGGGAAGGAACCCCGCCACAGCGGCAGTGCCAGCAGGTAGAACTTGCTATGCCTTCAACAAAGGTATTTGCAAATGGGCTCCAAATTGCCGTTTCAAGCATGCATGTTCTAACTGCGGGGATGAGCACGCTCTCGCCAGGTGTAAAAAGCCAAGAGATGGAGCCAAGGCAGGTGAGTTCTGTCCAAAAGGGCAAAACTCCCATATGATTGTCCGCAATGCTGGCGTGGCTAAAATGCTACAGTAGGTTGGGAAGGAAGGCAGAGGATGACAAACTGCTCATCAATGGTTTTCAAGAAGGGTTCCTCATTCTGTGCTCTCTGGCGCCTTCAGGTAAACAGCCTTCGAACCTGCGATCAGTCTTGGAGTTTCCTGGGGTAGCTTTGGATAAGATTCTTCAGGAAGTTCGTTTGGGGAGAGTAGCCGCCCCCTTCCCTCTTCCCCCTATTTGCGACCTGGTTGTCTCCCATTTGGGCGTGGTGCCTAAGAAGAAAGAAGGTAAGTTTCGGTTGATACAGCATCTGTCTCATCCTAAGGGCAACTCGGTCAAAGATGGCATTGACGAGTGTTAGTCCTTGTCTTCCGTGCCGATTGATCGGACTACGTATATGGTGAGGAAGGCTGGAACTGGGGCATTGATGGCAAAGGTGGATATCAAGTCTGCGTTTTGGCTCCTGCCAGTACATCCGGCCAGTCACCGGCTGCTGGGATGCTTCATCGACAGTTTGTATTACGTGGGCTGTTCCATTTCGTGTACATATTTTGAGATGTTCAGCACCTTCCTGCAATGGGTGGCGTGTACAGAATCTGGGTATCTCAGCATCACTCACTACCTAAATAATTTCCTGTTTGTCGGGCCTGCAGCGCAAGACTGTGGTTTCATTCTGGACAAGTTTTCCAGGATCCACTGGCTCTGGACAAGACCAAGGGCCTGGTAATGGCAATGGCTTTCCTCGGGACTCGGATTGACTCGTCAAGATGGAATGCTGCTTGCCACGGGAAAAAGTGAAGGAGCTAAGGGAGGAGTTGACGGCCCTTCCTTGAGAAGGTTACAGTCCATCCTCTGGAAGCTGAATTTCACCTGCAGGATCATTCCCATGGGAAGGATGTTCAAGAAGAGATTGGCGTTGGCAAAGTCCGTGATCAAGAGGCTGCATCACTTCATAAAGGTAACCGCGGCAATGAGGGTTGACCTGAAGGTTTGGCTGCTGTTTCTCAAGGACTTCAACGGAACGGCACTGATTCATCCACAGAGCTTGTCCAGCAGCCAATTGGAGCTCTATATAGATGTATCTGGGTCAACTGTGTTCGTCGCGAACTTCAGAACATAATTGTACGTTGCCAGGTGGCCTGAGCCTTACGTGATAGCGGGCCTTATCAAGAACCTGGCCTTCCTGAAGTTGTTTCCCATCGTGGTCGCAGTCCATTTATGGGGAAAGGAATTTAGGGATCACCAGTGTGGTAACTTGTCTTCCTTGAATGGTAATTTAAACAGGCCTTTGTAGGAGGGCTGAGAATCTTTACTTCCCTCCCACAATTGCTAAAGGAAGTCATCGACAGGATGTGATGTAAATTACATCATCTCAACTAAGGATATATCCAGGCAGGAAACTGGTGCTGTTTCCTGTTTGCTTGCTGGGTGGTGTTGGTGATGGTTGATCGTGGTGATGATGTCAATGGTCTGACCGTGGGTAAGATCAAGCGTTTGGGGAAGGGAATTACTATATATATATATAGGTAGATAGATTTAAAAGGGGGTGTTGCTCCGTGGGTCTGGGCTGTTGTGTTTGTAATACATTTATAGTATTGTGTTATCTGCCTTTTAATAAATACCTTTTAATGTAGACGAACCTTGTGTAATATTAATTTGGTGATACACCACATTTGGCGACCACGAATTTTAGACTTCTACAAAGGTTATTTATGAGGTAATATCACATTAATAGATAGTCAGATTTATTTTTTTGGGGAAGAAAAATTACTTTGTCTAATTATCCTCTGCATGGGAAATCAAGTGCTGATTGTGTGTGGAGTCTAGTTTGGGCCTACATTTTAATATACAAGTTTGGGCATCAGGCCTCAATTTTGAATATATTAGCAGGCCTAGTAGTTTTTCAGGCCTTCATTTTTATTTTATTGTAATAGACTACCAGCATAGGCCTCAATTATTATTATTTTTAATCCTTTATATCGTATTAGCTTATTTTGCTACATAAAACAAAGATATCATACAGTTTGTTTTTGTGGGTTTCAAATATCTGAGTGAGTTGAATATCAGAGTACAGGCCTAGCCCTGCATTTGAATACAATATGGTAGGCTCCATGCGGCTTTTTGTTGTATTTGAATGCTGATTTCCTTTGTATCCTAGTTTGGGCCTACATTTTAATATACAAGTTTGGGCATCAGGCCTCAATTTTGAATATATTAGCAGGCCTAGTAGTTTTTCAGGCCTTCATTTTTATTTTATTGTAATAGACTACCAGCATAGGCCTCAATTATTATTATTTTTAATCCTTTATATCGTATTAGCTTATTTTGCTACATAAAACAAAGATATCATACAGTTTGTTTTTGTGGGTTTCAAATATCTGAGTGAGTTGAATATCAGAGTACAGGCCTAGCCCTGCATTTGAATACAATATGGTAGGCTCCATGCGGCTTTTTGTTGTATTTGAATGCTGATTTCCTTTGTATCCTAGTTTGGGCCTACATTTTAATATACAAGTTTGGGCATCAGGCCTCAATTTTGAATATATTAGCAGGCCTAGTAGTTTTTCAGGCCTTCATTTTTATTTTATTGTAATAGACTACCAGCATAGGCCTCAATTATTATTATTTTTAATCCTTTATATCGTATTAGCTTATTTTGCTACATAAAACAAATATATCATACAGTTTGTTTTTGTGGGTTTCAAATATCTGAGTGAGTTGAATATCAGAGTACAGGCCTAGCCCTGCATTTGAATACAATATGGTAGGCTCCATGCGGCTTTTTGTTGTATTTGAATGCTGATTTCCTTTGTATCCTAGTTTGGGTCTCCATTGTATTATACAAGCTTGGGCACCAGGCCACAATTAGTTTGTTGTGTGTTTCAAATACCTGAGTTTGTTAATACTATTATTTTTGTTTTGTATTTGTTTTTTTTTTGTTTTTTTCTTTCTCTTCTTTCTTTCTTTTTCTTTCTCTAGTCCTTTATCATAGTACAGGCCTGGAGAAAAATAATAAATAAACCATTTTAAATATTATATATATATATATATATATATATATATATATATATATTATTTCAGGCGTGCATTTTAATACACTATAGGCTTCCATACCTTATACATTTTGGGTGTCTTGCATATCCTCGTTCGGGTTTATCTCCTACCCTGCAGGCCTTGCTATTATATTTTAAGTTAATTAGCAAGTATTACCTTCACCATACTAAGGTAAGTATAATTTGCATTGTGGGTACTAATCTATTTTTCTACATATTACACCTGGCCTACTGAATAGTCATCAACTATTGTTGGCTACTCAGAAGCATGCTACTTTAGTCGCAAATTGATTTGGATTCTTACTTGGGTGAGTAAAAGAGTAGAAATGTCTTTTCAAGGGGCCAAATACTTTCCCACAGAAGTGCGTGAGTACTTTAGGAAACATATTCAAAAACATGATGGTCCATATGAGCTTCCAGAGCCAGCAAACCCAGACAGTGGAAAAGAGAAGAGATTAATGGATGTTCTAAAACAAATTGTAAATAACAAAAAGTATAGAACAAAGAAGAGAAAAAGTTTGGTCACACAAGCTGTTGTAGCCACAATAGGAGGCCTAATAGACTTAGTTGTAGAATTACGGCAGCATAATTTGGAAACAACAAATAAAATGGAGGAAGCAATGGACAAAAGGGATTGTTTAAAAATTGCAGCTTTGAGAACAACTACAATTGTGGGGGAACTAGAAAGGGAGTTAGGGGAAATAGAGGAACAGAGGGATGCTTATGGAGTAAAAATAACAGAACTTCAAAACATAATAATGGACTATAAAAATAAAACAAAGTTAGAAGGGATAAAAGGAGTCAGAGACATTGCCAAAATATATCCAGATCTGGATATGTTCGTGGCACAAAATAAAGAACCAGTGCCGAAAATGAACCAAGATAGAAAAGATTTCTTATGTTATTCTGTTCCACAAGTAGATACCATACCACAAGCACCAGTTATTGTTTCAGAATTATTTAATGCAAGGCAAACACCTACAGGATTTTCTATGCAGACTCGACCGATGTCTATGGCAGATAAAGACAATTTCCAGAAATGGTGGGGAAGTATGCCAACTAACAACTTTAATACATTTACACATTGGTTTATGAGGGGAGCAGATAGAGCTAAAAAAGGAGGTCTTAACTTAGAGGAATGGACAGAACTGTTAGAATACGCTATGGGTCCTTTGGCTAGTAGACTATTGGGATTTAATAACAGTGTGTCTGATCAGGCAGGAAGAATTGCTGCAACTAATTTCTATCTACTTAGCATAGAGAAAGAAATAGCAAATATTACCATGAGGCCAATAGATGGTCCTAGAGAGGTAGCTCAAAGGATATTTTTTTGGTATACTCTACGACAACCTCAACAGCCTCTAGTGCTGGGCTCACCAGAACATATAGCAAAAGTAATGGAAGCCCTTCCCCGGGAGTGTCAAGAATTTATCAGGCTTTTTGATCCAACACCAACAGACTTGGAAATGGTACTAACTAGAGCTGATACGTGGTGGATCAAGCATCCTTTCACAGAACAGGCCTGCTCTGTTTCAGCTGTAAGAACATTTAAGGTCGAGTCTGGTAGAGATATAGATGGTAATTGGAGAAACCAGACGTGGGATGTACCCCAGAACAAGAAGGATGATCAAAACTGGAGACCAAAACAGAACTTTGACAAAAGATGGAGAGATCCTCCTAGGGACTATAGGAATAGGGATGGCAGCAACTGGAGGGCTAATCAGGAGGGAGAGAGAAACGGTAACATGGGCTATTGGGAACTCAGGAGACAGAAGGATAGGATAGAAGAGGAAAATCACATACTTAAAAACAAGGTAGCTGAGTCAGAGAGGAAATTGAAGGAAAGTGAGGCAAAGATGCAATATAGTGTTATAAAAGAGGGACGGAGTAGAAGTGAGTCACAATGACAAATCCCAACCCCTGCGCCTCAGCATCTCATTCACTCAGCTAATTTAACCATGGATGAGGCAGGTCGGCCTACCAGTTATACAGTCATTGCAGGGGTAGGGAAAAATATGTTGGTAGATACAGGAGCAGCAGTTACAATGACCAACAGGGTCAAAAATGGGGATTCTTCAGTAAGTAGTATGGGAGTTACTGGGAATCCACAGGAGGTTAGAGCAGGTCCAATTGATGTAGCAGTTGGAGAAAAAACAATACAAGTAGAAGCAATAGTGGGTTGGCCAGAGGAAATATTGGGAATAGAAGTTTTAAAAAAAGGAAATTTCATTGTAGATCTTGCCAATTTTTGTTTGTGGAAGACAGAAAAGGTGAATCAGGTAAGTACAGAGTTGACGAAAGGGGTTGTGCTCCCAATGGCATATATTGTCTCTCCGATAAAAAATCTGGAAAAAAACAAACTGAAACTAGACGGACAACCAGAATGGCTGCAGAAGCTAATCCAAGACATACCTGTTTGGGCTACAGATAAATTAGACTGTGGAAGAATGAAAGGAATGGTCTTTTTGGAAGGAGGAGACCCACAATGGCAAAAGCAATATCCAGTCCCAAGAGAATCAGTGGCATCAATCACCAAGATGATAGAAATACTGGAGAGAAGTGGAATAATTAAATCTGGAAATGGGTATGCATGTAACTCACCATGTTGGTCTGTGAGAAAAGCTGTGTTAAAAAGGGAATAGAGATGAAAAAGCAGCCTCATCATGGAGACTTACCATTGATTACAGGGCCGTGAACAAACTTGCAAAAAGAATGGCCCCTGTTGTTTTTGTTATGTATATGTTTCTAATGATGGAATCTAGTGTTCCCACAGAGCACGGCTGTATAAGAATGAAGATGCGTGTCAACGGAAGATTGTGGTGGATCCTTGTTCCAGGATGGATAAGTATAAGCTGTATCACAGTAGGAATGGGGAGACAGGCAATAAGGGCAGAAGATACCGCAAATAAAGGAGAGAGTTTGAAAAGATTGGAGTTACATTATGTTCAAGCAGATAGATTTATTTGGCCCAGGGAATTGGAAGTAAAAAAGGGTGGAGGGTTACAAGTAAACATTATTTTGCCACATAATAGTACCAGGGGATTAGCTCTTAGAGCTCCAATACAAGGGAGGTTTACAAATATTACAGTAGTAGTGAGTAACTTAACATTAGAAGAAGGTGGAGAATGGGACGCTGCAGTTATAGCTGCCCAGCCTGACCTAGAGGAATTCTGCAATTTTGATACTGGAAAGGGGTGTGTTCTAACAATAGATACAGTATTTGTCTCTGTAAAGGAGCTGCAACGTTGTAAAGATCAGAAGAAGGTACCATGGCCAATAGGCGGATTGGTGGTGGTACCAACACATGAAACAGTTGTGCAAGGGGTTAGGTGGACTTACTACCCAATAATTCTAAATTTTAATGATTTTTCTATTCCTCCAAAGTGCCCGGAATCACAGCGGCAGTGGTTTAAGCAAAGTATACAAGAGACCATCATTGAGTGGACCGGAGCAGGGAGTCGAGAAAAACGGGACACACTTGCAGCCCTTTTAGGAGGAGTCGGAACTGGATTGGGAGTTTGGAATTCAGCAGACATCATTGGACTGAACAGCAGGATAAACTCCCTTACTGATGGCATGGGACATGCTATGAAAACAGGTGGAGTAGCTGACTCCCTTATAGTGAGTAGACTGACAGACAATGTTGATGACATACACACCATTGCCAACAACCTGCATCTAGTTGAGGAAAATATTGCTTCCATTGCTAACAGCATTAAGAATGAAATAGTGGGAACTGCCATTTTCTGTTCTATGATTGGAGGAAAGCTGTTGGCAGATTTAAAGGAAACTATTAAAGACATCCAGGAAAACAAGTGGGCAAGACAAATCAATGCAACAAGGATTATCACGTCATTGAAAAGAAAAGGAGTGGACATCACTGAGGACAATCTTAAATACAGCTATATTGAAGACCCAGATCAATGGATGCCACATGGACTACAATCTGGGACAATAGGACTAATCCTGGCAATTCCCCGTTGGGAGGGGCAGGCAGAGCAACTGAACTTTATACATAGCATTGGCACGTTAAGTGATGGAATCTACAGGCAACACTTCCCATCAAAAAGACTGGCCACTATTACAGGATTGGAGATGGATGAAAGCTGTTGCAGGAAATCTCAACACCGATGGCTGTGCAGTTGTGTTTGGGAGAAAGGAGCTGAGGAGGATGGCTGGGTGCAGTTGATAAAAGAAAACCTGGTGCAAGAGGTGATCCGCATAGGGGACATTGCATGCTTTATCAGCCACTCTGAATATAGGACAGTTGATGAAATATGTTTGGTGGAAGAAGGGTCTTGTATCATGGTATTTCCATCAAGAAACCTTACCACTGAAATGATCAATTTTACTGCAAATGCAGATTGGACAAATTTGACAATGAAGCTTTTTACCTTGGAACTTCATGAGTCAGAGACACATCCAGTCCTACGAACACTGTCGCTGGTACTCATGTTCATTCAAGTATTAACGACAATTATAATAATATACTTTTGTGTGGCAATGAAACTTGCAAGGAGGATATATAATAATGTGTCTTTTTCCTCTTCTTTCTCTCTCTCATACATTCTTCAATAAAGTTTTACATTGCACATACATAAACATTTATCACACACTCTCACCTAAATTCTATAAATTCTATTTTTGTGTAATATGTGGATTGACAGCCATAGGAAAGTACAGGAGAACTTATGTCGCTGAGGGTTTGTGTGGCAATGAAACTTGCAAGGAGGATATATAATAATGTGTCTTTTTCCTCTTCTTTCTCTCTCTCATACATTCTTCAATAAAGTTTTACATTGCACATACATAAACATTTATCACACACTCTCACCTAAATTCTATAAATTCTGTTTTTGTGTAATATGTGGATTGACAGCCATAGGAAAGTACAGGAGAACTTATGTCGCTGAGGGAACTATTCCGGAGGGACGGTGGGTTGAATTTCTCCTGTATATCAGGTTTTTGCTCCCACTAGGTTCTCCTGTACTAGAGGGATAACTAGAAAACTGAGCAACATAGAAGAAGAAAAAGTGAGGGAATGTGGTAACTTGTCTTCCTTGAATGGTAATTTAAACAGGCCTTTGTAGGAGGGCTGAGAATCTTTACTTCCCTCCCACAATTGCTAAAGGAAGTCATGGACAGGATGTGATGTAAATTACATCATCTCAACTAAGGATATATCCAGGCAGGAAACTGGTGCTGTTTCCTGTTTGCTTGCTGGGTGGTGTTGGTGATGGTTGATCGTGGTGATGATGTCAATGGTCTGACCGTGGGTAAGATCAAGCGTTTGGGGGAAGGGAATTACTATATATATATATATAGGTAGATAGATTTAAAAGGGGGTGTTGCTCCGTGGGTCTGGGCTGTTGTGTTTGTAATACATTTATAGTATTGTGTTATCTGCCTTTTAATAAATACCTTTTAATGTAGACGAACCTTGTGTAATATTAATTTGGTGATACACCACAACCAGTTTGTCTTTTTCACAGATAACATGGTGGTGGTGCAGGCGATAAATAGCTTAACAGCATCGTCCGTGCCAGTGATAAGACTCACCCGGTAATTGGTGCTGAATTGTCTTCCTCTTAACATATGGTTTACAGCAAAACAGGTTCCAGGGTTACTGAACGGGAATGCTAATGCCCTTTTTCATTTCCAGGAGGATCAGTTCAGGACGCTAGCATCGGTGGCAAAACGACAAGGCAAAAATATAGCTCAAGAGCTTTGGAAGCTTGTAGCGGAGAGATAAGCAGGCTTATTTGGCAATTGCTGGGTCCCGCAACATGGGCTGCTTATAAAAAGGTATTAAACAGGTGGAGCAATCTTGTGGATTCTGCCGGTGGGGCCGAGACGGAAGAAAAGGCAGTTGGGATACTACTGTGGTTTTTGATTCATTGTCTGGAGAATGGGGATTCAAAGGCGTCGGAGGGCCATCAGGTAACGGCCCTGGCCTTCATGTTTAAATTGGCAGGACAGAAGGACCTGACAAAGGAGTTTGTGATTCAGAGAGTGGTGCGTGGTATGTTTACAGGTGATCGCAGGCAAGACTAGAGACGAACGATCACCTTCTCCCCATTATTGCGGTTAAAACCTGTTTTGGTAAACTCTGCACATCCCCCTATGAATCTCTGCTCTTCCGAACGGCCTTTTCCCTTGCATTCTTTGGAGCATTCAGAATAGGGGAACTGGCCACGGCCAACAGACATGATTTGGGGGGCTTGCAGTTGGTGGATACCTGTCTACAAGGGGACAGGGTTGTTAGTGGCTCAGGAGGTCAAAACCTGACCAGGAAGGAAAAGGGAAGGAAGTAGTATTGCATAGGGTAAGCACAGAATGTTGCCCCTATGAGAGCGGGGTACTGTGGTCCATTGCTGCTGCACGCCAGTGGCCCTGCCCTGTCTCAATTTCAATTTGTGAAGGTCTTAAAACTATCACTACAGTGTTTGGGTTTTGATCAATCCGAGTTTGGGAAACCTTTGTTTCGGATAGGGGCCGGCCACTGAGGCAGCCAGGTTGGGTTTACCTGAGGAAACAGTGAAACGTAAAGGGAGATGGGAATGTCAGCATTTTAGATCATACATACAGCCTGCAACAATAGCCTAACAGATTCTTATCTGCATTTCAGGTGCAAAAAATTGCTTTGGATTATCGGCCAAAACCGCTCCTTGCGCCTACAACCCCGTATGACTTAGGCAGGGAGAGCCACATGAGCTCACTGCACTGGTGGAGATGAGCGCCATAGGTGCTCATCCCTACGACCCTGCACGTCTTAAGCATCATACCTACGACCCGAGGGACTACACGGACAACAGAAAACTCAAATACACAATTCACAGTGCAAGACCCGTAGCACTCTGAAAAAATCGACTGCAAAAATTATGGCCCGTAACACTTTGAAAAGGAAAGCGCCACTTCGAAAAATATGAACCGCAAAAAATACGAGGTTAAAGGCTGAACCGCGCCCACCGAAAAACACAAAAAACAAAAAATACAAAAAACATCACACACAGCATGGGGGGGGGGAAAGTATGGCCGCCGAAAAAAAACGAAAACATGGCTACACGACCCCTAAGCACGCAAAACACCGCCAGGCACATACGACTTTTACAAGCTACAAAATACACTATTAGGAAGGACGGAAAATGCTTGAGACCCGAATAAGACATACACAATTGACACCATTTTACACTAACTTATAACTAATAGCATTACCATTGTAAAATTCTGCTTTACACAAATAAACAAATGGTTTAGCCTCGTGCATGAAGCCTATCTACACTGCACACTTGCCACATTGCTGACACTTTCTCCTCAGGTCACCAACAGTCCAAATGTACATTGTATGCTGCAGGAACAACAAAAGACATTGTTAGCTCTTCAGCATATTGATTGCTGCATATATCAATTACATGGTGCTAAACCTACCAAAAGTACAGGAGGGGAGAGGCTCGCAATGAGTGCCAAAGGCGCTCATTGCGAGCCACGCGATGATCGCCGAAGCCACTCAGAGCGAGGCTCGCAACGATCGCCAAAGATGCTCAGAGGACTAAAACCTTTACATTGTGTGGCAAACAGCATTACCTGCTTTACAATTTTATTGCTGTAATTTTTTATGAATACAATCAACAATAACTCTTTTGGCCTGAAATTCACGTACGTTATTGACGAACGGCAAATATACTTTTTGCATCTGAGCATAGTCAAAGACTTTATGCGATATTTACATTTATTAACCCATAGGAAACTAACTGCCTCAAATGCACTGCTACAATGGTCCAGTCAACATCCTGTTCCATTAAAAGCAGGTATACCAATGGGACAATATTTCCGACTGAAGAGAAACTGTGATAGCCCAGCTAATTTCAAAATACAAGCCGATGACCCGAGGAAAAGGCTCAAGGGCAGAGGATAACCAAATCAAATTCTTAAAAGAGCATATAAAAGATCGATCGGATCTTCTTTATGGTAAGAATGTAAAATCTGATAGTGCTGAAATCAGATGTATTATGAATTTCGGTAATGACTGGAAAGAGGTCAAATCTGTGCTAAATAAATATTGTTATATCCTTAAAGAAGACCCTACAATAAAGGACTACTTACCAGAGGAGGCATTGATTGTCTATCGTAGAAGTAAAAACATTAAGGATCTACTAGTAAAGAGCTTTCATCAACCCATGGAGAAAACCAATACTTGATTAAAACCAACTTTGAGTTTATTTAAATGCCATCACTGCAGCGCTTGCAAATACATAAAACCCAACAAAGTGTTTATAATTCCCATCACTAGCAGATCTTATCCAATCAAAAGTTTCCTGGACTGTAGTTCCACACCTGTAGTTTATGTTATGGTATGTCCATGTAACAAACTTTATGTAGGAAAAAACAATACGACAATTACATCTACCTATTTTGGAACATGTATATTCGATCAATAAAAATCGGGATACCCCTGTCTCAAGACACATTAAATTGTTTCATGCAAATAATCCTTAAACTATTAAGATCCATGTAGTGGATAGGGTACTTGGAGGTCCTAGAGGGCGAAATTTGGATAACATCCTATTGCAAAAAGAAAGTGGATTTTCTGGTAGGATTCACAGAATCCTAATGGATTAAATGAAGGATTCTGCTATAATGCATTTTTGTAAAAGGGCTTTCTTTCATTAATTTTCATTTATTTATGCTACTGAAATCAACAGTGAATTTTCATGACATTATATTGTCACATACATTATTAAGATTTGTTTTTACGGGGCAATGCACTCATTTAATCCACACTAAACTGTATGTAATATACAGTATATATATATATATACCCCTTTTTTTCATTGTTTTCATTGTTTTGATTTTTAAATATCTATTCATACTTAAATTTACATCTGTATCACAAAGTGTTACCACTTTAGCTTCCATTGTAATATATGCACTGTAGCACTTTATTAAATATTTATTGAACTATAGGATAGTTGAACATACTTACATGACTTTAGTGACTTATGATTCTAATTCATTAAACTTAGCACTTTACTTTTATTTTAATTTTTCATAAGTTACATATTAATATTAATACATGATATTCTCTTATATCATATGCACACCACACACTTCCATATACATTTTATAGATATATTGCATGTATATTAGCTAGTTATGTATGTTGGCAACAATGTTATGCATTCATATTCTCTGAGAATACAAGATTCATAAAAATACTCCAATTAGTCTCTCTTTATATTATTCCAATTTAAGCCTTCATTGGATTTATAATATTTTTTTATTATTCCAAATCATATTTTTAATTGCATTTATAATTTTCATTATGCTATTTATTGTCATGCTATAATAAATTTTCTAGGAGTGGAGCTAGCCCCTCATTCCCCTTATTAGTTTTGTTGCCCTTCTCTATACTTTTTTCAGCTCTAAAATGTTGTTTTTATGTAGTGGTGCACCAAATTGTACTCCATATTCCAAATGAGGACGTACTATGGATTTGTATAGTGGCAGAATAATAATTGCTTCCCTTGTTTCTATACACTTCTTAATACATGCTAATATTTTACTTGCCTTTGCAGACGCTGCTTGGCATTGAGCACTGTTACCTAGGTGGTTGTCGACTAGAACTCCCAAATCCCTTTCAATATCTGATACCCCTAAATTTGCTCCATTAAGATTATAAGTTGCATGGCTTTATTTCCTTCCCACATACATAACTTTACATTTATTCGTATTAAATCTCATCTGCCATTTAGTCCCCCATTTCTCTAATTTACGCAAATCCCTTTGGAGGGAAAGTACATCATTATCTGATTCAATTACCTTGCACAGCTTCATATCATCAGCAAAAAATGAGACAGTACTTTCCAATCCTACTTCTAAGTCACTTACCACAGTAGTCCAATCCAAGTATATTCCATTTACAACAACCTTAGTTGCTTCCTGTCTTTTAGCCAGCTCTCAATCCATGAGCAGATATTTACTGCGATTCCTGTATCCCTTAGTTTGCTCAATAGTCTACCATGTATCAAAAGCCTTTGCAAAATCCAAAAGGACTACATCCACTGAGTTGCCTTGATCAAAGTTCCTACTAATCTCTTCATAGAAACTAATTAGGTTTGTTTGACATGACTTATCCTTCATAAATACATGCTGACTCCTACTTATAATCTTCTTTAAATAGACTTGCTCTTGTATACTATCCCTTTTTAACCCTTCTAAAAGCTTTCCCACTACAGAAGTGAGTCTTACAGGTGTCTAATTTCCTGGATTTGTCCTTGCTCCCTTCTTAAATATAGGTATCACCTCTGCCTTTCTCCAGTCATCTGGTACAGCTTAGAGGGAACAGTGGTCTGGCCTTACCTCAAGGGCGTGCTTAAGGAAGCATTGGGTGACCCTGGGCGGGGTCCCAGGGAGTGAGGTCCCTGACCTTGGCCAGGACTCCTTCTTCTAATGTATTTATTGGTTATGTTAAAAAATGATGTTTAATTAATTAAGCTGTGGCCCGTTTGTACTCCCAATCAGGTGTCAGTCTGATTATTTCATCTTTAGCCATAGTGTGGATCATGCTGGGGTCAAGCATTTCTGTTTAAAAAGATTGAATTATGATTTGTGTTCTATATTTAAAAAATATAATGCCAATGATAAAAAATAAATAAGTCTAGTTTTTTATTTAAACATTGTGCCATGGTCTCATTGTGAGCAGTTTCGTACTAGGGCCCCTATTCAATTGTGCAGTTGCCTCTATACCGGCCTTAAGTCTGCAGGCTTTGAAATTTGCAACAGTTACAGAGCGATTCAATTGAACAAGCCCGCAACTATCTGGCTGACAGCCTTAACCGTAAACCATGCACCCGTAAGTAGCATTTCAGGCCATGATTACAAGTCTGTAACTACCAATTTGGAAACAGCCAATAATAAATTAGACCGTCATCATGACATCATTAAAACATGAACGTTAAACGTCAATCAATCAGTGTTTAGAGGTCCTTTATGCGATCAGACTCTCAATCCGGCAATGTACAAAATAATAAAAATTAATGAAGGAAATGTTCTAGTCCATGTAGGTGGCCTGATATGTATTAACTCCATGATTACCAAGATTGATATAACACAACAATTTGAATGTAAAAAAAAAAATTTTGATTGCAGATTTGTGAGCTTGAGACTGTTGTACAATTCATTTTAATGTATTTCATCGCTTTCCCCGTCTTTTATAGTGCAGTATTGATTTTGTATTTGCATTTACAGTGCTGCAATCAGGTGTGTAACCCCCATGCAAGTCCTATCTGGTACTCATAGCATTTTCTTCTACATTTCCCATTTACAGGTGTGAAAACATTTGCGGGCTTGAGGAATTGTATCAATTGAATAGCGACATTTAGGGGCTTGAAAGATCAAAGGCTTAGTTGGGTCAGTGTTAAGATTTTGACAACCGCAGGGATTTTCAGCCTGTAACCCGCAAATCGATTGCGGGTAGCTAAAACACGCCAATTGAATAGCAAATTACTAACAATTGCTCAATTGAATAGTGGCCTTAGTTTTCCTTGTGGATAATTACCTTATCTAGTCAATCCTTACACACTCCATATGTTTTAGGGAAATATTATCCTTTTTTTGCAACTATTTCAAGAATAATTTGCCCAAAAATTGACCTCCTTAAATCTAGATCTGCATGTAGTTCATAACTTTAGTTTGTTTGTATTAATTACAGTTTTAGTCTATAATAATATTTGATGTCGTTAATGAAAATGTTTGTTGTGAGAGAACCATTTTTGAGAAACAGGCATACAGTGCAATGAAAACAAAAATGTTGTAAGGTAATTACAAATATCCCTCTATTACTCTGTATGTTTGTGGTATGTTCTGCTAACTGTTTGTTTATATTTGTTAATACCCTTGGAAATGTGGATTTCTGTTCTGTTGCTCTGCGCTGTCTGTAATTCCTTGGGAATTTCTTTAGTGAATTCAACCATGTACTGATGATACTTCCTGTGTAATTATATACAGTGCTTGAAACAGATGGAGAGACGGTTTTAGTGTAAGATTTGTGAAGAATTTTTAGACTTTTTGAAAGAACAAAGAAGAAGCTGAAAGCAAATGCTATTTTTCATTAAGCATGATTTTATGGCATTGCGGAGTCACATTTATGACATGACATTTAAAACATATATCACTAGCTGCAGATGTGTTAAGTTTAATTCTGACTATTCAGAAGACATGTTCACCATTAAGCAAATATATTTCAGAATTCCTTATGTTCACTATGATGAAGAACAAAAGCAGAAAATGCACAGGATGACCTTCCAACATTTATAATGAAACAAAATATTTTCAACACCATTGGAAATGTTCTATGTCAGAGAATTTACCAAACATGGGATTAAAAGAAACACCTGGATGTAACTCCCTTGCTATTCCCCAGGGGTTGACCTGAGAGTTTATTTTTTGTTTTTACATGGGAATGCCATCAAACATGTTATTTATGCTACTGTCAGTTAGTGAGAAAATGTTCTTGTCACTCAGATGGGATTTGGGAGCTGGGACCCTGAATGGTATGTAGGTGCAGGGTCCTCCTTTCTATGCTCTTTAGATGCTGGGTTCTTTCCATCAAAATAAAATTCCAAAGTGTAGCGTTAAAGTGGTACTGCCGAGATTCAAGATATGGTATAATGAAAAACTATCTGTGATAACGCGTACCTGATCAATTGAATATTATTAAAATGTATTTTCCTGAAGTAAACTAGCATTAAAGTTGCCATTTTCAGTTTTAAATCAGCCTTTATGATTCATACACAAACTGAGTTTTATATCTTTGGTTAATGTGAGATGAATGCCATTAAATACTCAAAAGCCCCAAAGCTACCGAGTCTTAGTATAGTAACTTGTATATTGTGCCGATCTTGTCACTTTTATACGAGCAACTGCATTGAAAACAATGGACCAAATAAAAATAAAAAATGTACTTATAAATGATTGTCATTACCTATAGTTTTAAGTTATACCATATTTGGAATATTTGCTGTGTCACTGTAAGACAGAATGTTACCTTTATAAATGCAGTCTTGTGCATTGGTGGGCAACATTCAGAATTTGTAGCGGGAAAGTTTGTCTTTCTTTCATAGCACACCTGACCTCCCCTACATCTTATTACCTCCACAGACCCCTCAAAGTGATTTCCCACCATGTCTTCTAAAACACTACACCATGTACTTCCCTTTGGATTCTTCCATAACACTACATAATATGGTGTCCTGTGGGCACAACCCTTAGCTCTTTCTGCTGCATAATTATTATTATTATCCTTTATTTGTAACATGCCAACATATTCCGTAGCTCTATACATGGGTCGATACAAGTCAAAAGAATGGAGGGCTCTGTTATTGAGCATAAAATCAAGCTTACAAAATGCTTTCCCTAAAGCACCCAATACAATTGTAAACTCACAATGTATTCTTACGTGTGTCTCTTATTATCAATTTACCGTTCCCTCTTGTATAGCACTGTGGAATGATATTGCTTTATGAAGCATAGTAGTAAACACAAATTATAATTGTCACACTGCGTTTTGTCGTCACGCTTGCGAGCCTTGCAAACTGAGTCGTTGAGGCAATGAAGCCTTCCGAGCTCGGAGGACTTAGGCAATAAAAGCCTCGCAAAGTGAGGCGAGCCATTGAGGCATTTTAGCACACGGGACTTAGGCTTAAATGAGCGCTGAAGGTGCTCCTGCAAAGCGAGCAGTTGAGGCACGCTGGATTTAGGCTGATAGCAGTTGGGGAATGTGGGACTTACTTAGGCTGCAAGCAGTTGAGGAACGCGGGACTTAGAAAAAAGAACACGACCTCGGAATCTCGGGGGCAAAAAAATCCAACTTCGGAAAAATAGGAAGTTAACAACCAAACAGCAAAATCGAAAAAAAAGAAAAAAAAGAAAACTAATAAAAAATAAATGAAGACACACTAACACACAGCACAGGGGGAGAGCCAGGACACCTGGGAGTGAGGTTGTAAGCGAATTTGAGGACGAAAAATGCAAAAAAGTCTGAAACTGCATGATAATGAGGCTGAGCAAAGGCAGGCACGCGGGACGGCAACACATTAACACTTACACGAACAATGCCAGGCACGCCGCACTTAGAAAATACACAACGCCAAAGACAGTACAACGCCAGGCATTCGGGACTTTGAAAAGTAAAGGTTTGCGATGACCGCCGAAGGTACCCAGCGAACCAAAAGCCTCAAATTGTGTGGCAAACAGCATTGCCTGGCTTACACTTTTATGCCCGTAATTTTTTTACGGGCAATTCGCTAGTAATAATATTAACGTCCATATCCATTATGCTAGAACCCACTGTTTCTCAAGGTAGCTTTGTACCCCTATGCATGATTTAATCATGAATAACATTCATAAAAATTAAATCAATATACTGTACTGGGAAGAATAACACATGAAATGTGAATAAAGTCTCAGAATTAGATCTACAGTATGCCTGTTTACGTATAATAAAACTAAGCTCGTTTGGTGGGCCAGATGTTTCTTATTTATCATAATTTTACATTTCTATTATTATGAATGTGAAAAATGCTTCTGTATTTGAAACAAATGTGTTCCCAAGGCTTTATCAGAGAGTAATTTTATTTAATGATTTGATGGTAGAAATCTAGAGCAAGGTAAAAGCAGAAAATAATGACATGAGACAAAAATAATCATTTATTTCCTTGTAATAAGATTCCAATTTTAAACTGACCATATCCATAGAAAAATGATCATTATTTATGGGGTCCTAAATGTAACAACCTGAAAATAGGTTACTGTGCATATATACAAATTTAATAATATCTGTCTCAAAAAAGCCTAAAAGCACAACGTAAAGTTAATTCACATTAGTTACCCTAAAAGTACCATATATGTGTATCTTCAAATTGGTAATCACTAATATAATTATTGTAAGTATGTAACGCTCCATAAGGAGCGTACACACTTAGGTTGCCATATGTTTCATGAGCTGCTTTAGCCGCGGCTTTGGGAGGAGAGGGGAGGGGGAAAGGCACAGGAGAGGGGGGCAAATAGACACAGGGGAGGGGGGCAAAGAGACAGAGGGAAGGGGGGAGGAGAGCGGGAAAGAGACATGGGGGATAGGGGAAGAGACACAGTGAAGGGGAAAGAGACACAAGTCAGGGGGCAGGGATACAGAGGGAGACACATGGGACAGGTGGGAAGAGATATGGGGGAAAGAGACACAAGGGAGGGGAAGAGATACAGGGAGGAGAGTGGTGGGAAGAGATACAGGGGAGGGAGGAAGGGGGGATGAGACAAAGGGGAGGGAGGAGGGGGAAGAGACACAGGGGTGGGGGCCAGAGACACGGGGTGGAGACACATGGGAGGGGGGAAAGTGACATAGGGAAAGAGATACAGGGGATGGGGGAAGAGATACAGGGGAGAGAGTGGAGGGAAGAGTCACAGGGGAGGGGGGAGAGACACAGGAGAGTGGGGAGAGACCACAGGGGAGGGGGAGGAAAGAGAAGGATGGGGAAAGGGGGAGGAAAGAAACACAGGGGAGGGGGGGGAAAGAGATACAGTCGAAGCAGGTGTGGGGGAAAAAATAAAAAAATAAAAATATTATCCCCTCATTTATGACGGGCAAACAACTAGTGATAATATATTTAACCAATATGTATTCATTGGATGATGACTTTTAGATATGCTCATTGTAACTAATCAGCTTTAATGGCTCACAGTGTTATATTATACTAGCGAATTGCCCGTCAAAAAATGACGGCAATGAAATTGTAAGGTAGCTAATGCTGTTTAGTGTGTAATAATGAAATATATAATACATTAATAAATGAACATACTTTACCTATTTTAAAGCATTGTGTGGAAGAGCTGTGAATGTGTTTTGATGTTGCTGCAGCATTAGTGGTGTGGATCTGCTGTGTAAGCGTGCTGAATGTGTGCAGTGTAACACTGTGCGTGCGCGAGACCAAACCGTTAGCGTAGTCGTGTACTTCCGCATTGGCGAGAAATGGCGAGTAATGTGTGTTATACGTTTGTATCGGAATATCCGTAGGTGTTTTGTGGTGTTTTGCGAGTTTCTTGTGGTGTTTCGCGAGTTTAGAGTGCTGTAGCCTCGTTTTCGTTTTGTTCGGCGGCCATTTTTTCTCTCGCTTCGTTTTTTTTTTAGTGTCTAAACTGTTTTATTTGAAGTAAAATCGAGGTGTAAGTTGTATTTTTGAGGTGCTGGGTGCTCCCTCTTGGTGTAGGTAAGTTTTTTATGTATGTGGTGTGTGTATGTATTGTGTTTGACATTTTCTAATGTTCGCGAGTTGCGTCCGAGTGTTGCGAGTCCGTAATGTGTGTGAACGTGTGTCGTATGTTGTTTGCGAGTGTCGTAATGTGTGTGTCGTACTGTTTGGGTTGCGAGGTGAAGTTTGCGAGGGTCGCAGTTGCTGGCAAGGAGCGCCTTCGGCGCTCCATGCCAGCAACTGCGGCCCTCGCTTTGCGAGGTCCTCAGGTGCTGGCATGGAGCGCCTACGGCGCTCCATGCCAGCAACTGAGGCCCTCGCTTCGCGAGGGTCCTCAGTTGCTGGCATGGAGCGCCTTCGGCGCTCCATGCCAGCAACTGAGACCCTCGGGCAGTGCCCTCGCTACGCGAGGGCCTCGGCTCGCTGCGCGAGCCGCGGCCCTCGCTACGCGAGGGCCGCGGCTCGCTACGCGAGTCGCGGCCCTCGCTTCGCGAGGGCCGCGACTCGCGTAGCGAGCCCGCGGCCCTCGCTTCGCGAGGGCCGCGGGCTCGCTACGCGAGCCCGCAGCGTTAGCAACAACTCGTACGCTCACAACTATATATGTGATCCAATACATTTTAATGTTTTTTTTTACCTGGTTAGAGAAGGTAGAACTGCTCACCTGATCAGTCATCAGATTTACCTTTTATCACAATTCCTCAGTCATGTGTTTTGATACCCAGTGTATACCTTTTGCAGCAGTTAAGTATCACTTGATAAAGTGAGATGTCCTTACCTATTATTTGAACCATCCTTTAATGGGTAGCTGTGCAGCTGTAACAGTAGATGTAAAGGTGAAACAAGGTGGTTGTTTATCAGGTTAACCACATATAAGTCCTTGTATAAAGACAAAGGTTTTCAGGGCAGGGTGTAAATCATCAGCCATGAGTCAGAGAGTTATTTTTTTACAGTGCAGATTGTTTTCTCCATTGAACGCTGGAGATGCTCACCAGATTTCACATTGATATGACTGAATAAAGAGATGATTTCTTAAGGATGGGTGTGTTAGTATATATCTCAAAGCAGATAAAAGCATGCCAGTGGTTAAAGAGAGAGAGAGGATTATAGTCAGAATAGCACAGAAAGAAATACCTCCAAGGTTAAAGGGCCAGTGTAAGCGATTTTCATGTTAAATCTATTTTTAGTACACCATTAACTGGCATTAAGACTATATGTACAAAGAGCAGCAAATTTACTTCATTAACAGCCATTGCTGTACTTCTCCCCACCTATCTTATTGTTGTAAGCACTACTGAAAGGAAGTAAAAGATGACTTCTACATAACATTAGTCTAGCCTTACCAAAGACAGCCTAATCATTGTTAATGGATGGAGTCTTCCAATTCCTTTCATAGGGCTTCCTTCTATTAATAGCTGTAGGAGATGCGTGCTACTTAGCTATTTTAATCCCTTGCGGCCGAAGGCTCCGGCCGGCTTGCGGTTGGCGCCCTGTTATCCCTTGCGGCCACCCCCGCCGCAGTCAAAGCCTTTGATCCCACGCAGCCGCAAGAGATTCCCGACCCTATTCAAATGCTCTGGCCAGCCCTCCGCCAAGCCTGCAAAACTGCAGCAGCTTACTTGTACCCTGAAGCAGCCGCAAGGAACTCCTGCAGGGTGCACACATTAACCCTATAATGCAGGCGTCCCCATTGGGACCCCTGCAGTGTGCAAATATTAACCCTTGCTGCAGTGGTCCAATAGGGCCCCCTGCAGGCTCCCTGCATTAACCCATTCCCTTGCTGCAGAGTGTCCCGAACTTGACCGATCGCGACCCTTACAGCATCTACGGGATTTCAAATTTCCCACCGCAGGCTTGAATTCAAAATTCAAGCCCGGGGAATTGCAGGGTTTGAATATCCTGCCACGGGTCCTTAAAGGGCCCGCGACACACACTAATGGTTACCCCCAAGCCGCGGAGGTACTATAAGTACCCCCGCGGCACCTAAAATTAACCACATCAGTCAGGGGGGTCAATATAGACCCCCATAAGACTAAACTTAACCCCCTTAGTCCAATAGGGGTCTATATTGACGCCCATGATTGCTGGGGTTCATTTTAGGTGCCGGTCGGGTACTTATAGTACCCACGTGGCAGGGGTTTATTCTTTATTTCCCGCGGGTCCTTTAAGGACCTTTAAGGGCGGGTAATTTCAATCTTTAATGCAGCGACGTGGAGGTGGACCCCGCAGCATGGGGGGGTTAATGTTAGTTGCCACAGGGGTACTTACAGTACCCCAGCGGCTTGGGGTAATCATTAGTGTACAGCTGTCCCTTTAAGGATTTGAATCCAAGCCCGCAATCGGACGGGATTGGATATCTTTAGGGGTTAATAGATATTCAATGCAGCCCTATGCAGCGCTGTAATTGTTGGGTGACACATTGGGGGACATGAGGATGACATGTAGTACATTGGCTAGAGGCACCGGGCTTGGATACCGGGTTACTGCCTTGGATGTCATTTAAGCCCATAGTCCCTGGCTTAGATGACCTCCAAGACAGCAACTCGATCTCCAAGCCCAGCGGACAGCGGCCACAAATGACAGTACTGGCTAGCGCTGATGTGCCAGCTAGCCAATGTACTACATGTCATCCTCATGTCCCCCAATGTGTCCCCTATCAATTACAGCGCTGTACAGTGCTGCATTGAATTTATATTTGAGTTTTTAGTTTGGTGGGCTGGCATTCTGATCCGCGGGCTAACGCCCGCGATCAGGTCCAAGCCTGCCAAAACTTAACGGCCTGCATACAATTGGCCCAGGTGAAGCTTGCCCCAGCCCCAGTGATTTGCCTTTGTAACCGCCAGCCCCAGTGATTTGCCCCATCACCTCTCCCAGCCCCAGTGAATTGCCCCTGTGATCTCTCCCAGCCCCAGTGAATTGCTCCATCACCTCTCCCAGCCCCAGTGAATTGCCCCATTACCTCCCCCAGTCCCAGTGAATTGCCCCTGAGATCTTTCTCAGCCCCAGTGAATTGCATGCACTCACTCACACAGAGACACATTCACTCACACATAGACACATGCACAGAGACATGAGCGTTCTCTTCCTCAAAAGTTACAGGACTATAAATCAAGCATACATGCTCATTCGCCTAAAAGACAGATTAGAATAGGAAGAAGAAGCTGAAATGTTTAGTTTCAGTACAATTATAATTTTTCAGAATTTATCAAGGAGAGGGTGTATATCTAAAGATCAACAGCCTTATTAAATTGCGATTCGGTAAATTTAAAAGGGCTCTATTTAAGCACACAGCATATTTTTTTACAGAAGTTTTTAGTTAGTGAACTTCTATGCAAAAGCAAGGTCTGCACTAACTAAAAACTGAATTGCAATTTAATAAGGCTGCAAGGGTGTAACAGCTCAAACATTTTTACTTGAATATCGATTTATGGTCCTTTAAGGACCCAGTGTAGCAGCCTCATCTAGCTGGCTGCATACATCATTGCTGATTGGCTGCAAAGCTGAGCATGCTCAAATATACAGGGTTCGTTTTTACAAAATTGAACCCACTCAGGAGCCTAGCTCAATCCTGGGGGAGTAAACATCACCTGCAACAGTTTTTTTTATTTTATGCAAAGCTAAAAAACATAGTGCATGCAAATAAATGTAATCATTAACTACTAATTCCCCTCTATCAGATGCATTCATATCCCAGCTGACTTGCATATACCTTTAATGGTGGAGCATTTAACATAGAAAAAATAATATTCAATATGTAGGACACATGATCATAGGAACAGTTGATGTAAATCTCATCTATAATGTAACTCATTGGGTTCGTTTTGCATCTATTTTAAGTCAGAATCACATGATATAAATATATAGACACCACTGTATGATAATGAAGTGAAGTTTATTATGGTGGTAGTCACATTCCTTATATGTGATATGTCATAAAACTAAAGTTTTAACAATGAGTTACAGCTAATTAAAGTATATCCATTGGGTTTGTTCTTGTTGTATTCCCTCAGCTAATCTCCTTATTTTCAAACCAACCCCCTATCCACACCCTTTACTTTACTGTAGTCCAAGTCATTGCGGTGTCCTTAGCTAGCATTAACTCTGATTGAACTCCTGGCATAATGCAATTATTTAAATATATTTTATCCCCTTTAGTATTCTAATATTGATAAATGGAATGGACATGTATATAATAGGTGTACTAGGCAATAACTGTTCTACCTCTATTTACCTTAGAGAGCATTAGCTATAAATTAGAGCGAGTATAAACATGAAGTAGAGCAAGTGTGACAATACGAATATATTTCTACACATAATCTGTTTGTTTTTTTCCAGTTAGTTAAGAGTATAGTATATGCTGTAGAACGGCCATGTTTACAGTTGTCAGTCAACATAATCTTAATTAATACATATGGTTCTAATTCAGCCCATGTTCTGTCACTGGTTTAAAGCTTGTTATCCAAAGTCAATTTCAAACAATAAGTTGCGTTGTCTGGATGCCTAAAATAAAGTGGATACCTGTTAGATAAGATATGAACTATGAATAAAATTAAATTAAAGTATACACCAAAGCAAAAACGAACAATTTTAAAATCTTTCAGAATGACCAGGAACATATGTCCACATTTTGGCTCCTCTACCAATCCTCATTTTGAAAGTATACTAGATCTTTCAAATCTTTATTTGTTCATGTGTATACTGGTGCCTCTATTTTTTAGATGTTTCACTGATTGAATGGTCAAAAGAATTCAAGTCCCTTTATAATGGTGATAGTAACTTTTCAGTTAGACTAAAAGTGATTTATGGCAGATTTCATAAAAAATAGTAGTAGCATCTTTGAATGATTTGCCATCCTCCATTCACTTCTGGTTGAATGCATTCCTACAATAAGTATATGGAAAATTTAATAATAATAATAATAATAATAATACTTTAAAGGCTCATATGCGATAATAATAAGACATTGTAATACTGTAATAATAGTAATAATAATACCCCTATACTGTAATGATAAGTTACAGAAACTATTGTGCATTTTATTTTAATGAAAACAAACAGAATATAAAAACAAACTGCATGTGTGGGGGTGCTAATTAGGCTTGATTTGCTGGGAGTACTGGGGGTGCGGGATGTTGGGGGTGCAATTGGTGCTTGGAGTAAAGGGGTGCTGGGGGTACTGGTGGTGTAGGGGGTGCTGGAGATGCTGAGGGTACAGGAATTGCTGGGAGTTCCTGGGGTGGGTCGTATCTAAGGGTACAGGTGGATCTGATCTAGTGGGTGGGTCTGATGTAGAAGGTACAAGTGGGTCTTATCTGAGGATACAGGAGGTGCGTTCTTGGGGTGGTGGGGGTACCGGGAGTCATCGGCATGGTGGAGGTGCGTTCCTGGGGTGGTGGGGTACAGAAGGTGCTTTGGTTGCTAGGAGTAATGGAGGTGCTGAGAGTGTGGGGGGTGCTGGGTGTACGTGGGGTGCTGAAGGTGCTTTTGGGAAGGGGTGCTTGGGGTACTGGGGGTCATCGGCATGCTGGAGGTGCTGGTGTGACATGGAAGTAGATTAGTGAGGGGCAGTGACTTCAACAGGCGTGCTAAATGCGCACCGACCTAGGCCAGCATGTTTTTGTTGGCTGCGCAATTGTCCACGCCCTTACATCGGCGCACAATCAGCATGCGCGCTGAAGTCATGCTACCAGGGGCCTCCTATATATATCAAAATGGCATAAAATTGGGGATAAGTGGAAATAAGCAGAATTTAGTTGAGCTAAACAAAATATCTCCATTTCCGATCTCCGTTTTCAATCAAATATGTTTATCAAGTGAGTATAAACTCATGATATAGAAAAGGTCCATCTTATTGAAGAAATGAAAAGTACACATGTAAATAAATAATTTCAGTTGGTTGTTGTTAAAAAATTGGGGGGGAAGAGTTAGATGTTTGAGCTTGAAAATTAGGTGATTTAAGCCACAATAATGATGAAGTCTTAAAAAATTATAATTAAAAAAATCAAAACATTAAGGTCTTATCATTATTCTGGTGAACTATATCTAATAACTGAGCATAACCATTTATCATTCCTAACTGTAAGAAATAAATAATTATGTGAAATAATCTAATTTAGGAGCATAGGAGGACTTTATCAGGCAATTTACGCTGAAAGGTATATCTAAGTTTCCCTGTTTTTACCTTTTTCTAATCTAATACATTTTTTTCTACACCCCCAGAGCTGCTTACATAGTGTACATAGCAATAGAAACACTGCATTTGGGTACGGATTTTAACTCTTTACTAACCTTCAAGCCAGCAGCAGCACAATGCAGAGATCCACAGAGTAGTGTCTGGCTCCTCTTGCTTCCTTGTGCACTGAACTACACATACCATGATGCCTTCCTTCACAGATTAATACAATGTATTAGCTGCCTGTAATTGGCCAAAATGAATTATGAATTGTATGCAAATTTCACCAGGGATTTGAAGGGGTGTGAAAATCATCTGCTTGCAAACTCGAGAGATTTAACAAACTTTGGAGCAAGTATAATAATGCTTATTCGAGTATTTTTTCATGCACTACTGATTCTCTCTATCAGATGCACTCATAACCCATGGTACAGTACTTAAATATGCCTTTAAAATTCCCAAAGTTTAAGTTTATCTACCACTTCCAATAATTGTAATTTTATTTACTTATATATGAACTTTTTTTTCAATAAGGTGGCCTTTCCAATTTCCCTTTAATTCTGATAATTAGTCCCTATAGGAGAGAACAAAGAAAATGTTCCTTTAATAAATATACCCAGTGGTGTCCCAAGCAGCCGACGTACACCTCAACCAATGCACCTGAAAACGATATTTGTTTCCCAAGAAGGACATTTTTTTGATTATTTTGTAGAGGGAGCTAGACATCCACGCCATCTAATAATATAATAATAATATACAATAATATATTTATTATAAGAAATTACACTTCAAATGTATTTTAGATACAATTCTCTACATTAGGAGAAACAACTTGTTTATCTGACTATATAATCTTATAAATATGGCAGTCCTGTCTAATTGTAAATACAACAATAATTTTTCATTGCCTAATAAAAATGTTACTAAATGACCACAGACACCAATTGTCTCTAGTCCTTTCTCTCTAGAGGAGAGGTTTTAGACATTACCATAATTTTACTATTTTATCCTGGCATTACTACATTGTTTACTTACTCATGAGTACCTTATGTTTATTTGTGTTTTCCAGCAGCTCCTGGCAGATGATATAGTAGGCTAGTTAATCCAGTTATATACTGACCAGTCTGCACCTCTGAAGATTGGGTTACAATAATTAGGGCATATCCTGTGCATTCAAAATATAAAGTACCACTGTAGTGTATTTAATTAGATCTCATATCTCTGTTTGCTGGACCATGGAAATTAAAAACAACATTCACTTTAAAATACTGTAAATACAAGCTAACATTGTCTTAGCTTTTAAACTGTCTGTATACACCACAAGCAGAGCTGTGTATCTCCTCCAGCATGTGTCATCGGAGGCGTGGCCAGCTCTTGCTGTGTACTGGACTAAAAATAAAGTCTGACCAGTCTAGGTTTTGCTTCAGATTGATGATGCTCAATAAAGGGGCAGGAATAAGATGGCTCATGCTGTGTCACTGAGTGGGAAATATATGGAAGCTGCAAGCATATTGCAATATAGCTTGTACCTCTGTGTAGGCTGTTGGGGCTGAGCTAATGATGCGATGGAACTTAAAAAGCTCCATGATAATTCAGTACACAGGCAGTTCTGGCTACGCCCAATGATAGGCACAGGTAGGAGGCGATACTTAGATCTTGTTGAATAGGAAACAGTTTAAAAGTTAACAAATGTTAACTTGTATTTATTTTAAACTGTATACTGTTAGTAATAGGCTATGCCCAGCAAAGAAATAAATCAGCTTTACTTGCAAATGCAATACAGTGGTCCTTTAAGTACTATGAATAGACATACTGCTTTGGTATATATCTGTTATTTGGCATATATCTATTCGGTATATACTGTTCTCTTATCAATATTTGTAACTATATTCCTTCACAAGTGTCATAACGTTAATAATATCATTACCATGCATAGGAAGCAAAGACACATGAGAATCATTTCCCCATTAATATGGTGTTGGTTTCCTCTATTTCCAATTGTATATACTGGTTAACCATCACAATATCAAAAACATATTGCCTCAATACTGTTTGCATGTATACATGTTGACATCATGCTGACGCCAGGTTTGCAAGTTTGCCAGAATCATTAAAAAGTTTACAAGCACTGTTCCCAAACATATTTACACAAAAATACAGTTTATAGGATTAGTATACTTAATTTCTTGCAAATGTAGAAAATGGTATTTGAGAATAGCTTTAATCAAGAGTATACAGGAATATCTGTTCCTGGCCCTTTTTTGTAAACTGTAATCGTCCCACTGTAATCATTCAAAATAATACAAACAACTGAATCATGACACAGATATAAAGTTTCCTTTAATGCAGGTATGAAATTATTTGATGACTCCAGCTCTGAATGCATTTTTAAGATAACATTGACTTTGACATCTGATCTTTTTTACAAAGCTTTGTAAATGTGTATTTACAAGTTAACTTCATTTACTATGCTATTGCTTCATAATGTATAATTTTCAAAATCATTAATTAGCCTCAATCAAATATGCTCCATTTATGTGTGCTTTTGGATATAAGAGGTATAAGATTGAGAGGGAAGTAGGATGGGGGAGAGAAATAGAGATAGATAAAGTGTTTGGTGTTAGCAGACATACATATGGGAGTAATAAGAAGGGGGATTTGTACTGAATTTAGGAGGGGCTGAGTTGATACATTGCTAGAAGGTAGATGGACAATCAATTTATACACCATAAGTTTATGCAGCGCTTTATACAATTGAAACATACATTATATAGATAGCATGTAACACATAACACAAAAACAAATCACATATAATAGTTGTCAAACTACGAGACGTCGTCACACTTTTTACGTGGTGCGTAAGAGTTAGGCGAGGCGAGCCGTTAAGGCACTAAAACTCGCAGCACAAAGACGATGAGCGCCGAAGGCACTCATTGTCTTCTGGCCTTGCTTCGCAATGAAAGGCAAGGCAATGAAACGCGCAGGACTTAGTTACCAAATACTTAGTGAACGCGGGACCGCCAGCCTGCAAAAATACGAGATAGGAAAAATACGAGGTTAGCGGCCGAACCGCGAAAACTAAAAAAAAATAAAAACACAATAAATACACAAAAAATAATACAAAAACATCACACACAGCATAGGGGAAGAGCCAGGACGTCCGGGAGTGAGGTGGAACACGAATTTAAGTCGATTTTGACGAGTTTAGGCACTCGAAAATAGCCTAAGCGAGAAAATAAATGGCAGCCAAAAAATAAAAACGAGGCTACACGACCCTGGACCACGCGAAACACTGCCAACTGCGTAGCACTTTCACACACGAATGTATGAGGTACAAAATACACTATTACACAGTAAAAATAAATTACGAGATACAAGAAAAATACGAAATTAACGACCGAAACGCAAAAACAAAAAAACACTCAAAAAAAAATTCAAAATACAAACAAAACATCACGCACAGCACGGGGGAACAGCCAGGATGTCTGGGAGTGAGGTGGAATGCATAATTTAAGGTGATTTGGACAACTTTCGCAACTCAAAAATCGCCTAAGCGAGAAAAAAAATGGCTGCTAAAAAAATGAAAACGAGGCTACACGACCCGGACACGCAAAACACTGTCAAACATGTAGCACTTTCATACAGGAACGTATGAAATACAAAATACACTATTACAAATGATGGAAAATGCTTGCGAGCCGCGTAACACATTAATAACATTACGAATCTACGATGGCGAATCTACAACTAAAACAACGGTTTGCCCTCGTGCATGCATCATATTTTGTTGGGACATTCATTACCCTTTATCATCAGGGCACCAACACTCAAACTGTACATTGTATGCTGCCGGAAAATACAAACAAATTGTTAGCTCTTCAGGCTATTGATTGCTGGATATATTAATTACAAATAGGTAAAGTATATTAATTCATTCATTATTAGTTAACTAAATATAGATAAATATATATCTTTCTTCTCTGATGAGTGACAAAGGTGCTCAGAGTAGCAAAAGTACATGAGAGGTGAGGCTCGCAATGAGCGCCAAAGGCCCTCAGAGTACAAAAAGCTTTACATTATTTGTCAAACAGCATTCCCATGGCTTCAAATTTTATTGCCCCGTCATTTTTGACAGGCAAGTCGCTAGTATTAATATAAAAGGAGAAGATATTACATTCAAAAGAAGATGTTATGAGTAAGATGAATAAATAGTAGAAGGCCGAGGAGGTGTGTAAGAAATTAATGTATATAATTTCTTACAGGTGAATGTGAGACATAAGGAAGAATAAATAAGCAGTAGGTGTGAGCACTATAGGTGATACTCTTTCTTGAAAATACTGTATGTTGTTTTTTTTAAAAGAACTTTAAAATTCTGAAAACTGGAGAGGTTCCAAAGGGAAGGAACAGCACAAGTGAACTCTTGGAGGATGGAGTCAGAGCGGGTAATTAGAGAAGAGAATAGGAGGAGGTCCTGAGCAGAACAGAGGGAGCAATTTGGGGTTTACTTGGAGATGAGAGCGAAGATCTAGGACAGGGGTGGGCAAGTTCTGTCCTGGAGAGCACCACACAGGCCAAGATTTGAAGATATCCTTTCTGTGTACAAGTGAGTCAATCAAGATGACTGAAGAAGCAACTGACTCACCTGTATGCAGGAGGGACATCCTCAAATCGTAGTCTGTGTGGAGCTCTCCAGGACCGAACTTGCCCACCCCTGATCTAGGACATTGTTGCAGGGTTAATTGAAGCCTCAGGAATAGTAAATCTTTTTTCCTTGGAATTTGGAAAGTATATTTTACTTCTGTACGGTTCTCTAGTATCACAGTCATTTGGTTAATCCTGTCTTTATTGCATAGTTACCTCATCAGAATGCCAAACCTGTTGATGTTTTGTTGCTGCCTGTATACTAAATGATACTCATTTTTTTCCCACTTTATTTTTAGTAACAGTGAATGGTGCTCTGGTGCCAGCATTTAGAGACAACCCACATGTCACAGTGAGTCATTAGCTGTGAGGGAAGAGATTTGGACTCACAATAAAGATCTCATTATAATATAAATCCCACAGTCTTGCTCTGCTAGTGCAAACTAGAAACCACTGTAAACAGTCTACATTAACTTTTTTTTTTTTAATACCACTCTGTTAATGACACAGGAAGTCCATAATAATTTAAATTAGATTTATAATAATAAATGTAAATCTGAAATAATAAAATAGAGTCCTCAGTCAGAAGCACAGCAAGTTTTTTGGCTCAAGGCACAGGGAGGCACAGTGACCTTTTTAAAGTTACATACCTACAAAATACATTACAACTTTTTTCTTCCAAGACCTGGAATAATTGTCGAGCCTATTGATTAATGATGTACGAACAGAAACTATACTCTATGTGTAGTTGACTTTAGAGTGCTGTTTGCAAGAGTATTCATCCACTTTGGCATTTTTCATGTTTTTTTGCCTCACAACCTGGAATTAACATGGATTGTATGAGGATTTGCATCATTTAATTTACAGAACATGCCCACAACTTTGAAGATGTATTTTTTTTATTATTGTGAAGCAAACAACATATAGGACAAAATAACAAAAAATGTCAATGTGCATAACTATTCACCCCCCTAAAGTCAATACTTTGTAGAGCTACCATTTGCGGCAATCACAGCTCCAAGTCGCTTTGGATAAGTCTCTAGGAGCTTTCCACATCTTGCCACTGGGATTTTTGCCCATTCCTCCTTGCAAAACTGCTCCAGCTCCTTCAAGTTGGATGGTTTGCACTTGTGAACAGCAATCTTTAAGTCTGACCACAGATTTTCTATTGGATTGAGGTCAGGGCTTTGACTAGGCCATTCCAACACATTTACATGTTTCTCTTTAAACCACTTAACTGTTGCTTTAGCAGTGTGTTTGGGGTCATTGTCCTGCTGGAAGGTGAACCTCCATCCTAGCCTCAAATCACGCACAGAGTGGTACAGGTTTTGCTCAAGAATATCCCTGTATCTAGCACCATCCATATTTCCTTCAACTCTGACCAGTTTCCCCATCCTGTCTGCTGAAAAGTATCCCCACAGCATGATGCTGCCACCACCATGTTTCATTGTTGGGGATGGTGTTCTTTGGGTGATGTGATGTGTTGGGTTTGCACCATATATAACGTTTTCTTTGATGGCCGAAAAGTTAACTTTTAGTCTCAGCAGACCAGAGCACCTTCCTCTATACATTTTGGGAGTCTCCCACATGCCTTTTCGCAAACTCAAAACATTTTGTTTTTTTGCTGTATGTAATGGCTTTCTTCTAGCCACACTGCCATAAAGCCCAACTCTATGGAGCGTACGTCTTATTGTCATCCCATGTACAGATACTCCAGTCTCTGCTTTGGAACTCTGCAGCTCCTCCAGGGTTACCTTAGGTCTCTGTGCTGCCTCTCTGATTAATGCCCTCCTTTCCCAGTCCGTGAGTATTGGTGGGCGTCCGTCTCTTGGCAGGTTTGCTGTTGTGTTATGTTCTTTCCATTGGGTTATGATAGATTTGATGGTGCTCCTGGGGATCATCAAATATTTGTATATTTTTTTGAAACCTAACCCTGACGTGTACTTCTCAACAACATTGTCCCTTACTTGTTTGGAGAGTTCCTTGGTCTTCATGGCAGTGTTTGGTTAGTGGCTTGCTTAGGTGTTGCAGCCTCTGGGGCCTTTCAGAAAAGGTGTGTATGTGTAATGACAGACCATGTGACACTTAGATTGCACACAGGTGGACATTGTTTCAGTTATTATGTGACTTCTGAAGGTAATTGGTTACACCAGAGCTTTTTATGGGCTTCATAACAAAGGGGGTGAATGAATACATACGCTCATGCCAATTTTCTGTTTTCTATTTCTAAAAAAAAAAATGTAATATACATAATAGTTTTATGTATATATTTTTCTCATTTCACTTCACCAACTTAGACTATTGTGTTCTGATACATCACAGAAAATTCAGATTACCAAAACATTGAACTTAAGGCTGTAATGTAACAAAATAGGTAAAAGTCAAGGGGGGTGAATATTTTTGCAAGGCACTGTCATTTTAAAATGTTCCTTTTTCCTTATAACTTCCCTCAGGTTGAAAAGCCTTTAAATTTGTGTGGCAATTTTGGTGAAGATAGGACTGCTTACTAATAAAGAATTTGACTGTGAATAAGATGGACTGTGCACAAGCAAATCATTACTTTGCCTATGTTGTTGTATCCAAATATTTGTTTACCCAAGTCATTGAAGGACCATTGTACAATGAAACGATATATAAGAAGTGATGAAACCAGACAAGATTCAAAATTTTATACATCATTTTGGTTTTGCAGTGTGTGTTTTTGCAAGCTGATATAGTGTGTTATTGATACACTAAAATTTAAACAAATGCCTTGATAGACAACCCAATAAACCATTATGTTGTTTATTTATATTCCGTGCAAAATCTTATTTTTCGAATATAAAATATAGGTTTCACATGAAAAGGTCATGAGGTTTTCTTTATAAGTTTTGACTTTTAGCCCATGTACCATTTTAGTTACCCCTATTTGAAAAGATAGCAATTTGTTAATATATTTTTGAAGATATGGACCCAACATTCTAGGTGAGATCTAACTAGGGATGTTTAGTGTACATCAGAACCTCTCTTTTTCTGCTGTCCTGTTACTATCTCTTCCAATACAACTAAAAGAAAAAAAGAAGAGTATATCTAATATAGAGTTAATGACATAAATGTAACAGTTCTCTCGACAACCTTCACACTTAATTTATATTAGTGCCACTGAACAACTTCTAAGCCAAGCCTCTCTATTCTTGCTTTTATCAGAAAAGCCTTCATTCCAATGAGGAAGCACACATGCAATTCTGAATCATATACAGGGAGAATATTCTACACATATATACATACTTCTTGACAATTTAATATAAGTTTGTAGGAACTTTCAATAAAAAGGTTATTTCTAAGAAAAGATTGATGCATTACAAAATCATACAAATGATTAAGTTCATTATATATTAGTGTTCAGTTTATTTGTGTTCAGTTTATTTTCCCATGCAAAACTGTAGCACTAGTAATTCATAACATTTCAACAAAGTGATTTCCCTCAGTCTTGTCAAAAAGTAATGAAGCTAAGCAATGTTAATTAGTTAAAATTAATAAGTAATGATCTTGAAACCTAATTATGTCAGAATGGGTTTATATATTTTTTTTAGCAAACAAATTAACATATTACACTATTACATTTGTTTTTACTATTACATTTGAAAAAAAATTAAGTTTGAATGGAGGGCCCTGGTGCGAAATAGTTTGGGACCCCATGTGACTTCTCTATAAACCCGGTAAAGCTAGAAATATATGTACTTGGTCAGATCAACCTTATGTTGGTCAGATCATGTCTATAAAAATAATTATCTGCCACCCTCCCATAAAAAAAATAAAAGTTTTCCAGGGCCCCTACCCTGTTGTGGGCACTAGCAGTAGCTCCACCACAGCTACCAGCTTCAAACTCTTTACGTTCAGATATGGCATTGATTGTTTCACTTGTGCAAAAAAGTGAATTCATGACCTTTAATTGACACTTTAGGACTGACCCAGCCTCAGAGTTCCTAATGTAAGACCATTCACCTGTCTTTCTCAGCACAGATCAATAGTTTATAATGTATTAAATTCTACTTGCTAATATAAAGGGTTACTGAAGATGTAATTTATTTATATGCATTTTAAATGTTTTTTTTTATTTTTATTTTATACATGTTTTACTTAGTGCTTCAAATGACAAGAAAATATTCTTATAAGACTCTGGAAATGCAGATTTACATAAAATATTAAGAAAGTACTTCTGATCCTGATTGGGGACGATCTGGGCATTGCAGCGGTCGAATCATTGAGGACAAATCAGTTACTCTTTCTATTGTCTACAACTGAAAAAAAAAATCAGAACATTGTTGCAAATGCACTCTGGATTTTTTTTTTCCGTCACTCAGTCATGTCCAATTCTCTGTGACCTCAGTTTTGCACTGAGCAGAAACTCACCATCACCAATACAGTTTTCCAGAAAAAAAACAGACTAAAGACAACAGGGATGCATCCTCGGTCCAAGCACTGGCATCTGGAGTCGAAGTTTGCAGTGCACCAGACGGTGGTCCATATTTCATTCTGCGCTGGGCATCACTCAGGTGAGCAGGACATCTTGAAGGTCTCGCTGGCGCACCAGAATATTCAGCCTTTAATAAATTGTAATTCGGTAAATTTAAAAGGGCTCTATTTAAGCACACAGCATATTTTTTTTACAAAAGTTTTTAGTTAGTGAACTTCTATCCAAAAGCAAGGTCTTCACTAACTAAAAACTTCTGTAAATAAAATATGCTGTGTGCTTAAATAAAGCCCTTTTAAATTTACCGAATCGCAATTTCATAAGGCTGAATATTCTGGTGCGCCAGCGAGACCTTCAAGATGTCCTGCTCACCTGAGTGATGCCCAGCGCAGAATGTAATACGGACCACCGTCTGGTGCACTGCAAACTTTGACTCCACTTCAACCCTAAACAAAAGGGGAAAGGAGCCCCAAAGAAGAAGTTACAGATCGGTAACCTCCAGTCAGCTGAAGTGAAGGCCACATTCCAGGCGAATCTCCAGTCAAGACTAGAAGATCACCGATGCTTCACAGATCCCTCCTCAGATGCTCTCTGGGAACCTTTCAAAACCAGCATACCGCAGACCTCCTAGGTTTCTCCTCAAAAAACAAAAACAAAGGCTGGTTTGACAAAAACAGTCCTGAAATCAATCAATTACTGTTGGAAAGAGATCCGCCCATCATGCGCATCTCGCTCAGCCGTATTGCTCTAACAAGAAAGCAGCCTTCCGTCTTGTGTGCAGCAACTTCCAATGAAAGCATAGAGAAAGTCAGAACCAGTTGGGGACCAACCTCTCTGAAAGAACTCAGAGTTGCGCATATGTCGGTGACTACAAATGGTTTTATGAAGCCCTGAAGACCGTGTATGACCCTTCACACCTGGTTCAAAGCCCATCGCGCAGTGCAGACGGTCAAATACTCCTTACAGACTGGGCGTTGATTCTGAACCGGTGGTCTGACCACTTTCAGACTCTATTCTGTGCCAACCGCATAGTCTCAGCGCTCTGTCGCATTCCACAACAAACAATGAAAACAGAACTTTACAAGTGGATTTACCTTAAAAAGTAAAGGCTGATAAACTGCAGAGTGCACTAATTGTGCCCAGGTGAGAGGGGTGTGGCTTGACTGTTAAACTTGTATAAAAGGTTTGTGAGCTGGTTTGGGGCCTGTTTACAAGTGGATTTACCTTACAAGTAAAGGCTGATAAATTGCAGAGTGCACTAATTGTGCCCAGGCGAGAAGGCAGAAGTTAATAGAAACCGGAGAAGGGGAACTTGTGAGCTTGCGAACATTTTCAGTATCAAGTGCAATTCTAGTAAAAGCCTAGGAGTTTAAATAAAAGGAAGGCCTTCAAAGAAAAGGGAGGGCAGATTTATAGTGCAAAGGAGGAAAACTTTATATAAATATATTATATTATATTCTTTATTTTTCCCACTGAAATTTCGTAGACAATAATAATAATTATGAGTCAGTCCAGTGGCAACCTTATTCAGTGTACATCCTGTCAAATGTATGCACTACTGGAACAGATGATCCAGGGTCCATACCTCTGTGACAGGTGTGAGCATGTTGCCTCTTTGGAAGCTCAAATTGAAGATCTGGAGAGGAGAATTGCAGCACTTAGTGATATTGCTCCACTGGAAAGGGAGTTGGTGCTCACGGAGCACAGTTTAGCTGGGCCTAGTATGGAGGGAGGAGCTGGGGCTAGTGAGAATGACCAGGGAGGTAGCTGGGTTACAGTTAGAAGGGGAATCAGAGGGTACAGGAGGAGGCAGGCCAGTTCTGAGTTGGTAAACAACAACAGATTTGCCAGATTGAGTGAAACTGTTGGCGATGTCCATTCAGGAATGGCAATGCCAGATAGAGCTGTTCCCTCTAACAGCCGGGCGAACAGCTCTACTGGAGAAGAGGGAGGGCAGAATAGGCAGAGCAACAGACATGTTTTGGTGGTAGGGGACTCTATTATTAGGAAGGTAGACAGGGTAATTTGTCACCCAGATCCCAGCAATCGAACAGTTTGCTGTCTCCCGGGTGCTCGGGTTCGGCATGTTGTGGATCGGGTGGATAAATTATTGGGAAGGGCTGGTAATGAACCGGCGGTCTTGGTACACATTGGTACCAATGACAAAGTTAGTGGAAGATGGAGCGTCCTAAAGAATGATTTTAGAGAATTAGGGAATAAGCTTAAAGCAAGGACCTCCAAGGTAGTATTTTCTGAGATACTACCAGTGCCACGTGCTAGTCCAGGGAGGCAGAAGGAGCTTAGGGAGGTTAATGCGTGGCTAAAAAAGTGGTGCAGTGCAGAGGGTTTTGGGTTTTTAGAGCACTGAACTGACTTCTCACTTGGGTACAATCTCTATAGCAGGGATGGATTGCACCTTAATGATGAGGGCGCTTTTGTGCTAGGGAATAGGATGGTAGAACGGCTGGGGGAGTTTTTAAACTTGTAGGTGGGGGGGAGGGACTATATAGAAGTATTGGGGTAAATAGGGTAGAGAGGGAAAGGGATGAATTATTTACCCATGGGGGAGGAGAAGGGGGGAGGGTTACAATAGAAAGTAGGGAGATATTAATAGGGGCCTCAAATACAGTGGCAGGCACTTCACATCAGCATAGCAACATAAAGTGTATGATTGCAAACGCAAGAAGTTTGCCTGGGAAAATGGATGAGCTAGAAATATTAGCAGTACAAGAAAAATGGGGCTTAATAGGCATTACGGAAACATGGTGGGATGAATCTCATGACTGGACTGTTAATCTGGATGGTTATAACCTATTTAGGAAAGATAGGGGAAATAGTAAAAGAGGAGGAGGGATCTGTCTTTATGTTAAGCCTGAATTTAAGCCTATAGTTAGAGAAGATATTTATGCTGGCACTAACGGCATCATTGAATCCTTGTGGGTTGAGCTAAATAGTGGAGGAGCTAATTCTAAATGCATATTGGTGGGAGTATGCTATAAACCCCCAAATATAGCTGAAAGTGAGGAAATACAATTATTGTTACAGATTGGAAATGCAGCTAAGCATGGGCAAGTTCTAATAATGGGAGACTTTAATTACCCTGATATAAACTGGATAAACGAGACCAGCAGCTCAGCTAAGGGGAGCAGGTTCTTGAGTACACTCAGGGATCATTATCTAGCCCAGGTAATACAAGAACCTACTAGAAATAGGGCCATCTTGGATTTAGTCATCACAAGTAATATTGATATAATATCAAATGTAAAAATAGGGGAACCCTTGGGGAACAGTGATCACAACACAGTCTCATTTGAGATTGAATACAAAAAACAGAGTTGTAAGGGGCCAACAAAAACTCTAAATTTTAAAAGGGCTAACTTTAATGGGCTACGGGCAGCAATACAACATATAGACTGGGACAAAGAACTTACAGGGAAGAATACTGAAAATAAATGGACAACATTCAAATCCTTACTAAATAAACATACTCATCAGCATGTACCATGTGGAAATAAAATAAATAGGAGTAAATCACATCCCATGTGGCTTAACAATGACTTAAAGATCATGATGAGGAAAAAGAAATATGCATTTAAATTATACAAGAAGGAGGGAACAGAGGCATCTTTATGTGACTATAAGGAAATCAACAAGGCTTGCAAAAGGGCTATTAGACTGGCTAAAATAGAAAATGAGAAGTCAGTTGCAATGGAAAGTAAGACTAACCCTAAAATATTTTATAAATATATTAATGGGAAGAAGGCCAGGAAGGAATCGATAGGACCATTACAATGTGACACAGGCCATCTGATAATTAGTGACCAGGAAAAGGCAGATGAGCTAAATAGGTTCTTTTCGTCGGTTTACACAAGGGAGGTACCAGTGGTTGGGACACTGCAACATAATGGGGCTACACTACCTTCACTAAATAATTGGTTAACGCAGGAAGAAATACAAAAGAGGTTGGAGAAAATAAATGTTAATAAAGCCCCAGGTCCTGATGGAATACATCCAAGGGTACTGAGGGAGCTGGGTTCTGTAATAGCCAAACCATTATATCTAATCTTTAAAGACTCGCTCACTACAGGGTCTCTACCAGATGACTGGAGAAAAGCAGAGGTGATACCTATATTTAAGAAGGGATCTAGAGCAAATCCGGGGAATTATAGATCAGTGAGCCTCACTTCTGTAGTTGGGAAGCTTTTAGAAGGGTTAATAAGGGACAGAATACAAGAATATGTCTATTTGAACAGGATCATAGGTAGCAGTCAACATGGATTTATGAAGGAAAGGTCGTGTCAGACCAATCGAATTAGTTTTTATGAGGAGGTTAGTAGGAACTTGGATCAGGGCAACTCAGTGGATGTAGTCTTTTTAGATTTTTCAAAGGCATTTGATACAGTGCCACATGGAAGACTAGTGAGCAAACTAAGGGATACAGGAATTGCAGTAAATATCTGCTCATGGATCGAGAGCTGGCTAAAAGACAGGAAGCAAAGGGTTGTTGTAAATGGAACATACTCCGATTGGTCTAATGTGATAAGTGGGGTTCCTCAGGGCTCAGTATTGGGTCCTCTCCTTTTTAACATATTTATTAATGACATTGAAGTAGGACTCGAATGTAGTGTCTCCGTTTTTGCTGATGACACTAAGTTGTGCAAGGTAATAAAATCAGATAATGATGTACTTTCCCTACAAAAGGATTTGCATAAATTAGAGAAATGGGCGGCTAAATGGCAGATGAGATTTAATACAAATAAATGTAAGGTTATGCATTTGGGAAGGAACAATAGCCAAGCAATCTATAATCTTAATGGAGCAAATCTAGGGGTATCAGATATTGAAAGGGATTTGGGAGTACTAGTGGACAACCACCTAGGTAACAGCGCTCAAAGCCAAGCAGCGGCTGCAAAGGCATATAAAATATTAGCATGTATTAGGAAGGGTATAGAAGCAAGGGAAGCAAATATAATTCTGCCACTATACAAATCTCTAGTACGCCCTCATTTGGAATATGGAGTACAATTTTGGGCACCACCTCACAAAAAAGACATTTTAGAGCTGGAAAAAGTACAGAGAACGGCTACAAAACTAATAAGGGGAATGGAGGGGCTAAGTTATGAAGAAAGACTAGCAAAATTAAACGTATTTTCGCTAGAAAAAAGGCGTCTAAGAGGAGATATGATTACGTTATTTAAATACATCCAGGGTCAATATAAGGCTTTGTCAAGTGAACTTTTTGTAGCAAGAGATTTTCAACTGACAAGAGGACATCCGTTGAGGTTAGAGGAAAAAAGATTTCACCTTAAACAAAGAAAAGGGTTCTTCACAGTTAGGGTGGTTAAACTGTGGAATTCTCTACCAAAGGAGGTGGTGACAGCGAATTCGATAGACAACTTCAAAAAGGGGTTAGATATATTTCTGAATAAAGAGGGCATTCAAGGCTATCCTAGATAACTAGCAAGGAATATTGATCCAGGGAGAAATTTGATCGCCAGTTTCTGGGGTCAGGAAGGAATTTTGCTTTTTTTTCCCCTTATGAGACAATTGGCAAAGTTTCAATGGTTTTTTTTTTTATGTTTGCCTTCCTCTGGATCAATTAACAATAATTAACAATTAACAATAATAATAAATAGTCCAAATTAAAAAGATCAATAGAGATCTAAAAAGGTTGAACTTGATGGACTAACTCTTTATTCATTCTCCAATACTATACTATTAATAATTATTTAATCAATAATTTAATTAATAACTAATCCGCATATTGCAGATCAGAGGAGATCTTAACAGGTTGAACTTGATGGACTGAAAGTCTTTTTTCAACCTTAATTACTATGTAACTATGTAACTACTATGTAACTGGATGAAATTCCTACTATTGAAGAGACTGTAAAAGCCATTGAGCAGCTAAAAAACGGTAAGGCTACAGGAGTTGATAGGATCCCAGCTGATATCTGGAAACATGGGGTCCAGAACTTCCAGCTAAACTGCATGAGCTCTTTGTTTGCTGCTGGTGCCAAGGCAAACTGCCACAGAACTGCTCCAATTACCGGGGGATAACTCTGCTCTCCGTCACAGGGAAAATCCTTGCAAGAGTACTCCTCAACAGACTGGTGCTCCTCCCCGAGAGTCAATGTGGCTTTAGTGCCAACTGGAGCACCACTCACATGGTTTTTGTTCTCAGGCAGCTCCAAGAGAAATGCAGAGAACAGAACAAGGGACTTTATGTGCCGTTTGTCGACCTTACCAAAGCGTTCGACACTGTGAGCAGGAAGGGTTTGTGGCAAATCCTGGAACGTATAGGATGTCCTCCCAAGTTCCTCAACATGATCATCCAGTTACATGAAAACCAGTGTGGCTGACCTATCTGATCCCTTCCCAATAAGCAACAGCTTGAAGCAGGGCTGTGTTCTTGCACCCACTCACACTACTCTCCAGTATGATGCTGCAAAGGGCCACAGTAGACCTTGATGTTGAGGATGTACTCTACATCCGATTCCACACAGACGGCAGTCTGTTCAACCTGAGGCAACTAAAGGACCGCACCAAGACAGTGGAACGACTCGTTCGAGAGTTACTCTTCGCCGACAATGCTGCTCTCATGCGGCGAAAACTTTGCAGCAAATTACATCTTGCTTCGCTGATGCTGCTGAGCTTTTTGGTCTAGAAGTCAGTTTGAAGAAGACTGAAGTTCTCCACCATCCCACAGCTCAGGAAGATTACTGTCTTCTTCACATCACTATTGGCGAGTCTAAGCTGAAAACAGTCCAACAGTTTACCTACCTAGGTTGCATTATCTCCACGGACGCAAAGGTTGACAAGGAAATTGACAACAGACTAGCAAAGGCAAACGGTGCATTTGGCAAGTTATATAAAAGAGTTTGGAAAAACAAGAATCTGAACAAGTGCACAAAGATCAAAGTGTATGGAGCTGTTGTGCTGACCACCCTTCTGTACTGTTCCGGGTCTTGGGTTACCTACTGCCACCACCTTCGCCTTCTTGAGCGATTTCATCGACGCTGCCTCCGCACCATCCTCAACATTCACTTGAATGACCACATCCCAAACACTGAAGTCCTAGAACAGGCAGGAATCACGGGCATTGAGGCCATACTTGAAGAAGCAGTTATGCTGGGCAGGACACATCTCTAGGATGGAGGATGATCGACACATCTCTAGGATGGAGGATGATCGACTTCCAAAGATCGTGCTATATGGTGAGCTCACCACTGGCAATCGTAACAGAGGAGGGACAAAGAAGAGGTACAAGGACACACTGAAACAGTCCCTTGATGCCTGTCATATTGAGCATCGCTGATGGTCCGCCTTAGCTTCAAACCAAAAGGCATGGAGAAGTACCATTCACCAGGCTGTCTCCTCTTTCGAGACCACACGCAGGACTAGTATTGAGGACAAGAGGAAACAAAGAAAAAATGGTGTTACTACAGTACCCAACCAAGAACAAACTTTCCGTGCAACCACTGTGGTCGAGTCTACCTGTCCCGCATTGGCCTCCTCAGTCACCTAAGAGCCCATAGATGTGGACACCCCTCTTAAATCTTCGTTCGCAAAGCCAAGCCTATAATCTCGACTGCCTCACTTCTCTTTACAAACTTCTTCACAAGCACCACAGATTGCCTTCAGATTGTCTTGTTCTCAGAGACACTATTACATCTCACTCAATCTAACTAAATCTCAACTGTCTCTCTCTCTCTGATAGATACAGACTGACAACACAACATTCTAAATTATTTAACACTTCATGAACCAAACATGCAACATACATAATCACACATCACAAGTCAATCACACAAAGGAAAGCAACAAAATGTACAGTAATTAACATACATAGGGTAATCAACTCAACATAAAAACATATTGAATAACAATAACAATTACTAAACCCAAAGGATGGTCAGGGGGATCATGACAGGCCGCAGTGTAAAGCTCCTGGTATTCCTAGGTGGTCTCCCATCCAAGTACCGACCAGGCCGAACACTGTATGGCTTCAGGGTGGCATGACCTCTTGGTTCCCTGACTGGAATCAAACCCAGGTTGCAGTGGTGAAAGCACCAAATCCTAGCCACTGGAGCACCAGGGAACCCTGTCTGGAAAATAAGCTTAAATATTTTCATATGTTGTACAGCATTATTAATGTAACAAAAACCTTGTAATGTATATTTGATTTCCTTTTCCTTTTAACATTGCACTGCAATGACACAACTTTCTTTAAACTTAGAATTTCTCGTTAAACCCCGCGGTCTATTCATCAGAATGGAATCTCATTCTGGTATCTCTGTAATAATAGTGACAAATCCTTACTTACAGCTCACATAGGAAGTGTTAATTACAGGGTCGGGTGACTTGTACATCTGGTTTCTATTGTGGATAAATACATCACTTATGCAATAAACAAAAAGGTCAACGTGCCAACTCATATTTGCATGACAGCATTTATTACATCTCACTGGTGGTTTAGCATTTGTCTACCTGTATCACTGAATATTAAATAATAACCTCACAAACACATTCATATATACCACCTTTTAAATATCATTGCAGCTACGTTTGGACTCCCTGGAGGCAGACTGGTCCAGTAATAATTAATAAAGTACTTTGCCAATCTACTTACCTCATACTATTGGTCTGTATTCTTGGTGTCTAGCATGTTCAGAAGAACATACATAAAGCAAAACAAATTAACAACCACATTTCTTTTTTTCTTTGTTTCAGAACGCAGTCCTTCTTGACCTTGCTGTCATTTTCTTATCTTCTCTAGGTTGTGAGCTTGCTAGACAAGGGCCATCTCAGCCTTCCATATATGCTGTCACTATCACCCTCTCCTGGTTCCCAGAATGCAGTGCAATAACTGTATTTCTTGGAATTCTGAAAAGGGAATAAATCTTTTAACTTATTTTAGACGTTCAAATGTAAGCACTCATGTACAATTTAATTAATATACATATATATATATATCACATATAATAGTTGTCAAACTATGAATCGTCGACACGCAAAGCGATGGACGCAGTTCAGATCGCATTTGCGGAGGTGGAGGCTCTTCGGCGCCTCACAAGCGGTTACAAAAACCCACAGAAGCAGGATCTAACACGCAATTATTAAATACGGACTTAACGGCCAAACCACGCGCACCTGAAAACATTAAAAAAACAATAAATACACACAAAAATGACATAAAAAGCTTACCCACAGCAAGGGGGGGGGGGGCACCAAGGACCTCTGCAAGTGAAGTTACACCTCAATTTAAGTCCAAATTCCAGAGTATACACACACAAAATCCCCTAAGCGAGAGAAAAAATGGCCGCCGAACAAAACGAAAACGAGGCTACACGAACCTAAAGCCTCAAAACACCACCAAGCACACACGGCTTTTCAAAAAAGCTGTACGAGGTACAAGATACACTTTTAGCAAGGACGCTAAATCATACACAGCCGCGTACCACATACACATTTGCCGCCTTTTTACAACACTAACTTACACAATGCGGAAGTACACAGCTACACTAACAGCTTTCCCTCGCGCACGCAGCCTATTTACACTACACACTGCACACATTGCTGACACTTACACCACAGCTCCACAGCAATGCAAACCTACATTGTATGCTGCAGGAACATCAAAACAGATTGTCAGCTCTTCAGCACAATGCTTCCAGCAGATATTACTTACAAATAGGTAAAGTATATTAATTTAATAATTTATTAATTATTTAATTAGCATACAAAAAAAAAAAACACTATCGCAATAAACACAAAAGCCATTCACTGCGCGCCTCACAACGAGCACCAACACTGTTTATAGCACACAAACTACACCAGGGGACAGCCTTGCAATAAGCGCAAAAAGCAGATCAGCGCTGGCCTTACAATGACAGCAAAAGCGCCTCTGATAAAAAAAAAATACAACAAGCCTCGCAATGAGCGCCGAATGATCTCAGACCACCAAAAAAATGTATGTCTGGGGCAAACAGCATTACCTGCCTTACAATTTTATTGCCCTGTCATTTTTGACGGGCAAGTCGCTAGTATATATTTATTAAAGAAAATATTTTCTGCAATCTTCTACGTTTTTTTAAACAGAGCAAAAGCTTGACAATAGATAAGACTCATTATGCCTTTACTATCTACTAAAAAAAGCTTAGTTTGTTGTTTCATCAGGTTAGCATTAGACACATAATAGGCAGTGCAAAAAAAAATGAGGTTTGTATGTGTAACACGGCTTAGTATTTATTTCACAAACCACAGTATATTGTCCGAACAAGATATCTGAAATAATTTTTGAGTTAGAAAGTAATTTAAAAAAGTGATAAAGTAACACTTTATTTTATACTATTTAGTAACCTGATTTACAGAACTCACATTGAGATAGACTATATAATATGAGAGGGCTACAACATCCGGGGCTACTCTTGCGTCAGCGGACTCTAGATTTCTTCTGCATTACTCGTGTTCAGTATTTAAGCTCTGTTATGGTGTACTTGCTGGACATTACTTAACTCTATTTAAAGGGGAGATTTAGAGAGCTTAAAGTGATAATCCAAACAAGCCTTGTAGACATCTGAGAAGGCATTAGTGCAAGTAAAACAAGTTAAAAATGTCTGTTACAATATAGATACTGTGGGCTAACAAGAAAACTAATAGTACTTAAGAGATTAAGTTCAACGTTTTGGAATCTTCAGCTTTGCAAGTGTATCTTTTGCAGTCTCTGTGGCAGCTGTAAACCTTGGAGCTGTGGATTTGTTTTGGGAACAGCAAACATAGCTAACGTGAGAGTAGAGTTATGGATCATAATCATACTATGCCCTGAGGGGTGGAATAACGTGCCAAGAGGCAATGATGTCACATCCGAGGAAGTCACCTCTTGTGAGCAATTCATTCATTAACTCCTATATGGTTGACATTGGCACGGAAATAACATAGGAGTAGCAAGACATTCTGTGCATTCACCTTAAAGAATGTTAGTGTTCGGATGCATTTAATAACTCTTTTGACTTGATTTTTTTATATATTTTTTATTGGAATCTTCAGAATGTTAAAAAGTTTGAAGCATCCGATACACATAAAAGAAGATGATATTACAAATATTAAAATGCAGTTCTATATATCACATTAACAACAAAATAAAAAGGTTAAACATACACTAAAAAAATAAAGAAATACAAAATTAAATATGCTTATTTAAATGTTTATTTTATGAATAAAAGGTATCAATCTCATCCATACATTTCAAATAATTCAGGTTTATCTTTGGATTTACCCAATGAGAAGATCCATTAGGAGAACCTGATTAATAATTGCAATTGCAATTGTCCAGGGTAGTCTATTATTATCATTATTGTTGTTACCAAGTAATTATAAAGTTCCATCATTTTACGCGGCTCTACCTAGCTCGAGGTAGTTACAATTACATTTAACAGTCTAGAGAGGGTGAGTGTACAGGAAAGAAAAATGTTGGTGGGATCAGTAAGGAACCGTTGTATAGATAAAGAGATCCTAGGTGAATGGGATATTAGTTGTAATAATTTAGTGCTGGAACAAAGTACATTGGATAATTGTAGTGTGGAACCACTGTTTTTGATTAACCATGAAGTAGCAGTAATGAAGTGGGTGAAAAAGCTGGGGTGGTGCCAAATGGGCTAGATGTAATATAATAGGGAAAACTAAACTGAAAAGAGAAAGGTAATCTAGGTAGTCTAGTTTCAAGTTCCAAAGAAGCTATACAAAAATAAGCATGTTATAAATGTATTTTCTGCAATTGAACATTTGCAAATATTATTATTTACAAGTATTATTAGAATTTGTACTTTGTCATATTTATTTAAAATAAGTGTTAAATCAATATGTTTTATATTTTCCATATATATTTGCTTTGATAATGGACAAAATATTTTTAGAAAAGTAAATAAAAATGCCTTTATTAATTTATTAACTATTTTTATAGGACCAGACATTGTTTTTGTTAACGTGATCACATATAAGGGACCTTAAATGCAAAAAAAACAAACATTCATTTCTTTTAAAAATGTTATATTTCAGAGTGCAATTTTGCATAAGCTTCCTGTAGTTCCTCCCAACTCCCAAAATAGGAAAATAGATACTTCAATATCAGCTAACCACTCCAAGGAAACCTATTTTTCATTTGTAAATATTTTGTCCATTCACAAGAATAGTTCTTCTAAAGGGCATACTGCTTAAAGACATCTAAGTAATTCCCCTACATCTTTGCCACCTACTATTCCTATAAATATATTATCTCACTGCAGTTCTTACATATTCCTAGAGTAATTGCTATTATTGGTGAAGGAGTACAGGTTTGTTAGAGAGGAAGTTGGTAATAATATTTAGAATGCTATAGTGATGGAACGTGGTCAAATCTCGACCCGTGCACAGGGTTCCTTTATACAAATCACCGGCTGGAGAAGGCAGACGACTTTGGAAGCTTTTTAGCAGATCAGACGGCCATACAGAAAGCATAGAATCCCAGTATCCAGGAATGAAACTTTTAAACCCCTATAAAATTCTTCCAACTATAAAAACGTAGCCTGTAAAGGAGGCCGCAAGAGTTACTGCTATTAAATTGGCCTCTTTCTGTGGATTACAGGCGGAAACAACCCACGGGCCATCAAAATCTGGACTCCGTCCCAGCTAAGCCTTTGATCTGTTAAGCCCGTAGATGTTACAAACACAAATCCCTATTAAATTGCTAGGTATCCCCCCCCAAAAAAATCGGGCGTTCAAACCCGTAAACGGCAAATGGAGCAAAAAATAGGACCTGCAAAGGGTTTACAGACAAGTACTAAACACTATAAAAGGCAATATAAACACACCAGTGGACTTTAAAATATGGGGAAAGCATTGAAAGGCATTACAATTACTTGCACAACAATCCCCAAATAAAAAGTAGGCATTTCAAATAATTTTTATTTCATCATATGTTGGAATGGTCATAGTTACATAGTACATAGTAATTGAGGTTGTAAAAAAGGCTTTTAGTCCATCAAGTCCAAACAATTAAGATCTCCTCTGATCTGCAATATGAGGATTAATTATTAACTGATCCAGAGGAAGGCAAACAGAAAAAAGTGAAACTTTGCCAATTGTCTCAAAAGGGAAAAAAAACGAATTCCTTCCTGGCTCCAGATACGGGTGATCGGATTCCTCCCTTGATCAACACTCCCTCTATAACTAACCTGGATAACCATGAATGCCCTTTTTATTTAAAAATATATCCAATCCCTTTTTAAAGGTATCTGTTGAATCTGCTGTCACCACCTCCCTTTGTAGAGAATTCCACACAATAATTACCATTACTGTGAAGAACCCTTTTCTTTCTTTAAGAAGGAATCTTTTTACTTCTAACCTCAAAGGATGTCCTCTTGTCAGTTGAAAACCTCTTGGCACAAAAAGCTCCCTTGACAAATCCTTATACTGACCCTGGATGTATTTATATAGGGTAATCATATCCCCTATTAGATGCCTTTTTTCTAGAAAAAATAAGTTTAATTTGGTAAGTCTTTCTTTATAAATTAGCCTCTCCATTCCCCTTATTAGTTTTTTGGTCCTTATCTGTAATTGTTCCAGTTGTAAAATGTTCTTTTTTTGAAGTAGTACCTAAAACTATACTCCATATTCCCTAGTGGCAGAATTATATTCGCTTCCCTGGCTTCTATACCCTTCTTAATACATGCTAATATTTTATTTGCCTTTGCAAGATGCTGCTTGGCATTGAGAACTTTTACGGAGGTGGTTGTCCACAAGCACTCCCAAATCCCTTTCAATATCTGATACTCCTAGATTTGCTTCATTACGTTTATAAATTGTATGGCTATTTTTCCTTCCCAGATGCATAACCTTACATTTATTCATATTAAATCTCATCTGCCACTTAGATGCTCATTCCTTAATTTATGCAAATCCCTTTGTTCATCAATTTGTGATTTAATTACCTTGCACAACTTTGTGTCATCATCAAAAATGGAGCCAATACTTTCCAGTCCTACTTCTAAGTCGTTCATAAATATGTTAAAAAGGAGAGGACCTAATACTGAACCCTGAGAAACCCCACTTATCCTATAAGTCCAATCTGAGTATGTTCCATTTACCACAACCCTTTGCTTCCTGTCTTTTAGCGGGCTCTCAATCCATGAGCAGATATTTACTGCAATTCCTGTAGCCCTTAGTTTGCACAATAGTCTCCCATGTGGCACTGTATCAAAAACCTTTGCAAAATCTAAAAAGACTACATCCACTAAGTTGCCTTGATCCAAGTTCCTACTAAACTCCTCATAGAAACAAATTAGATTTGTTTGAAATGACCAATCGCTCTTAAAGCCATTTTGGCTCCTACTTATAATCCTGTTTGAATAGACATATTCCTGTATATTATCCCCTATTAACCCTTCTAAAAGCTCTCCCACTAAGGAAGTGAGGCTTACAATATATATAATATAATTCCCTGGATTTGCTCTTGCTCCCTTCTTAAATATAGGTATCACCGCTGCTTTTCTCTAGTCATCTGGTAGCGACCCAGCGTTGAGTGAATCTTGAAAAATTAGATATAATGGTTTGGTTATTACAGAACCCAGTTCCCTCAGTACCCTTAAATGTATTCCATCAGGACCTGGGACTTTATTAACATTTATAGTGTAGCCCCTTATGTTAGAGTGTCCCAAACACTGGTACCTCTCTTGTGTATACAGAAGAAAATAACCTATTTAGCTCATCTGCCTTTTCCTGGTCACTAATTGTCAGACGACCTGTTTCACATTGTAATGCTCCTATAGATTCCTACCTGGCCTTCTTCCCATTAATATATTTAAAAAATATTTTAGGATTGGTCTTACTCTGCTTTGCAACTAAGTTTTCATTTTCTATTTTAGCCAGCCTAATAGCTCTTTTGCAAGCCTTGTTGATTTCCTTGTACTCACGTAAAGCAGTCTCTGTCTCCTCTTGTTTGTATAATTTAAATGCCTGTTTTTTACTCTGTATATTGATCTTTAAATCATTGTTAAGCCACGTTGGATGTGAGTTACTCCTTTTACTTTTATTCCCACTTGGTATGTGGTGATAAGTATATATATTTAGTAAGGATTTAAATGTTGTCTGTTGATGTTCAGTATTTTTACCTGCCAGTTCTCTGTCCCAGTCTATACTTTTTATTGCTGCCCTTAAACCGTTAAAATCTGCCATTTTAAAATTAAGAGTTTTTTTTGGGCCATTTACAATTTTGTTTTTTTAATTCAATCTCAAATGAGACTGTGTTGTGATCACTGTTTCCCAGAGGTTGCCCTATTCCAACATTTGATACTATATCAATATTATTTGTGATAACTAAATCCAAGATAGCTTCATTTCTAGTAGGCTCTTGTATGACCTGGGCCAGATAATGATCCCTGAGTGTACTCAAGAACCTGCTCTCCTTAGCAGAACTGCTGGTCTCATTTATCCAGTTTATTTCAGGGTATTTATAATCTCTGATTATTAGAATTTGCCCATGCTTTGTTGCATTTCCACATCACATATATAAGTACCAGGGGAACATTTTAATATTTGTTGTTCAGTCCTTCAGTGATGGACTGCAGCATATTTAGCTAGGTCTCTGCCTGTGCTGTTCCACAAGGTTTGCATGACGAAGATATTGGATTGGGTTGCCAGTTCCTTCTCCAGTGGACTTTGATTTCTCTGACCTCTCTTCTATGACCTGCCCACCTAGAGTGACCCTACATGGTATAGCTCACAGCTTCACTCAAGTACACAAGTCCCTTCACCACCACAAGGCAGCAAACCAGAAGGAAACCAGGGGAACATACACCACACTAATCTACTCTAACCCATCAGGAAGATCTGCAAACACACATGGAGACTGTGCAGCGGCACGTGGAGCAACAGCCAACTCACCTCCATCAAGGACAATATAGAAAGTCATACGCCATTGCTGGTGGCCATGTGCCAAGATGTATACTCATTATCATTTGATGACCTCCCATTAAGTGTTTTGCTATTAATGTATTCACATTATCACCTGTCATATTCCTATCAGGCCTTCAGGGGATTGTTGATACTCCACAGTATTACACATTTTACCTGTCATGTGTATCAACCCTTTATTATTATAAATTAGATATATTATTATATGATATCTATTGATATTATTATTATTATATGTATTAATCTATTGCATTGTAACTAGGGCTCGTTAGTTTACACATATAGGAATGTGACACAAATGGGATGCATGTGGATGTCCCATAACCACAACCATTGAAAACACACTGACACAGTGAGAATGGTATAACACAGAGCACAATTAGAAATGGACAAGACTTTGCATTAATATCATGGGTGTGGTGTGGGCAGATATTGGAAGGGCAAGAGGCTGTTGGCCAACAAGGGCCACCTAAAGGGTTAAATGTTTGACAGCATCATAAGGGTAATGCATAGCATCTACTAGGGTCACACGTGGTCAGGACACCCCAGTAACCATAATTGGATGTGGAATAGGAACATCATATAACACTCCATTTCATAGATATAACCATTAATGAGCATCCAGCAACCATATGGTCTCCATCTGTTAAATTAAACAGATGCTAGAAATCTTGGATTATGTGATACTAATCACTTCCACACACAGTGTGTTTTCATACATTAATGATTATTCTGAAATAGATCTGGAAAACATAAAAAGAGGAGGTGTAAAAACAATCAGATTCTTTTATTATAGTACATTATTTTTGCTCTGGGCACTACAATAAACCAAATAACATGAATGTCATCTACGAGCAATAATAAACATTTTGATTCTGTCCTGTTCAATCAGCATTTCTGGTATATCTTGAGGATGTGTAATACAACAAGGCATGCTTCACTGTAAACACAATCTTTTATCAAAGAGTACTATCATTATCTACACGGAATAGTGGTGGCATGCTAATATCATATGTCACTGGTATATTGGTGGTACCAAGGCCAGACAGATTACACTATTCACATTACCCCTAAACACATGCACATTGATCCTGATGTCAAAACAAGGAATTTATCTATTATGTTTGTGGATGACATGAAATACATTAATACGCTTTTATAATGTTAATGGGATGAAATGCAACAAAAACACATCTATAACTACTGGTTTGAACTGGCAGATCCTAACGGGACTGTGCAGCTCTACAGCTGGAACACTATTCATTCTAATTGAAACTCACACCATTCATGTTCATTAGTGAAGAGATATGTAGTCATATGTTGCATTTCAGATCCATCTGCAGTGGTGAATGACACTGATCGAATGCTTGTTGGGAACTGGGTTGAGTGTTTACTCACATGATGCTATTGTACTGCTCAAAGATGAAGAACATGCCTTCACGGTCGTGAGGGTTGGCTTTTAACACCTACAGAGACAAGAAAAATATATCAATCATAGCAATATTCTAATTAACTACAACACCTCAAGGTCAATCCATATTGAACATCAGTTTTTTTAAATATTAAACATAACCAGAAATGTACACCCTCTGTAGCCAGCCCATAGTATGTCAACATCTATACCAATCAGTACTCAGTGAGGAATGAGGAGGAGTGCCCATGCACCGTCTCCCTCTTCTACGTCCAGGGGTGTTTGAGCGTGGGGTGCCACTACGTTGGGTGGCTGGGGATCAGGTTTAGCTGGTGGTGAGGTCTGAGATGAGGAGGCTCTTTTTGCAGTTGTGAAACCAAAGCCTGGAGAGGTATGAACTGGCGTTCGGCTAATTGGATGAGTTGCTGCCTGTCCCGAATTGTCTGTTCCTCATATCTCTCCATCCTTCGGTTGTGACTCCTCACCTTAGAATGGAATAATCTGTTGCTTGTAAGGAGGGTGTGTGTGAACCGAGCCTACCTTCTGAGCAATCTGAGCCTCTCAGTCCTTTGTTTCTTCTGTGTCATGTCCTCCCTGTTGATGATTTCATTCAAAGTCAGGAGTGGTGGTGCTGACTGCATTGGGCTGATGTTGACGGCATTGGGGCCAGGGGGTGACGGCATTATGGGAGTAAAGTGTTGGCAGGAGTGCCTGAGGTGTTGATAGGAGTGCCTGAGGTGACGGCAGCAAAGACTGAGGTGACGGCAGCAGGGTGTGAGGGGATGGCAATGGGGCCTGAGATTACAGCATCAGGGCCTGAGGTGATGGCATTGGGGCCTGAGGTATCGGCAGCAGGTCCTGAGGTGTCGGCAGCAGGGCCTGAGGTGTAGGCAGGAGGGCCTGAGGTGTCGGCAGGAGGGCTGGAGTGTTAGGCCATTTTGGGGGACCCCATTGTGTGGGAGGCCATGTTGGGGGACCCCTTTGTGTCGAGGCCATGTTGGGGTCCCCATTGGGTGGGAGTGTTTGTGCCATGGCTGCAATGGTGTTGAAGCAGGTGGTAACTGTGATTATGGCTGGGGCCAGGACAACGTCATCAGTTTTGGTGTGGTTATTCTTTGGCTCCATGCCCGGTGGAAGGGGCTGGAACAGTTGTGCATGGCTGGATGATGCGTTTTAGGGCATCGACTGTGAATCCCACTCCTGAGATGAGGGTGATCCCCTGGATTGTAAATGGCCAGCTTCTGTGGATGGTCCCGGGCCCTCTCGAATGTTCAGCCTCCACCTGTGCCTCTGTGGTTGGCCCTGTCCTCTTGGATACTGAAATGGAAGAACAAACATATTTGAGTTGGTTTACCTATACAACTGACAGCTATGTGTTTCCATATCCTTGACATCATAGTCACCTGTGACTGACTGTGGTGCTTGTGTTACACAGATGAACCGTGGCCTACATAATGAGCATTGTGTATCATGGCTCATATGAATATGTGTACTGCAGGTGCAGTGTGCCATCTGCATGTGCATCAGACACATGCCCTGCACGATCTTTTGTTCAGTGGGAGATTGATCAATCTGTAACATGTTCACAGCAATGGTTGTTAATATGCAGCTGAGATATGGTCCAGGTTAGCCGAGCCTGCCTTCTGAGCAATCTGAGCCTCTCAGTCCTTTATTTCTTCTGTGTAATTTCCTCCCTGGTGAAATGGGCCATAATTTCCCTCAAAGTCAGGGGTTGTGGTGTTGACAGTATTAGGCTGATGTTGATGGCATTGGGGCGGAGGGTGACGGCTTTGGGGGCTGGAGGTGACGGCATTGGGGCTGGAGGGGATGGCATTGGGGCCGGAGGTGATGGCAGGAGGGCCTGAGGTGTTGGATGGAGTGCCTGAGGTGTCGACAGAAGTGCCTGAGGTGACGGCAGCTGGGCCTGAGGTGACGGCAGCAGGGTCTGAGGTGATGGCTTTGGGACCTGAAATGACTGCATCAGGGCCTGAGGTGACTGCATTGGGACCTGAGGTATCGGCAGCAGGGCCTGAGGTGTTGGCAGTAGGGCCTGAGGTGTAGGCAGGAGGGTTTGAGGTGTTGGCAGGAGGACTGGAGTATTAGGCCATGGACCCCATTGTGTGGAGGGCTATGTTGGGGGACCCCATTGTGTGGTAGTGTTTCTGCTGTGCCATGGCTGCAATGGTGTTTTAGCAGGTGGCAGCTGTTATGATGGCTGTGAGATTGATCAATTTGTGACATGTTCCCAGCAATGGTTGTTAATATGCAGCTGAGACATGGTCCAGGTTAGGACAGTATATGACATGCGCAGGCAGTCCTACAGAGTCTGTATCAACATATGCCGCAGTGTGCACACCCAGACATGTACTCTCTTCTGAATGTCAAATCAATCTTGATCTAATAGCGAATTGTACTCAGAATCAGTTTTAACTGCAGGTATTGGCCAGACATTTAATTGGGATACATCTCATTGTATACACTAGCCAGATAAAAAGCTTCATTATACATACATACAAACATCATGATATCTGCAGGGGTATTGGTCCACCCCATTCCCACACCCCCTTCCCCCGTTCAATGTGTGTGGGGTTCATGTGTGCATATGAAGGTGTGATGTTTATATGATACTCACATTGCATGGTTCTCGGCACACCTGTGTCCACCTGTCCTGGAAGGCCCACTTCTGCCGCTGGCTCAATCCACTCCTTCAGGGTCCACTCCCATCCACAGTATGTGATGTTGGCTGGTGGCCCACCACACACGTGCAGCTCTTGCCTCCTCTGCCATCTTCCTCTTCACCTTTAGCCGGCTGTCATCATATCTGTGTTTGACAGACTTGACATCCCTGTTTGCAACCCCTAATGCCGCAACAACTGAAGCTATTTCACCCCAGGCCTCTGCCTTCGGGTTAGGCCTCACATCTCTCCCACCATCTATACCATCTATAGCGGGCACGGATTTCCCTGAGGAGGACGTCTATCTCCTCTAGGCTATAATTGGGGACCCTGTATTTTGCCACTGCCTCTTGCCCTTCCAACTGGTCATGGGGTTGCTGGTCTCCCTGTTCTCTCCCTGGGGCAGCTCCCTCATCCCCATACATTTCCCTCCGATCAGGCCCCTGACCCTCTACCCCTACTCATTGTGTGCCTACATCTGGAAGCACATCCCTCCAACCCCCCCCCCCCCCCCCCCCCCCCGGCTCTCCCTCTCTCCATACCTCTACCTCTTATCCTCTCCTCCTCTTCTCACTCTCCTCTCCTCACTAACTAAAAACTTCTGTAAAAGAATATGCTATATGCTTATATAAAGCCCTAATCAATTGGCCAAATCACAATTTAATAAGGCTGTATGGCAATGTAATTAGCAGTTCACAGCTAAGATTAAGATCTCTATTTCACAAGGCAAAGTTAAAATAATAACTAAAATAACTAGATTCTGATTGTTTGCATCTCTGCATAGAAGACATTAAAGAGCTGAACAATTCTGTTGTTTAATGGTAGCAGAAGTATTGTGTCCATTCTACAAGAGACCTCTCCGAGATCTTCATTTGCAAATAGGAACTTGTTTACACCTCCATAGAACAGGTATCACACTATAACTTGAATTACAACAGAACTTTAAATAAAAATATATACAAACTATCAGGCATGTTTTAACAAAAACATAATCAATGTGACAAGTTGTTAGCCACAATTACACTTCACCTAGGCCCTCATTCAATTGCAATTTTGCCAATTGAATAGGGCTCTAAATAAGCACATAACATATTGTGACGAAGTGCCCTTCGCCACTTTGTCTTGGAGAGGACTGTTGGCCAGCCTCCTGCCCTGCGACTATGGCCCTGGTACATGTTGCCCTGTAAACACAGTATTCGGCCATACCAGAGTGTATGTCACTCATTCTGGCCCTTTACATACAGGGGGGGTCATTCGGTACTTGCCCTGTGTGAACCATGATACCACAGAAAGCTATGCCATGGAGCACATTCATATAATGAAAGACTATGGGAAAGACTTTAGCTCCATGGCAATTGAACTGTGTGAAAAGGATCTGAGCGCTATTCGGTAGTTTTATGCGCTCAGACCCCAGCTGTAACGGAACTCATCACTGTTTTACCCTGTTTTATGATTATTTAATTCTTGGTTAAAATATGATCACATTGCTGTACTGTAGAAATGTTGTTTTATGTTCTACAGAGTATATTGGCTCAGAATATCAAAGCGACTAGGCTAATAGATAATCCTGTTTCAGATAAGAAAAGTCGATTGTATAAACTGTTTTCATTCTCAGATAAGAACAAAGAGGGCTGATTTAATCATTGTCTGATTATATCAAGGAGCCTCAGGGAGGGGTTACCACACCTATTGTCCTATATGTGTATTGTGTGGGGGATATGTGCAATGTCTGTGTGTTATGTGTAAAAACATACTTTTACTAACTTTTGAACCCCTGGTCTGATTCATGCCATTTTTGTATATGTTGTTCCCCTGGGTGAGAGCTATTGAATGGTGCGGGACTTAAAGGTGTACCCCCTGTATTTGGGGTACATCCAGAATGTGGTTAAAATTGTCTGTTTTAATTGTGTTACCTGTTATCTGAGGGGAGGAGACGTGGGGGTTGAACCATGTAGATAATTGGCTGTTGTGATAATTATGTGGGTGTAGCCCTTCAGAGGGCAACATTGCATAAAAGGAGATTCTCTGTCATTAAAATATAGTTCCTCTTGACCCTTCAAAACGTAGCCTCGTCTCGTTATTTGAGGGGATCGCTATCATACTGGGGATTGCTATGCTTCTGCATACTCCCTTGAGCTGTAACTACTGAACGCTTGTTCCTGATGTACTATCCTTGGAGTCTGTGGTGGTTTTGGTGTCCGGTGCGGTGCTTGTAGGCCTCGACGCAAACTAGGACGCGTCCATCAACGGAGGTACCCGGTCGGGGTGCCAGTAGATCTGTTACATTGGTGGCAGTGGTGGGATGGCTTCCTAGTAAGAGGAAAAGCAGCACGGAGACACCGGTAACGTTTGGAGTTACAAATTGAGGGCAACGCTAGTATCCGTACAGCGCCCCTGGCTACAGCAGGATGGAACCGGCTAGTTTGCAGACAGCGTTTCATGATGAGGAGGAGGAGGCGGCCGCGGACTACAGGGATGCAGACAGAAAGGAACTCTGGTATGATGCCCTGGAAGATGCCCAATGGCGGCGAGGTGAAAGTCTCCCCAGTGATGAGCAGCGGCTACAGAAGCGTGTGGCGATGCGGATGTATCTATTGGGAGAGCAACCCCTGGATGAGTGGGTGACAAGACTAGAGACCCTGGTATGGCGAGAGCTCTGGCTAGACAACGCATACCAGGCCCTCTGGTGGCATACCGTTCGACTTACCCCCTGGACGGCTGAACACGACTTACCAGAGGGGGATGATTATGATGGCCCAGGTTTATTATGGGATGCCTTGGAGGACGACATTGATCTTGGCAGCACGGAGGAGTCTAGGTTTTGGGACATCTACGACTATCGGATGGGCATGTATGTCTGGGATGACGAAGGCGAGGTGAGCAAAGACATGACCCACCTGGTAACGAGAGAGTGGGAGATGGAGCAGGACTACCAACATCTGCTCAGCTTCGTGCAGCCCCAACCTACTCGACAAGCAGAACCAGACTTCATTGACTGGTCCTGGGATGACCTCCAGATGGCAGGTAGAGATGGGACCGAGGTCTCTCTACCGGCCCTACAGGGGGCAGAAGGTGTCGTCCTTCCCCCCCGGCGGCAGTGTGAACCCCAGGGGGCAGAAGGTGTCGTCCATCCTCCCCAGCGGCAGTGTGTTCCCCAGGGAGCCGAAGGTGTCGTCCTTCCTCCCCAGCGGCAGTGTGTACCCCAGGGAGCTGAAGGTGTCGTCCTTCCTCCCCAGCAGCAGTGTGTACCCCAGGGGGCCGAAGGTGTCGTCCTTCCTCCCCAGCGACAGTGTGTACCCCAGGGAGCTGAAGGTGTCGTCCTTCCTCCCCAGCCGCAGTGTGTACCCCAGGGGGCCGAAGGTGTCGTCCTTCCCCCCCAGCAGCAGTGTGTTCCCCAGGGAGCCGAAGGTGTCGTCCTTCCTCCCCAGCGGCAGTGTGTACCCCAGGGAGCTGAAGGTGTCGTCCTTCCTCCCCAGCGGCAGTGTGTACCCCAGGGAGCTGAAGGTGTCGTCCTTCCTCCCCAGCGGCAGTGTGTACCCCAGGGAGCTGAAGGTGTCGTCCTTCCTCCCCAGCGGCAGTGTGTACCCCAGGGAGCTGAAGGTGTCGTCCTTCCTCCCCAGCGGCAGTGTGTACCCCAGGGAGCTGAAGGTGTCGTCCTTCCTCCCCAGCGACAGTGTGTACCCCAGGGGGCCGAAGGTGTCGTCCTTCCCCCCCAGCGGCAGTGTGTACCCCAGGGAGCAGAAGGGTCCGTCCTTCCTCCCCAGCGGCAGTGTGAACCCCAGGGGGCAGAAGGTGTCATCCTTCCCCTCCAGCGGCAGTGTGAACCCCAGGGGGCAGAAGGTGTCGTCCTTCCCCCCCAGCGGCAGTGTGAACCCCAGGGGGCAGAAGTTGTAGTCCTTCCCCCCCAGCGGCAGTGTGAACCACAGGGGGCAGAAGGTGTCGTCCTTTCCCCCCAGTGGCAGTGTGAGCCCCAGGGGGCAGAAGGTGTCATCCTTCCCCCCCAGCGGCAGTGTGAACCCCAGGGGGCAGAAGGTGTCGTCCTTCCCCCCCAGCGGCAGTGTGAACCCCAGGGGGCAGAAGTTGTAGTCCTTCCCCCCCAGCGGCAGTGTGAACCACAGGGGGCAGAAGGTGTCGTCCTTCCGCCCAAGCGACAGTTTACCCTGACAAGGGGAGACACCAATCTCCCAGACGGCGCAGATGGGACCGTGGTCTCTGCGCCCACAGCCTGTCCAGATCCCCAACTACCCTCACTGGGACAACCGGAGGAGGGGGTAAGTACAAATTCCCTTCCCCAGCTAACTTCTAATGTGGCCCCAGGGTTAACAGAGGAAATGTTAACCCCCACTGACTGCCACGTTTCCCTGGCTACTGAGCCGGAATATGTCCCAAGTACCCCAGCAGAAGAGCTGGCATCAGGGCAGAGTGCCGCTGGCCTCTGCCCCTCAAGTCCCCTCAGTGTGTTGCCCCATCACCACAGCGAAATATCCAGGTGCCGTAACTGTTTGTTGTGGGTGGGCTGCTCTTGCACTTTGTTGTTGTGGGGGGGCTGCTCTAGCACTGGTTTATTGTGGGTTGGTGGATCGTCTAACGGAGGCACGGACCGGCAGAAGGTCAGGTGCCTGGTTAGACTTCCCCCCAAAGGGGAGATGTGTGACGAAGTGCCCTTCGCCACTTTGTCTTGGAGAGGACTGTTGGCCAGCCTCCTGCCCTGCGACTATGGCCCTGGTACATGTTGCCCTGTAAACACAGTATTCGGCCATACCAGAGTGTATGTCACTCATTCTGGCCCTTTACATACAGGGGGGGTCATTCGGTACTTGCCCTGTGTGAACCATGATACCACAGAAAGCTATGCCATGGAGCCCATTCATATAATGAAAGACTATGGGAAAGACTTTAGCTCCATGGCAATTGAACTGTGTGAAAAGGATCTGAGCGCTATTCGGTAGTTTTATGCGCTCAGACCCCAGCTGTAACGGAACTCATCACTGTTTTACCCTGTTTTATGATTATTTAATTCTTGGTTAAAATATGATCACATTGCTGTACTGTAGAAATGTTGTTTTATGTTCTACAGAGTATATTGGTTCAGAATATCAAAGCGACTAGGCTAATAGATAATCCTGTTTCAGATAAGAAAAGTCGATTGTATAAACTGTTTTCATTCTCAGATAAGAACAAAGAGGGCTGATTTAATCATTGTCTGATTATATCAAGGAGCCTCAGGGAGGGGTTACCACACCTATTGTCCTATATGTGTATTGTGTGGGGGATATGTGCAATGTCTGTGTGTTATGTGTAAAAACATACTTTTACTAACTTTTGAACCCCTGGTCTGATTCATGCCATTTTTGTATATGTTGTTCCCCTGGGTGAGAGCTATTGAATGGTGCGGGACTTAAAGGTGTACCCCCTGTATTTGGGGTACATCCAGAATGTGGTTAAAATTGTCTGTTTTAATTGTGTTACCTGTTATCTGAGGGGAGGAGACGTGGGGGTTGAACCATGTAGATAATTGGCTGTTGTGATAATTATGTGGGTGTAGCCCTTCAGAGGGCAACATTGCATAAAAGGAGATTCTCTGTCATTAAAATATAGTTCCTCTTGACCCTTCAAAACGTAGCCTCGTCTCGTTATTTGAGGGGATCGCTATCATACTGGGGATTGCTATGCTTCTGCATACTCCCTTGAGCTGTAACTACTGAACGCTTGTTCCTGATGTACTATCCTTGGAGTCTGTGGTGGTTTTGGTGTCCGGTGCGGTGCTTGTAGGCCTCGACGCAAACTAGGACGCGTCCATCAACGGAGGTACCCGGTCGGGGTGCCAGTAGATCCGTTACACATATATTTTTTAAAGAAGTTTTTAGCTAGTAAACATCTATTCAAAGGCAAGGTTTTCACTAACTAAAAACTTCTTTAAAAAATATATGCTATGTGCTTATTTAGAGCCCTATTCAATTGGACAAATCGCAATTGAATGAGGGCCCTAGTATTTTAGTATACTAAAGCATCCAACTCTATAGAACACTGAATATACCTTGAATCGCACATAGTACACCACTTAGTCTAAAGGCCTAGTCCTAAGGAAATACTCCACATACCTCAATGCACATGGTGGTTAATGATAACTATATTTTTGGAAGTGCTATAGCAACTATGCTATCCATTCTCACTGACTAACAAATACATGAAATGTTTACAAAGATATCAAGCATGCATTCAGAGCACTGGCACTACTGTTTTATGAACTCCGTAACGTCCCTTACAGATATACTAAGCACATAAAAATACTGTTTAAAAATAATGCAAACGTGATAATTTCTTGAATAAACCTGAATTTTTTTAAATATATGAATGGAATGGAAACCTTTTACTTATGAAAAACAATCACATAAGTATATCTAATTTTATATTTCTTGATTTATACTGTGCAGCTAAGACTTTTCAGTGTGCATATTAATTAGACATTGTTTACTAAAAATAGAGAGTACAGTAATAGTCCACAGAGTTAAGTGCATTTTAATTTCTGTCAATATGGGCCGTACTCTTTTACCAATGATTCATCACATGTGCAGTTTATAGTAAATTTGAGATCTGAGAAGCTAAGCGCCACTTACACTTAAATGCCACTTAAAAATTAAAGACTATTTATTTTTGTAAACTTTAACTTTTTTATGTATTTATTTTTTAAATGTTAAACATTATTAAGCCATGTTATACAAAAGAGCATATTATAAATATGGCAATTCAGTGATCCTTTAGAGTAGCATCCCACTTGAGACTAGGGTGTAGTTAACAACATAATACAGAGGTTTCACAGTTAAAGGGGTATGTAAGTTTGCTGAATTGTTAATGCATCTGATAGAGGAGAATTAGTAATGTATGCAAGCATTTTTGCATGAAAAAACACACCAAAATAAACATTTAAACACTTACATTGAAGTCAGCAAAATATCTTGTAATTTCTGACAGTTGAACATTAGGGTTAACACCCTCCAAACCCAGGCTAAATTAGCATAACATTTAAAATTATTTGTTTTGGCCAATCAGGTTAGCTGAAACTTTTGAATTAACTATAGGTTCCTGTTTGTGCTAAAAAGCAACCTGGGATAAGTAGTGGATTACTGATATGTGCTATGTATTGCTGCTGACATACAGAGAGGAAGCTGTATGGAGACTGGCTGAGCAAGCAACAGCAGGTAAATGGTGGGTTAATATTGCTCCCCTGATGCTGCGTGTTGATTGGGTGGGGATCAGGGGCCTGTGTAGACACCCACGGAAGATGTCAAAATAATCATTAGAGGTATTTATAGATGTGAATAAAAATAAAATGTTTTATGAGATGTGCTGCATACACATAGGGCCTCATTCTATTATCGGCGCAGCCGTTGCGGGGCCGCAAGGACCGGCCGCAAGCTATTCGGCTATTCTATTCCCTTACGGCCGGGGATTCCGGCAGGCTTGCGGCCGGTGCCTTGCTATCTCTTGCGGCCGCTCGCGCCGGAGGAAAGCCTTTGATCTTAAACGGCCGCAAGAGATTTGCAATTCAATTGCTCCGGGAAACCTCTCTGCAAGGCTAAAAGCGAGCCGCAGTTACTTGCAGGAAAAAGGTCTCGCTAGCACCAATTAAGCACATAAAATAGCTCAAATAAAGCCATCCTGCACTTTGAGAAGACTATAAAGGGATTTTAGGTGTTAGAAAAAATAGCACATAATTATCCTGTACTCAAATCCGTAAAATATTTTATTTTTAATATCCGTAAAATATCCATGTAAAAAGTCCAGAGTGCTTGGAGCACCTCAGACACGCCCACGCCGCAGCCGGAAAATAAACAGTTAATTTGAACTCGGGTTTGGGCAGATGTGCAAGCTTGAGAGTGGGTTCCTTTTAATCCTCATGTCCCCCAATATGATCCCTAGCATTTACAGAGCTGTACAGTGCAGGCTTGAATTTATTTTTCAGTTTTTATATTTCACAGATTACGGCCGGTTCCAAGATATGCGGCCGGCCGTAAGAGGAGATCCTTGCGGGGCCGTATAATAGAATCGCGAGTTAACTGAACCCTCGCAAGGAATCGCAGCCTTACGGCCGATTTACGGCCGATAATAGAATGAGGCCCATAAGCTGCAGAAATTTATTAATCAATTAAACTTTCATATGCCTTTAAAAGGTTCTTTGCCAGACTACCGAAAGTTAGAAAACTAGTTCTTATCTGCTGTGACCCAGTGTTTCAATGGAAATTTGCAATAATGTGTAAAAATCATAAATTCATATTACTTTGTTGAAGAGTATACACACTGTAGATTATCTATCATTATGAAATCATCCCTTTGTTGGCAGTGAAGGGCTTCTTTTGTCTTTTTTGACATGCTTCAAGTTTAAATACAGCTTAGTAAAGGAATTTGTTTTTTAAGCTCTAACACCATGTTCCACATTGGTGTCACAATAGAGAAAATGAAGGACAATAAATGAGGTGTTAATAACTGAATTTGTCCTTACAAAAGGGTAGCTGACTGAAATCTTCCGCTTGCTGTACAAATAAATCTAGTTCTGGATATGTGCCAGTGCTACAATAAACTTGGGTAATGAATGAAATCTACCAAACTAGAGTGAAGGTAAAACTTAGCATTTCCATTGTGCCCCCAAAATCTGAAGGAATGAGGACGTCTTCGAAGCATGGGACATAATTACTATGGTCAGGGAAGAAGAGGAAATTATTTTTTTAATTATCTCAAAAAGTCCAAGCCAAAATCAACAGGGAGCCTTGGGTACCTGCCCAGAGTGTTGTTGCTGTTATTGACTCTTTTAGTGCTGGATAAGGCTGCTGCACATACCCTTTCCAACATTAAAAAGGTTATATCAACACCTTGCTGCTTTATTCATGAACGTGCAATGGCACTCAACACCCCTTGTTTTAAAGCCTCTGTGCCACCTACTGTCTTAAAAATAACACTTTTATGATCATGAAATTTGTAAAGTTTTAATATCTTGCCTAAAAATAATTATTTAAACATATATATATATTTTTTTAAATAAACTATATTGTCTGTAGGTCCCATTAATTTAGTTTGCAGTGATGTCACACCCGAAGATGTTAGCAGAGGCTTATTAAATGTATTCTTTAGATTTAATTTCATTAGGAGACTTTGGAAAATAAACAATGACATATTTGCTTTTTTGTTCTGCTATTTTATCTAACATTTTTATTATTATTATTGTTGTTGTTTATTTGTAATGCGCTAACATATTCCGTAGCACTATACATAAATTAATTTCCAGACAAAGACATATTCAAGATGAGCACATTGCAAAGAATGGAGGGCCCTGTCTTTGAGCTTAGAATCCGGTGTCCATAGTGCTTTCCCAAAGAGTCATGCCAGATTAAAACTTGCAGGGTTACAATCTAGAGGCATGTATAATATATACTATATTATTCAATGATTCATATAGGAGGCTTGGGAACCTTTAAAGATATTGTGTGTCTGCAAAGTCATTAAGCAATTAGAAGGCAAATGATTAAAGATACCATCAGTATATGAAAAGAAAAATGTAGCTTTTAAAATTTACAGTATGCAAAAAAAAATGTTGGAGCTTAACAGCTATTAGGATAATCAATAATAACCAATAAAATGTACCCTTTAATGTCCCAACAGTATAAAAGAAAAACTATAAAATAAAAGATAGAGCCAACTGTCCACTGTGACTAAATCCCAGTTAACAAGCGTTAACATCTCTAGAATTAACCAGGATTTTGTCAAGGTGGACAATTGGCTCTATCTTTTATGTTATAGTTTTTCTTTTATACTGTTGAGAGATTAAAGGTTAAGTTTAATGGCTTGTTTTAAAACTTACATTTGAACTGTAGCATTTCTACAGATGCTTGTTTCTAATCTATTTATTACATCAGCAAATTAAAATGTATTAATGTGAGCACTAGAATCCCCCTTTAAGAATAATGATAGAGAACAACACATGGTTATAGTCACAAGTTATAGTTTATTGTGACTCTTGACTACATTCTTATCAGTGGCGTAGCTAGTGCATGGGGGCCCCAGTGCAAAAAAAAAATGTGCATACACTCGTCTGTAGCAGTTCGGGGCGGGAATATGATCAATTAAGCAAGACCGTAACCTTCCATTTCGAAACAGCTAATAGAAAATGAGACTGTTTCATTACTGCAGTAAAACCTGGAGGTTACATGTCAATCAATTAGGTTCGGAGGTCCGATATGCAATCAGATTCGCAAACCCTCAAAATACAAAATAATAAAAATGAATGCCAATACTGTTCTAGTCCATATGGGGGGCCTGATATGTATTAACTCATTGATTCCCGAGATTGATAGAACCCTGAAATGAAACATAAAAATATTTTTTTTGCGAGCTTGACACTTGTGCAATTAATTCATATGTCGATAATCACTTTCTCAATTATTTACAGTGCAGTATTAACTTTTTATTTGCATGTACAGTGCTGCGGACAAGGGTTAAACCCCCTTGCGGGTCTTCTCTTGCACTCATAGGAGTTTCTCCTACATTTGCCATTTATTGTGAAACCATTTGCAGCCTTGGGGAATTGGAGCAATTTAATAACGATTTGCGATATTAGCGATCGTAACTCTTGTGGAAGTGAAAGATCAAAGGCTTCAGGTGGCTGTAAGTTTCCGGGTTTAACCATTGCAACATTTTTAAGGCTGTAACCCGTTCAGAGCCTGCAAAAAAAAAAGCCAATTAAATAGCAAATTAACTTGAGGCCCCACTTACAGGCTACAGTAACTTTCGATAGCTCAATTGAATCAGGCTCAATATTTTTAAAGAAGTTCTCACACATGGCAAGATTCTTACTAAGGCATAAGTTTCTTGTTCCACATCTCTTACACATTGAGAATGAAATTAGCATTTTTAAGGCTGTGATTGGCTACAAACGTGAATCCTAACTTGTAAATGTAATTAATAAATAAATATAAATAAACATTTAATGTGATCTGAGATGTGTAGTTTTGAAGTGACCTTTGCTTAGGATATAAAATGTAATTTTCATGTCAACCAAATTCTATACCTTTGTTTCAACACCTAAAACCAGTTATAGAGGGGGCCAGGCTTATATAAAATATGGGACATTAAATATGCTGTGGGAAGCGGTTAATATGTGTATTTCCATATATATGGATGGGGTGGTTGGGAGGAAGTTAGGACTAGTGTTTAGTGTTTAGTGAAACAACAGTGTTTCTAAGTTTTGATTTGCTAATTCATTATCATAGGTGCCTATGTGTACACATTGGACACATTGCAAGCGTGCACTAAAGCAACCCATCAGCGAAGACCCCATGTCTGCTTAATCATACATAAGCCTGCAAGAGCCATGGAATTACACCAAAAAACTGCCTTTCAAAACTCAGGCTAAGCCAAGGAGTTTTAACTTGGGGAATGTAAACAAGGTCAAGTCCTGCAGGTACTATAATAAACTGCATTAATGTAGTTATATTGAGAGAAGTTGGTATGCTGAGTTTGCTGTGAGAGCTGGATTACATAGCAGTGGGTTATGAGTTACACTAGGTAAGCAGCTAATAAAGGAGGTAATTGATCCAGATTTGTACAGAGAGATAAACTAAATCTTTTAATTAGCTGTAATGACGCAGTCATAAATTGGTTTGGAAGATTCTAGTAATGAATTGTAGGGATGTCACTAAGTTCAGAGATTGGAATGGCCAAAGTAAAACACAAACTCTTTAATAGCAATGATTTATGCTAAAAATGAAAACTTTAGACATAATTAATGATGAAGCTTTTGTTTCAATATGTTGGCATTTGATGGAATGCTCTAGCCATTTGATCCCCTTTTTTCATGCATCCAAATCAAACCAACACATGAATGCCAAAGAGGCAAACTGAGATAGATAGAAATCTTAACCTGAGGACTGTGGAAGTCTGCATATCTGAGACATGTATAGATAGGTTAGAAGTATTAGTGTTTTGCTTAAGGAAATAGAAAAAAAATAAGAAACTACAGTTTGGAGTTGAAGTGGAGGAGTCCAATTGTAAGGCTGGTAAGGAATGAGTTGCAGTAGTTTATGTGAGAAATTAGTGAATTAGGATTTTGGGTTTTTCTCATGTTAGAGCATGTATTGGGGCACTTTTTATAATACTATTCACTGTTTGCCAGCAGTGTTAGCTCATTATAAAAAATTATAATTATATTTATAACTAGCGAATTGCCAGGCAGGCAATGCTGTTTGCCACACAATTCGAGGCTATGGGCCCTCTGAGCACCGTCAGCGATCATCGTGAACCCTGCGCTGAGTGCTTTCGGTGCTCATCGCATGTCTTGCAGTGAGCGCCTTCGGTTCTCATTACGAGCCTCTCCCCCGTGTACTTTATAGGCCTGTGTAGTTTATGGACCTACTGCCTTGGGTTAAGTGTTAGTGCCTGCAATGAAATTGTAAGGCTGGCAATGCTGGTTGTCATACAATGTGAGGCTTTTGTTCCTCATCGGTTGCATTTTCAAAGTCCTACGTTCCTGGCTTGGTTAGTGTACTTGTTACTGTTTGCGCCGTTGTGTATTTTCTAAGTTGTGTGTGCTTAGCGTTGCAAAGCCTCGGTTTCATCTTGTTTCAGTGTGAGGAATTGACTCTGCTGGGTTTTGCAACCTGGTCCCCAGGCTGCTGAACCTCTTCCCTACCACTGCGCCAGCCTGCCTTTGTGAATTTCATTGAGATCTGATAACCTTGACTCTGCTAGCAATAGTATCAGTGCCTAAGTCTCTTCAGCTGTGCCTGGTCAGATGTCTGGTCCTTGGCCTATATAAGGCACTTCCTGTCAATGTACCGTGCCAGATTATTGTGGTTCCTGTTCCCTTCAATAAAGCTTGTTCCTGTTTCACCTACAACTTGCTGAATTGGATTATTGCTGACCTAGGCTGCTGGTCTCCAAAACCTTGTGATTCCTATATCATTACATTCAGTTTTTGTAAGTTTTTTGTCCGCCATTTTTTTTTGTCGCTTAGCCGATTTTCGAGTGACGCTTGCAACCTCACTCCCAGGCTTCCTGGCTCTTACCCTTATTTGTGGTTTCTGTGTTTTTGGAGTTACGCACTACAAGCTTCAACGGCTCACCTCGCTTCACGAGGCTCGCAGATGAGCCTCTTTGGCACTAATCTTGCATGTGTGACGGCGCTCATTGCAGCCTAAGTGCTGCACAGCTGTTTTGTGATTTACACACTACGTGCTTCAACGGCTCGCTTCATGAGGCTCACAGATGAGTGCCTTCGGCACTTATCTCGCATGTGTGACGGTGCCGCGCCTCACTTTGCTGAAACTTGCGCGCCTCACTTTGCAACGCGTGCAAGCATGATGGCAAATCGCAGTTTGACAACTATTATATGTGATAGCCGAGGTTAATAAAAGCTCAAGTGCAAATTGTGACTCATTTTAGTTACGGTTACATTAATGTATATTAACAAAGGTGTATAAATAGAAGTTTCTTGGTAATAACATTAAATTAATCAGTAAACAACCTTCCTCTGTACATGTTAATTGGTATCACTCACTGACATTACTTATAAATCTTCTTAAATGTTTTAAAGGTATCTCTTATATGTTATAACAAACTCTCCTAATACCGATTCTCCAATTTGACATTTTGTGTTAAGAGATATTTTCTTTTGTGAAAGGTTAACTCTTAGTACCTCAGACCTTGGGGCATTTCTTGTCATGCATAAATTCACTGAGATGAAAACTTCCCTTAGCATTTCTCAGTAACAATGATGTTTTTTTGAATAGTAATCACATTAATCATATCTCCTCAAGGTGCCATCAGTTTGGAGTAAACTATTCAGTCCGGCTAGCAGTTCCTCATAGATTTAAATATTTGCTCCCTTTGTTGATTTTATTGCTGTTCTCTTTCTAGTTCTACTTTGTTGTACAAAAGCGCATATTTCATTTCCTGGGGTAATATCTTACGCCCCTATGCTAATCCTTGAAAAATCAATTATGAGTGCCGTAGAAGCACAGTAAATCCTACATAGCTATAATAATCACTGATCCCTAAAACATTGCGAGCAAACTGCTCCGGGTCACTGCTACAAGTGAACTTCACGACAAAGCAGAAAAGCAAGGCATAAATCTCCATTGAGTTTTGCACTGACAGTAAATTACGATTTTACGGATCACTCGCAAATAAGGGCAGAAGAAAGAATAACGTGTACCAAAGACTACTTGCAAGTAGTTTTCAAACCCTTGCTAAGTCCCCCAGAAGCATTTAAAGTGACACTATAGCACAAAAAGCACTACAAAATGATGAAATTTCAACATTTCTTTACACTTAACAGTTCGATATCAACATATGGATAATTACAAAATATGATATGTTTTTATTAAGCCGGTTTTATAATATAAAATCCAGGGTAACACACAACCCAGTACTCAAGGTACAATACACGTCACAAAACCATGTTGCCTAGGAACAAAGGATTTGATACATTGTCTATAATTATGTCACATTTTAACACAAAATAAACACATTTTTACTAATTGAAGCTATAAATAGATTTGTCACATCTTTTTAATATAAAAAAAAAAATACTTTCCTTGAAGCTGCAGTTACGGACACAAGTTATGGCACTTCCTGCTTATTATAAGATTTATGACGTTCACATTACTTATTGGCTCCTAGAGCCCTATCTCATCCATAAAGCTTGGTTTGGCTGCTCCCTGAACAGATATCTGTTGCGGCTACAGAGCAGGATTTATGGCTGTGCACTGAGTGCTCTAATCTGCGGGAGTGAAAGCTTTACATTAATGTAGAATTTAGGGAAGAAAAGCTCCAGCAGCCAATTTACAGCAGTGCCCTAACTTAGAGCACCTGATTTATATAAGGATCTTAGTAAGGTTCTGCATAATAGCAAACTCATATGGTTCCTTTAAATATATCTCTTTTGGGTAGACAATAATTAGCTTTTGGAATTGATAGGAGATATTGTAAGAGTTCCCTGGTGGTCCAGTGAGTTTAATTCCAGTAAGGGAAACAAGAGGTCATAACACCACAAAGACATGTAGGGTTGTGCCTGGTCAGAACTTGGAAGGGAGACCACCTAGGAATACCAGTATCTGTATGCTGTGCCCCACTGGAGAAGGAACTGGAAACCCACTCTAGTATCTCTGCCATTAATACCAAGTGGATGAGCATGACCATGGACATAAAGAGGTGCCTGCTATATTTGTCAGGAATGATTTAGTATACAGAAAAAGGCTAGAATAATTTATAGCCCATTTTCCATATCTCATTTACTTGCTATGTTTTGAGACATAGGGCCATATTAAATTCCAAGCCCGTAGCGGCACAGGTACGCACTCAAAGCCTGCGTGCTTGAAATTCAGGGGTGTGACAGAGCGATAAAATGAGCCAAGACCGCAATAGTCGTGGCCGACATCCAAATCTGTAAACCATTCTTGCGCACGTTGGATGTGCGGCCGTAAACATGATCAATTAGTCAAACCCGTAGTTACGGGTTTAGACGGAGCCAATTGTAAAAGAGATCATCATCATTACATCACTGAAAAATGGAGGTTAGATTTCAATCCCTTACAGGTTTGAAGTACGAGTTACGATCCATGCAAGTTCTATTATATGTATTAACACACTGATTGCCAAAATCGATATAACACAGAAATGAAACATAAAAAAAGTATTTTATATTGCAGATTTGCAATCTTGAGAATGTTGTGCTATTAATTTTAATTAGTGTTATAAGGACTGCTAGTTCCCAGGGTGTTTTCCACCCAATATTTGTAATTGTAAGGTTTCAATATGGGAAAAGTAACTCTCTTTATTTTAAAAGAATATTTTTATTGAATCTAGATCACAACGACGATTAAAATATCATGGTAAAAAATCCAGGATCTAAATTACAGATTAAAAAATGGCTGGACGTAATGAAAATTGTTGCCACAGTGATATTTAAACACAATTTCTTACCATTTGAGTGTGTGTGTGTATATTTAATCAAACAACTGTTATTGCAATGTTTATTAGGTGTCCCATTAAGTCAATTCTTCATATGATCTATCCAACCTTTATCATATTTTTTAGATTCATACTTGTCCTTAATCATATGAAGCTGTGGATAATATTATAACTGGTCAAAAGTGACCCTTTATTATGTAAGATGTATTCTAAATAATCCAGATAACAATTTTATCTTGGTTTAAGTCCCTTTCTTTATTTCAAGGGACTATTCTTACATCATATCAGCATCCAATGGGGTACACATTAATTGCCTTTAGTTAATATTTATCTATAAAGCTCGTTTTATGGGTATACCATTGATTGTGCCAGTATTCAAATATATAAGAAACCATTTCTTAAGGGTTCTATATTCTTAATGCGGGGTAAATCCATGCTTACTGCAGTATACTATTGTAAGGTAAATCCATGCTTTCTACAGTATATTAGTGCTAGATGAATCCACACTCACTGTGATATACTCATGCAAGACAAATCTATGCTTGCTACGGTATATTAATCCAGGATAGATCACTGTGATATAATAATGCAGGGTAGAATCATACTTACTTGCATTATTTTGGTACAGGGTAAATCCAAACTCCCTGCGAGATACTGATGCAGGGCAAATCTATGCTCACTGCGGTATATGGTACTGGCTAGGAGGTCTTATTAGTGCTTTGTTTACACCATATGGATCCCATGGATGTTATTTCAATATACTATGCATTCATTACAGCTTCCATGCATTTTGGATAAGGACAGGTAAGGGACACATACACACACACAACCCACACAACTCACTGGTATTCAGACGCCTCCGTATATATGATTAAGGACAAGTATGAATCTAAAAAATATGATATAGATTGGATAGATCATATGAAGAATTGACTTGGGACACCTAAACCTAAACATTACAATAACAGTTGTTTGATTAAATATACACACACACTCATATGGTAAGAAATTGTATTGACCCTCAAAAGTGGATTGTAGATATTTCTTGTTTAAATATCACTGTTGCAACTATTTTCTCTACATCCAGCCATTTTTTAATCTTTAATGTAGATCCTGGATTTTTTAGCATTATATTTTAATCGTTGTTGTGATCTAGATTCAATAAAAATATTATTTTAAAATAAAGAGAGTTACTCTTCCCATATTGAAACCTTACAACTATTAATTTTAATACCTAACATCACTTTCCCTTTAATTCAAAATACAGTATTGTGTTGATATTTGCATTTGCAGTGCTACGCATAGGACTTTCACCCCCTTGCGGGTCCTCTCTAGTACCCGTTGGCTTTTTGCCATTTACGGGTTTGAACGCCAGTAGATTTGTAGCAATTTAATAGCGATTTGCAAAAATAACATTTACAGGCTTGACAGATCAAAGGCTTAGTGGCAAAGGAGTTCCAATTTCGACACCCCATAGGGTTTCCCGACAGCCTGTAGGGTTTTTGAGGCTAGAAGTAAGTCTAGCGGGCTCCGTTACGGGCTACGAGTTTTACCGTTGGGAGAATTTAATAGGGCTGTTAGTGGTTTATTTGTTAGATAACATTTAGAGATGACAATTTGCGGGTTTCTGCCTAAGTGTGGGTAGTTAAGGCAATGCACTTAAATTGACTACTTTAGTGGTCTTACAAAGGGCTTCCTAAATAATAGTCAGATAGGACTTCATAAGAAAAAAAACCTTTATAAAACTTTTACTCTGCATTTATACAATTATTATTATTTTTATTATTCCCCAGGGTGTATAAACTTTAGATCTCTCCACCTTCTTTTGAACAATGTATTGTCTCTGGAGTGGGAACCACCCACAGTGTAGGTGTAGGTTGTAAAACACACGTCAGAAAGGGTTTTTGTTCTGAGTGGCTAACGTGATCGAGTCCTGAGTTGGAAAATCCCACTTAAATAATCCACTATTCTAAACTTCATCCCTTGTTTGTCTACTTTATTATGTACAATATTGTTGATTTTTTTTCTTATTAATAATAACCAAATGAAGATGAAATAAGACTCTGATACATAACAAATATATTTTTACATGGATTAGAAAATATCTTCAGTAATATAAAAACACTCGAACACAAGAGGCTACAATTGATACAACAAATAAAATAGTCAGACCAGTGATTTTCTACCAACCCACACAAATAGCATATTTAATTATATTGAGTTTCAACTATACAAAAATTCAAACTTGTAGCTATTAATATTTCATTTGCATTACTAGTTAACTACAAATAATAATTTAGTAACTAGCTGTATCAGTGACAGAAATGATGAAAGCTATTCTTCTTACTAGTAGATTCCAATTCAGAAAGTCAATGTTATATGAACATACATTTCAACATTGTAATATGCTATTGAATTCTGAGCAATATGTTTAAAAGTCAAATTCCTATAAAACAAGTCTCATACTCACCAAACCTTTACACATTTTGCTTGCAGTTGCAAATTATTGCACAGTGCACACTGAATCTTAATGGTGGTATGCAAACATTTGTCATATACAGTTATAAAAATGTATTACATAAAAAAGATCAGTGTCTCACTATTGAATACAGAATGGATATCTTTGTCCCGATAACAATATAGGTAAAGGATACAAAGTAAATATCAATTATGTTTGTCAATACTTCTCTTGATTTTGAATTTCTTCTTGAAGATATTTGTAGCCTAATTGAATGAAGAATGAAACAAGTGTTCATAATTTCTGACATCAGTTTTTTACAGAATGACAACATAGTGCAGAGCTATTGGTATTATCAGTGTTACCGTAAATAAGTACTGCCTGCCTTATAATATAGAAAACATGTTTTGTTTTTTTTAGACTAATATAATTGTTTTTTAATACATGATTTTTTGAAAATATTGTTTCCGGCTGAAGTATCATATAAGTGTTTTTTAATAAAATATTATTTTTCGGGGGAATCCTAAACTGGCATTCTATAGGAAACAAATCAAGATGGTTGCAGAGCTTTTGAACTTTCTTAGCAAATATTTATTTGAAGAAGAGGGCAACCATCTTGTTCCAGCTCAAAAAAGATATTTCTCTACAAAATAAGATAAAACATATTAAGGTCACAGCAGGTTTTGTTGACAACATATCACATTTGAAATATTTTATATTTTTATTAACTTTTATATGTGTTGAAATGTGATCCAAAACTTTATCACAGTGCATTACATTCATTAAAGAGTATTAGCTTACCTAAAAATTGTATTATATTCATTGCATTCCATTTCTAGTTACACAGTTGGTTCTGATCATCTGTCGAGCATGTGAGTTGTTGGCCACATCTAGTTAATCACATAAAAAGCAGCGACTGAGTAGTGTTTGAATTCCACATTGGACTGAAGTTTTTTCATTTATGGAACACACAGATTTCACAAGGATGTCTTGAAAATACCTGATATTTTTATTAAGCATTTAAAGTATCATCTTTCAAACTTTATGCACTTTTTTTAAGTTATTTAATGCTACTACTACTACTACTACTACTTATAATAATAATTAGTAACACATACTGTACAGTGTAATGTAAAATGCTAATAACAGATAGTAGTGACACCATAATTTTATTAATTAACTATTGTTGTTGTTGTTGTTTAGTTGTTCATTTGTGTCTGACTCTCTGTGACTTTATGGACCGCAGCACGTCATGCACATCTGTTAGACACTGCCCCTCCATCAAGCTTGTATTCATTGCTTCAGTGACCTCATCTTTCCATGTCCACCTCTGCTGTCCGCTTCTTTATTTGCCTTCAATCTTTCCCAGCATCAGAGTCTTCTCTAGGGAATCCTGCTATTTCATGATATGACCAAAAAATTGAGTTTTAGCCTCATAATCATGTATTGATTTCCTGAACTACTGATTTATTGGATCTTCTTACAGTCCAAGGGACTCTAAGCAATTTTTTTTCCAACACCACAATCCAAAGCATAAGTTCTCAGACTTCTTTATCTTATATAGTTACATAGTAATTGAGGTTGAAAAAATACTTTTAGTCCATCAAGTTCAACCTTTTTAGATTTCCTCTTAACTGCAATATGCAGATTAATTGCTAATTGATCCAGAGGAAGACAAACAGAAAAAAAACCAAGTGAAACTTTGCCAATTGTCTCAAAAGGAGAAAACATATATAAAATTCCTTCCTGGCCCCAGATACTGGCGATCGGATTACTCCCGGGATCAATACTCCCTCTCTAATGATCCAGGATAGCCCTGGATGCCCTTTTTATTTAAAAATATATCCAATCAATTTTTAAAGATATCTATCGAATCCGCTGTCACCACCTCCCTTGGTAGAGAATTCCACAGATTAACCACCCTTACTGTGAAGAATCCTTTTCTTTCTTTAAAGGGGAATCTTTTTACTTCTAATCTCAAAGAATGTCCCCTTGTCAGTTGAAAACCTCTTGGCACAAAAAGTTCACTTGACAAAGCCTTGTATTGACCCTGGATATATTTATATAAAGACTACTTTTTTCTAGAGAAAATAAGTTTAATTTGGTTAGTCTTTCTTCATAACTTAACCCCTTCATTCCCCTTATTAGTTTTGTTGCCCTTCTCTGTACTTTTTCCAGCTCTAAAATGTCCTTTTTATGTAGTGGTGCCCAAAATTGTACTCCATATTCCAAATGAGGGCGTACTAGGGATTTGTATAGTGACATAATTATATTTACTACCTTTGCTTCTATACCCTTTTTAATACATGCTAATATTTTACTTGCCTTTGCAGATGCTGCTTGGCATTGCGCACTGTTACCTAGGTGGTTGTCGACAAGCACTCCCAAATACCTTATAATATCTGATGCCGCTAGATTTTTTCCATTAAGATTATAAATTGCATGGCTATTTCTCCTTCCCAGATGCATAACTTTACATTTATTCTTATTAAATCTCATCTGCCAGTTAGTCCCCCATTTGTCTAATTTATGCAAATCCCTTTGGAGGGAAAGTACATCATTATCTGATTCAATTACCTTGCACAGCTACATGTCATCAGCAAAAATTGAGACAGTCCTTTCCAATCCTACTTCTAAGTCACTTACCACAGTAGTCCAATCCAAGTATATTCCATTTACAACAACCCTTGTTGCTTCTGTATCCCTTAGTTTGCTCAATAGTCTCCCATGTGGCACTGTATCAAAAGCCTTTTCAAAATCCAAAAAGACTACATTGACTGAGTTGCCTTGATCCAAGGTTCTACTAACCTCTTCATAGAAACTAATTAGGTTTGTTTGACATGACCTGACATGACCTATCCTTCATAAACCCATGTTGACTCCTACTTATAAATCTGTATGTTACTACTGGGAATACCATTGTTCTAACTATGCTGACATTGTTGATAATGTAATATCTTTACTTTTTACTAGCTTGTCTAAACTTACCATAGCTTTCTTCCCCAGAAGCAAAAGTCTTTTAATTTCATGGCTGCAGTTTACTATTGTAAACACTGATATATATTTCTATTCATCTATGTGGCATATTGTCAAGGTAATGTAACATTTATTGACATAGGCCCTCATTCAATTGCAATTTGGCCAATTGAATAGGGGTCTAAATAAGCACATAACATATTTTTTTAAGAAGTTTTTAGTTAGTAAACATCTATACAAAAGCAAGGTTTTCACTAACTAAAAACTTATTTTAAAAAAATATGTTATGTGCTTATTTAGAGCCCTATTCAATTGCCCAAATCGCAATTGAATGAGGGCCATTGTCTGTTACAACATAAGTCTTCTTGGAGTTGTGTGATTTTACATGAAGGGTTTCTGTGAGCAAATATAAAAGTAAATTGTCTTCAGCCTCATGTCTCTATGTGGTCAGATATAGAGGTATTGCTTGTATTATTATTATTAGGTACATTATTCCATATATTATAATTTTCAGTATTTCTAGAGGCATTACAATAAATATAACAACAAAATTGCAATATGAATATATAATGACTAGCAACTTGCCCGTCAAAAAAGAGGGGAAATAAAAAAATGCTGTTTGTCACACAATGTGAGTGTACTGGGTGCCTCAACTATATAGACCCCTATAGAACATTAATGAACTAATGTAATAACACTATAAGTGCCATGAGGGTCACCCGGTCTCTTATGGGTGTCTGTACAGACCCTCATAAGCATCTATTTAACCCCATTAGTCCCATAAGGGTATATAAAGACCCTCATGGGACAGTTAGAAGCCCATACGTGCTATGAGGGTCCTTCAGGACCCTCATGACACTAAGTACAAACATACACTCCACTATACCCCCCAATAAACGATTACATCTAAACTAACCCCCTCTACACTAATCTATTAACACCTACACTACCTACCTACACTACCTACCTACCCGCTAATAAACCCCCCACCCCACTAATTACAGAAAATAATAAAACCTAACTCACAAAAAATAATAAAACTGAAGTCACATAAAATAAAAAATCCTAATTCACAGAAAATTAAAAAGCTACATTACAGAAAATAAAAAAAATCTGCAATACAAAAAATAAAAAAGCCACACTACAAAAAATAAAAACGGTACATTACAGCCCCCCCCCCCCCCACTACTGAAAATAAAAAAATATTACACACCTGAAAAGGAAATAGATACAAAATATATACTTTATACATAACAATACAAGAAAAAAAACAATAGCCCCTATCTAAAGTACATACATACCCCCTTATCTAAAATATAATATCCCCTATCTAAAATACATACAATACCCCCTATCTAAATACAATACCCCTATCTAAAATACATGCATCCCCCTATCTGAAATACATGCATACTCCCCTATCTAAAATACATACCCCTATGTAACATACATTAAATCCTATCTACATATACAAACCTTAAATCTCACCTAAAATAAAATTATTAAGAGCACTTACCTTTGCAGATGTCCCTTCAAATTGCCCCCTTAGGGGAAAAAAAATCATACAACACACTACATCCTAAAAATAAACATTCTAAATATTGTCAATATTCAACTTACCTTTCAAGCATGTTAAAAATAAACAGTAGATTAGTACTAAATGCATACACACAAAGAAAATACAATATACATTGAACTTACCTTGGCGCAATGTCCCCATGCTCCTCCTCTTCTGCCCCGGCTGGGCCCTGATAGAATCTGCTCGCGGAGCTCCCAGATGCTAATGAGAACTCTAGAGCCTTTCCCGGAAGAAAATTGTCAATGGCGTCTTTTGATTGGCTGAAAACACTGTAAATCAAATTTCAGCCAATCAGAAGGTGCCATGGTGTGAGCCAATCAGAATGGTATACATCCATATCCCATTCTGATTGGCTAATGCACCTGTATTTTTTTTAAACCAATCTAAAGGCTATATTGGCTTCAGCCAATCACAATGGGATCCACACACACGGGGTGATTGGCTGGAGGCATCTGTGCATTCTGATTGGCTGCAGTGAAAACAGCCAATCAGAAGGCGCTCTTTCCTTCAGCCAATCACAATGGGATACACCCCCACGGGGTGATTGGCTGAAGGGAATCTGCGCCTTCTGATTGGCTGTTGTCACTATCAATTAGACTGCAGACAATCAGAATGCGCAGATGCCTCCAGCCAATCACCCCGTGGGAGTGTATCCCATTGTGATTGGCTGAAGGCAATATTGAAGGCGCCTACTGATTGGCTGAAATTTGATTGACAGTGTTTCCAGGCAAACAGAAGGCGCCATTGCCAATTTTCTTCTGGAAAAGGCTCTAGGGGCCTCATTAGCGTCTGGGAGCTCCCCAAATGCGGAGCTCTTTTATTCTTTTTTTTTTTTTTTTTTAGAGAGCGGATTCTTCCAGGGCTCAGCTGGGCCAGGAGAGAAGGAGCACAGGGACATCGCGCCAAGGTAAGTTCAATGTATATTATGTTTATTGTATTTTATTTTGTGTGTGTGTATTTAGTACTAATATACAGCCTTATTAAATTGCAATTTGGCCATTTGAATAGGGCTCTATTTTTAACAGGGGCCGCGCAGGAGAAGTAAATAAGTAAATAATAAGTACAGGGACATGCTGGAAAGGTGAGTAGAATATTTACAATATTTAGAATGTTTATTTATTGTATGTAGAGTGTTGAACTAATTCTTTGTTTTGTTTCCTAGGGTGGCGATCTGAAGGGACATCTGCAAAGGTAAGTGGTCTTATTTATTCTATTTTAGGTTAGATTTAGTTTTTGTGAATTTTAGATAGGATTTAATGTATTTTAGATAGAGGGTATGTATGTTTTTTAGATAGGATTTAATGTATTTTAGATAGGGGTATGTGTGTATGTACATAGGACTTATTGTATGTTAGATAGAGGGGTATGCGTGTATTTTAGATAGGATGTAATGTATTTTAGATAGGGGGTATGTATTTTAGAAAGAATTTTATGTATTTTAGATACCGGTATGTGTGTATTTTAAATAGAATTTAATGTATTTTAGATAGGGGGTATGTATGTATTTTAGATAGGAGGATATTGTATGTTATTTGATATGTATTGTATTGTAATGTATATATTTTGTATGTATTTCCTTTTCAGTTGTGTAATTTTTTTATTTTTTTTGGTGGGGGGGTTGTAATGTAGGGTTTTTATTTTCTGTAATGTTGATTTTTTATTTTTTGTTACTTAGGTTGTTTTATTTTCTGCAATGTTATTTTTTTATTTTCTGTGACTTAGGCTTTATTATTTTTTGTGAGTTAGGTTTTATTATTTTCTATAACTAGTGGGGTGTTTTTTTTTATTAGCGAGTAGGTAGTGTAGGTGTTACTAGGTTAGTGTAGAGGGGTGGTAGTTTAGATTTAATGGTTTATTGGGGGAGTATAGTACCGTGTAGTGTTTGTATTTAGTGTCATGAGCATCCTTGAGGACCGCCATGGCACTTATGTGGTTAATGTTAGGGTTCTAACTGCCCCATAAGGGTCTTTATATCCCCTAATGGGACTGATGGGGTTAAATAGAAGCTTATGAGGGTCTGTATAGACCCCTATAAGAGAATGTGTTAAATAGGCTTTGATGGGGTTAGATAGGCCCAGTTAGGGTTCAATAGGCCCAGTTGGGGTTACCTAGGTACTGTTAGGGTTAAATGTGTACTGTTCAGAGTAAATAGACTCAGAGTTGGGTTAATGTGGTAGTGTTAGGGTTAGTAGTGTAGTGCTTACACTTTGTGTCATGAGGGTCTTGGATAATTAAGGGATTATGGTGGTCTGTAGTGTCCCCAATGAGTGACAGGGTTAATTACGGGTTTATGGAGGTCTGTTTTGACTCCTATGAGTGACAGGGTTAATTGATGGATTATGGGGGTCTGTTTTGAACCCCATGAGTGACAGGGTTAATGAAGGGCTTATAGGGGTCTGTACTGACCCCTATGAGTGACAGGTTTAATAAAGGGCTTATGGGGTTCTGTATTGACCCTATGAGTGACAGTGTAATTTAATGGATTATGGGGGTCTGTATTGACCCCCATGACTGACAGTGTTAATTAAGGGCTGTTTGTGTGAAACAGGACCCCCATAACAAGGGGTTAATGTGGGAGTCCTGAGCTTATCTCGGATGTCTTTGGGCAAAGTTGCACACCGCTGGTAGTGTTTTGCGCGGTCCGGGGTTGTGGAGCCTCGCTTTCCTTTTTTTCGCCCGCCATTTGTTTTCTTGCTTAGCTAATATTCGAGTCCCGAAACTGGGGAATTTCGGGTTAAAATTGTGTTTTTGGGTTTGCGCGGTTCGGGGGGTTAGTGCGTTGTTTTGCAACGTCGGGTATTGTTTTTTCTAAGTCCCACGGCTCGTAATGTTGGCTTGCAGGCAATGAGGGAGAGGAGGACTGGAAGAGAGACACAGGGGAGGGAGATGAGTTGGGGAAGAGAGATACAGGGTAAGGAGAGGAGGAGGGGAAGAGAGACACAGGGTAAGGAGAAGAAGAGAGATACAGGGTAAGGAGAGGAAGAGGGGAAGAGAGACACAGGGTATGGAGAGAAGGAGGGGAAGAGTGACACAGGGTAAGGAGAGGAGGAGGGGAAGAGACACACGCTTTGTGGTGGGTTTTGTTAGAGGAGTGAGGTACTGTAGAACCTCCACATCTGAAAATGCGGACACTAACTTCTTGAGGGTCCGCATTTTAGGCCTGCAATGACCGTTCGGTTCATTGCAGCCAACGTTGGAGCCTCCACCTCCGCAAATGCGGACCCCCACTTTGCGAGGGTCCGCATTTGCAGCCAGAGCTGCTTCGCGAGTTTGCAAAGCGTGACGACATCTTGCATGTTTGACAACTATTATATGTGATACCCATGGTGTTGAGGGCCTGGCTATCTATCTATCCTAGATAATTGTATCTAAGAGAAATAAAGAAAGTGAGATAGGAAAAGAAAGAAAGCAGGCTCTACTGAATGAGAGGTTTGTAAATTGTAGTAACACATCTATTCCAAACAGCACATGTAGTAAATTGCCAAAATAATTCTACATGTTTGAAGTCCATGGGTCCAAACCCAATCATTGCATAGAGATAATATTGATGTTTAATTAACCTTTAAATAATTCCTGTTCATTTCCCTTTTTAACTTCTCATCAAGCTTGTTTAATATTGTTTTAATAGCATACAATATCCTTATGGTCCGACAAACTGATCATGCATGAGTAAATGTTACCGTTGCCATGGTAATGGTGTGACTGAGCAGTGACCATGGAACACGTCAAGTGAACATAAACTAGCAGGTTTATCAGCAGAATAAAAACTAACTGCTAGCTCTTTAGGGCGGGTGTTGCTCTTCAAGAAAGCTGTAATTATCAATTCTACAACTGCTGAAGAATTAACAATTACATTTCATGTATGTCACTTTGGAAGCCATTTTGCAGACAGAATGCGCCACTTAAATTATGTTATTAAACAATGCTTTTTCTGAAACTACAGAAAATGTACAGCTCTTAAAGCTATGTCAATATTATTATTAATTTTAAAGGAGGAAGGTAAGGGGCCAGGAGAGGCAATCTGTAAAGCATTTTATATAAGGTAATAACTTGAAAATAGATTGGTCTATGCAGAAAGCAGCTAAAAAATACAAATTGTTAGCAGAATGCATTTAAATGGTAAAATGTACTATAGTAAACACTTAAAAATAAGAAATATTCTCAACAATACAGCATGCATTTGTAGTGTTATTGGCATTTAGATGACTGTCGTTAAACATTTACATTTTCCTATCGGTTTTTAGAATGTAAAAAAATAGCAAAGCCTCTAATTTATTTCTTTATATGTAATTGTACATTTTTGCTGTGGCATATACTAGTTTAGATTTCAGTGATTAACTTCCTGAGGTGGGAAGAGACTTGTAAGTAAGTTTCTATCTGTACAGTAGGAACGGGGCAGCTACATCTGCCTTTGATCTCATTAGCACTTATGCAAAGCTCATTAGTTTACAACAACACTGAACCCTGTTTAGTCAGAAGCTGGAATAAGAAGCCTATTAAAGAAAATGAATAAGTGTGTGTGCTTGCTCTTTAATGCAGCGTATTATTGGAGTATAAAATGAAGCAGGTCAGAGATTAGTAGAATTCTGGTAAAATAATTCTCTGGTCATAGCAAACATCCTAGATATGGAAGACAGAATGCCTGAAGAACTTTGGACAGAGGTTTCGGACATTGCCCAGAAAACAGCAACAAAGAATATCCCAAAAAGAAAAAAAAATAAGGCAATTGACTGTCTAATTAGACTTTGAAAGTAGCACAGGAAAGAAGGAAAGTGAAAGGTAATGAAGATAAGAAAAGATTTGTCCAACTGAATACAGAATTCCAGAGGATAGCAAGAAGAGACAATGAGACAAATAATAAGCAATGTAAAAAGATGGAAGAAGCTAACAGAATGGGAAAATCAAGAGATCTCTTCTAGAAAATTGGTATTCTCACAGGACCCTTTCATGCCAAAGTAGGTGTAATGAAAGACAAAATGGTAGGGACTTAACAGAAGAAGATTAGATAAAGAAGAGGTGGCAGAAATACACTGAAGATCAATACAGGAAGAATCTTAAAAGCAGTGATGACCTCAATAGTTTGTCCAATGAGATGGAGCCAGATATCTTGGAGAATGAATTAAATTAGGATGCGTTGCTGATAACTGCAGGTGTTCATGGAATCCCATCTGAACTATTCAAAATCCTACAAGATGATGCTGTTAAAGTGTTGCTTGCCTTATGCCAACAAAGACAGCAAGGTAATGCTTAAGATCCTACAAGCTCATCTCAAACAATATATGACTAGGAACTTCCAGATATACAAGCCAGGTTCTGCAGAGGAAAATACACCAGAGATCAAGTTGCCAATGTCCGGTGGATAATAGAGAAAGCAAGAGAGTTCCAGAAAAAAACATTTACTTCTGCTTCATAGACTATTCTAAAGCATTTAGCTGTGTGGATCACAACAAAATGTGGCAAGTACTTAAAGAGATAAGAGTACCAGATCATCTCATCTGCCTCCTGAGAAATCTGTATGTGGACCAGGAAGCCATGGTCAGAACCGAACATGGAACAGAATGGTTCAAGTTTGGGGAAGTAGTGCAACAAGGTTGTATATTATCACCTTATTTATTCAACTTATAAGTGGAGTACATCCTGTGTAAGGCCGGGCTGAATGGATCCAAAACAGCCATTAATATTGTTGGAAGAAATATTAACAAGATACGCGGATGACACTACTCTGATGGCTGAAAGTGAGGAGGAACTAAAGGACCTATTGATGAGGATGAAAGGAGAAAGTGGAAAAGCCGGCCTATTGCTCAATGTTAAAAAAATGAAGATCATGGCAAACGGCAATCTCAGTTCCTGGCAAATAGATGAGGAAGAAGTGGAGGCAGTGACAGATTTTATTTTCTTGGGATCCAAGATCTCTTCATATGGTAACTGTAGCCATGAAATTAAAAGACGCTTGCTTCTGGGGAGGAAAGCTATGGCAAGTTTGGACAAGTTAGTAAACAGTGAAGATATTACATTTTCAACAATGGTCAGCATTGCTAGAACTATGTTATCCCCAACAGTAACATACAGATGTGAGAGCTGGTCCATAAAGAAATCTGATTGCAGTAGAAGTGAAGATCCAATAAATCCATCTTTAGGAAATCAAGCCAAATTGTTCACTGGAAGGAATGATCATGAAGCTGAAGCTCAAATATTTTGGCCATATCTTGAGAAGGGATTCCCTAGAGAAGACTCTGATGCTGGGAAAAATTTAAGGCACACGGAGAGGGGGTGGCAGTGGCGGAGATGGATAAATGAGGTAATTGTGGCGATGAACATGAACTTGATGGAGCTCAGAGTGGCAGTGGCTGACAGATGTGCCTGCTGTGGTCTATAGGGTCACGGAGAGTCGGACACATCTGAAGACTAAACAATAACATGGAACTAGGTCTTCAGCTTTTTCCTTCCAGATCTCCATTGCATTATTAAATGTAACAAATATAACAAATGAAGCTTCCAAATGTCTAAATAAACAATAAATTACATTCTATTTTTATTTGGTTCCTCTTACTATAAACATTCTTCCTCTGCCTTCTTGAATTCCATTATTTAAAAAATATCAATATGTGTATTCATAAAAAATATGCCTTCCAATTAGTGGCGGATGTTTATATATAAAATATATATATAAAAAAAAAATATATATATATATACCGTATATACTTGAGTATAAGCCGACCCGAGTATAAGCCGAGGCACCTATTCTACCACAAAATACTGGTTAAAATGAGTGACTCGAGTATAAGCCAAGGGTGGGAAATGTGCTGCCCCCTGTGTCCCCCCTCTCATCCTTAACCCCCCATCCTCAACCCCCTCCTCAACCTCAACCCCCCTCCATAACCTCAACCTCCCTCATCCTCAACCTCCCTCCTCATCCTCAACCACCCTCCTCATCCTCATCCCCCTTCTCAACCTCCCTCCTCATCCTCAACCTCCCTCCTCATCCTCAACCCCCTCCTCATCCTGAACCCCGCCTCAACCTCATCCCCCTCCTCATCATCAACCCCCTCCTCAACCCCCCATCCTCAACCCCCATCCTCAACCTCCCTCCTCAACCCCCCCATTCTCATCCTCAACCCCCCCATCCCCATCCCCCTCCTCACCCCCCCTCAACCTCAACCCACCTCCTCAACCTCCCTCCTCCTCATCAACCACCTCCTCACCCACCCCCTTCAACCTCAACCCCCCTCCTCAACCTCAACCTCCCTCCTCCTCATCAACCCCCTCCTCAACCCCCCATCCTCAACCCCCATCCTCAACCCCCCTCCTCAAACCCCCCATCCTCATCCGCCTCCTCACCCCCCCTCAACCTCAACCTCCCTCCTCCTCATCATCCCCCTCCTCACCCCCCTCAACCTCAACCCCCTCCTCCTCATCAACCCCCTCCTCCCTTTCTCCCCTCTAAATACCTCCCCTACTTCTTCTCCGACCTCTGCTCCATCTTGACCGTCATTAGCATATACCGGGTATAAAATTGTAAGGCTGGCAATGCTGTTTGCCACACAATGTGAGGTTTTTGCTCCTCTGAGGTCCCTTGGTGCTTATTGCGAGGCCCCCGCTGTGCTCCATTGGCGCTCATCGCGCGGATCGCAATGAGAACCTTTCGCGCTCATTGTGTGTCTCTCCCTCTGTGTACTTCAAGTTTCCTGCTTTGCAGCGATCACCTTCGGCGCTCACCGCGAGCCCCACAATGAGCGCTTTTGGGGCTCGCAATAGGCTCCTTCAGTGCTCATTGCAAGCCTCTCCCACTTGTGGTGCTCATCGCGTGCCCTGAGATGAGCGCCTGTGGATCTCATGGCGTGGCTCGCATTGAGCGCCTTTGGCAAACCTTTGCTCATTGCAGGGTTTGTTAACCTGCAAGTTTTGTGCTTGGGAATGTCATGTGTCTCTTTCCACCATCTGTCCCCTGTCCCTTCCCTGTGTCTTTCTCCTCGTGCTGAATGCCGTTTGTTTTATTTTCAACGTTTTATTTTCTAAGTCCTGCGTGTCTGGCATTGGTCAGCCTAATTTTTATCCTGTTTCAGATTTTTTAAGTTTTTCGGCCGCCATTCTTTTTTTCTCACTTAGTCGATTTTCAATTGATGAAAAATGGCAAATATGGCTCAAATGTGCTTGCAACCTCATTCCCAGGCTTACTGGCTCTCCCCTTGTGCTGTGTGTGAGTGTGTTTTTATTTTTTTTTTTGTATTATTTTGCTTGATTTTCGGATTTTGAGTTATGTACTTGAACTAAGTTTGGCCGTTAAATTAGCACACTGCATTCCTCGAGGTCAGCAGCAAAGTGCTATGTTTTTCTGCGGCATCCCACGTGCCTCAACTGCTTGCCTAGCAGTGCAGCCAATGTCCCGTGTGCCTAAACTGCTCACCTCGAGACTTGCAGTGCAATGAGCTCCTTAGGTGAGGCTCGCAGTGCAGCCTAAGTCCCGCGTGCTTTAACTGCTCGCTTCGGCACTTGTCGCTCATTGCAGCCTAAGTCCTGCGTACATCAACGGCTCCCGTTCGCGAGGGAAGCAAAAGCGTGACTAACATCGCAAGCGTTCCCAACATTGCAAAGATCCACAACTATATACCGTATTTATCGGCGTATAACACGCACTTTTTCTCTCTGAAAATAGGGGGCAAATCATGGGTGCGTGTTATACGCCGATATTCCCTCCCCCCTCCTCATCCTCAACCTCCCTCCTCACTCTAAACCCCCTCCGCATGCTAACCCCCC